>BQMB01002321.1:115000-286644 GCA_027943415.1 Closterium sp. NIES-67
CCCTCCAAAGCAATGTTGACATGCGTTAGCCCGCTGAATGTGGTGGAGCAGCGAGACAAGTGCCGTCTCATTCTCGACCTACGCAAGGTCAACACGCATCTCGTTGTCCCCAAGTTCAAGTACGAGGGTTTGAGCCGTGTCGCTGAGATCATTCAGCCCAATGATTGGTTTTTCTCGATCGACCTCAAGTCCGGGTACCATCATGTCGAGATTCATCCATCTTGCTGGAGGTTCTTAGGGTTTCAATTCGAAAATGAGTACTACTACTTTCGGTCTCTACCATTCGGCCTTGCAACCGCCCCGTTTGTCTTCACTCAACTTATCAAACAGCTCGCAAAGAGATGGCGTGCGCGAAGCGTGCGGGTCATTCCGTATGTCGACGACTTGCTCTTCCTATGCGACTCAGCTCAGCAGGCACGGTCCACATGTACCAAGGTTTTACAGGACCTCAAGGCAGCAGGCTTCATCATAAATGCGAAGAAGTCACATCTTCACCCATCCCAACAATTACGCTTCCTCGGTCTGGAGTTGGACACAGCCCGGGGCATGTTTTCGATCGGCTCGGAACGACGGGAGCAACTCCTGAGCACCCTCCAGGCCCTCATCGTAAAAGGACAAGCGGGACATCACATTCCGGTGCGGCAGATCGCCCGCGTTACCGGTATGTTAGCATCAATGGCACTGGCGCTAGGTGCAACAGCACGTGCCTTCAGCCATGAGCTACTACAAATCATCGCCCACGCCACATCTTGGAGCTCCAGGACGTTGCTGTCGCCGGCAGCAGTTGAAGAGTTATTGTTTTGGCGCACACAATTCGATCGATTCAACGGGGCGGCATTCCACTCAAGTCATCAGTTCGATGCCGTCATCCACGTCGACGCCAGCGCACACAGTTGGGGTGCCACCCTCACCACCTTTCCAGGATCTGCAACCGAAGCCAGCGCCCGGATGCCTGATGGGCTTCTTCCAACCTCCAGTACCAGAAGGGAGCTCGAAGGCGTCATATGGGCACTACGCACATTCGCATCTCGGATCGTTCGAAGGCATGTCCTCGTGCGGGTCGACAACCAGGGTATCGCATTCATCCTACGCAAAGGGGGCTCTCGCCAACCCACCCTCACGCTCCAATGCCAGGAAATCATCAGTCTTTGTTTGGAGAATCTCATACGCCTTGATATTGAATGGATCCCATGCGAGTTGAATGCTCACGCCGATGAACTCTCCAAGATACAGGACCATGAAGACTACACACTCAAAGCCCCCTGGTTTCGCCTTCTTGAGCGGAGGTGGGGCCCCCAATCTATTGATCTCTTCGCGAACACATATAACACACAACTACCGCGATACTGTTCCAAGATTCCACACCCGGGTGCAACCGCCACGGATGCGTTCTCAGTCTGTTGGCACGGCGAGCGCGGCTTCGCCTTTCCACCACCCAACCTAGTCCCGGCGATCCTTCGCCACGCACAACAGACCAAAGCCAAGTTGACTTTGGTTGTCCCCCATTGGTCTGGTGCATCCTGGTGGCCACTCCTCCAACCTTCACCCAACGTTTGGGCGTCGGGAGTTGTAGCTTATCTCCCTCTTACCCACGGAAGCCAATGTCTGCATCCTGGCACGCATGCAACAGCATTTTCGGGTTTAGGACTCCCTAACAGCCCCATGATTGCTTTAAGTCTTGACTATAATAGATAATTCCTAATTTCTATGCATTTAATCTCAGGAATATTGCCCAAGCTGCAAAAACAACTATTGCAAGTCATCACCCAAGTCCGCGCCCCATCCACAGTCCAAACGTATGAGCCTTACTGGTTGAAATTTCGATCCTTTTGTATCACGAACAAGCTGAGCTTCTTATCCGCAACCGACCTAACCCTCGCGATGTACCTCATCCATGCGCTCAACAATAACGCTACCGTGTCGGCCGTTTCCCTCACCTGCTCCGCTGTAGCCTTCGCACTCCGCATGACAGGGGAACCCTCCCCGACGAGCGGCCCCTTCACGCTGCAAGTTTGAGAGTACGCCAAACGTCACGGACCGCGCCCTACTAGACACAAAGAGCCCCTCTCGCTGCTCCAAGTTCACAGCATGGCCCGGCCCTTCCTCGAATCCACAATTCCGGCGGAATACCAGAAGGGTCTAATCCCTCTTCTCATGTTTGCGGCGTTCCTGCGCTACTCTGATCTAGTCGCGCTTCAATGGAATGACATACAGTTTGAGGAGGAGGTAATGTGGCTTCTAATCCCACACTCCAAGACGGACCAGGAAGGCAAAGGCTCATGGATTCCAGTGGCCGTGACACAAGGGCCCTGCTGTCCAATTCGATGCACCCGCCACTTCATTCAGCTTGCCGGCCTTACACGCATGCCGCACGGGCCGCTCATCCGAGTATTCGGCAAAGGAGCACGCGCGACCCCGCAAGACAACTCCCCATCGTACCCCACGATTCACAACTGGTGCCTTGAAGCTTTCGAGAAGGCCGGCCTCGATGCCTCCCACCTCGGCACTCACTCTTTCCGCAAGGGCGCAGCCACGGCCGCAGCCGGCCTGGGGGTTCCCGACCGTCTCTTCAAACGTCTTGGCCACTGGAAAAGCGATAGCGCAAAGGAGCTATATGTCACCATTGCTCAGGACCAGCTCGTTGCAGTTTTCAACCAACTACAAGACACCTCCACGGCCCCTTCACCTGCCCGACATCAGCAATCGATCGAGCGACACCGGCAACCCCCGATGCACATGCCTCGAAATGCCCATCTGAAATGAAGCACGCTGCCTTTGCAAGATGGACTAAGCAACTTTCACAATATGATAAATTTTGAAAGTGTTACACGCTTTCTAAAATTGTGTATTGTGAAAGTGGAAACGTGGCCAGCACAGCAAAGGTAGCGGCGCGCCGCTACTCACCCTCTTTTGCCTACAAAAGAGGGACGTGAGGCCAATTGGCCTCACCCACGTTCTTCATTTTCAGTTTCTAGTTTGAGTTCCCCCCCCACCCTCCCTCCAATGTATGTGCGCTTAACGACGAGAACTATGTAACCACCCATCTGAAATGAAGCACGCTGCCTTTGCACGATGGACTACCGTAATCCCCCGTATATAAGACCCGCCGAATTAGTCAGCCCATGGGTGGCATATGCGGGGGATAGCTTATGATATGGCGCATTTTTGAGAGTACCCGCTTTTCTGGGTATGAATTTTACATAACACCCTGCTCGTTTTTCTTGCGTTTAAACAGTATTTGGTCCTTCATTACCAAGGTTCGCTCAGCTGCAAAAAAACGAGCAGGATGAAAATCGCGTCAGGTGCCATTCGCGACGCAAAGACGGGCAGAAGAATCAATACAAGTGGCAAAACGAAATCGAAAGACACAAGTGTCGAAAGGATCTCGACTGTCCATCTTGTTGTTGAACCACTTCGATCACGTCAGCAATGGTCGTGACTCTATTCACAGCACTCATACGAGATTGGTCAATGACACCTGGCACTGCTGCTGCATCAATCTCCCGCGTTTTCAGAGGCACCAAACTGACCCAGTCAAAGTGTGCAATCTCTGTAGCAGATTCCTCGTTAGCAGATGCTCGATGAAGTTCTGGCCTCAGAGTGCCTGTTACAACTCAAATTCATTTTGCATTTTACATAAGACATGGGCGTTTTATTTTTCCAGCCTACTGTTAACATGTCAAACATGTGTATGTGTCATGTTTGTATAGACTGTATAGGGTCACCTCTTAGAGGGTACAACACTTAGGTATATCTGTGTGTACTCTCTCTCTACTATCATTCAATTCTCTAATTTTGATATGGTATCACGCGTAGGTTAGGATCCCCCCCCCCACCTACCGCCTCCGCTCGCCCCCCTAGCTCGGCCCCGCCGTGCCTCCCTCCTAGCCCCGTCGTGCCCCTAGCCCCGTCGCGACCCCCCTAGCCCCGTCGCGCCGTTCCTGGGCCCCGTCGCGCCCCTCCTGGGCCCCGTAGCGCCCCTCCTGGGCCCCGTCGCGCCCTTTCCTGGGCCCCGTAGCACCCCTCCTGGGCCCCGTCGCGCCCCTCCTAGGCCCCGCCGCGCCCCTCCTGGGCCCCGAAGCGCCCCTCCTGGGCCCCGTCGCGTCCCTCCTAGGCCCCGTAGCGCCCCTCCTGGGCCTCGTCGCTTCCCTCCTGGGCTCCGTAGCGCCCCTCCTGGGCCCCGTCGCGCCCCTCCTGGGCCCCGTAATGCCCCTCCTGAGCCCCGTAGCGCCCCTCCTGGGTTCCGTCGCGCCCCTCCTGGGTTCCGTCGCGCCCCTCTTGGGCCCCGTAGTGCCCTTCCTGGTCCCCGTCGCGCCCCTCCTGGGCCCCTCCTGGGCCCTGTAGTGTCCCTCCTGGGCCCTGTACCGTCCTTCCTGGGCCCCGTAACGCCCCTCCTGGGCCCCGTAGCGCCCCTCCTGGGCCACGTCGAGCCCCCTCCTGGGCCCCGTCACGCCTTCCGGCCCCGTCGCACCCGCCCGGCCCCGTCGCACCAGCCCGGCCCCGTCGCGCCCGCCCGGCCCCGTCGCACCCGCCCGGCCCCGTCACCCCCTGCCCGGCCCCGTCGCAGCCGCCCGGCCCTGTCGCACCCGTCCGGCCCCGTCGCGCCCGCCCAGCCACGGTGCACCCGTCCTTGGCCCCGTCGTGCCCCTCCTGGGCCACCGTCCCGCTCGCCCGGCCCCGTCGCACCGGCCCGGCCCCGTCGCACCGCCCGGCCCCGTCGCACCAGCCCGGCCCCGACGCACCCGCCCGGCCCCGTCGCACCAGCCCGGCCCCGTCGCGCCCGCCCGGCCTTGTCGCACCCGCCCGGCCCCGTTGCACAGGCCCGGCCCCTGCGCTCGTCCCTGCCCCGGCCCCGGTCCTCCTCACTGGTACGGTTCTCCCCCCCCCCCCCCCCCCGCCCTGCACTGCCCTGCACCGTACTGCCCCGTACTGCACCGCCCCGCACCACACTGTACTGCCTGGCACCGCACTGCACCGCACTGCACCGTGCTGCACCGCACTGCACCGCACTGCACCGCACTGTACCGCACTGCACCGCACTCCACCTTGCTGCACTGCCCTGCACCGCACTGCACTGTTCCTGATGGCGGCGGAGCTTCGCTTCGACGCTGAAGGCCAGCCTCTGGAGTTCGAGGCGTGGCTTGCCGACCTCCGCCGCCAACTCACTGGCCAGTGGCAGGATGGTGAACCGCTTTCCGCACATCTTGACGGTACGCTCCCCTGCCCAGACCCCCCTGCTATTCTGCTCGCTGACCCCACACCCACTGAGCGTGAGTCTACTGCTGCCACTGCCCGTGCGCGCTCTGTCTGGCTTTCTCGCGATGCTGTCGCCCAGCTTGCCATTAGCAACGCCCTTCCCCCGTCCGAGCGCCCTCGCTTTCGGTCCCTCACCACTGCTCAGGCATACTTAGATGCTGTCATCTAGCGCTATTCTACCCCTCCGGCGGCCTCGGTGGGTCGCCTGATCCTCCCGATGCTCTTTCCTGACCTTGCATCTTTCCCTACTGTCTCTGACCTCGCTGCCCACCTGCGCTCGATAGATGAGACCTGGCGCGCTGCCTGCACTGACGCACAGCTTAGAGCCCACCAGCCGCCCATTACCTCTACCCTCTACCTGCTTGCCACCCGCCTCCCTGACCGCCTTGCTGTCGCCCGCGACCGCTTCCTTAGCATTCACCCCGCAGACCTCCCCCTCACTGACTTTGTAGACACCCTGACTGTGATAGAGACCCGTCACCGCTCCATCGCCCAGGCGAGCGGTGTCGTGCCGGTCCCTATCTTTCAGGGTTGTGTCCCCGCTCAGTGTACCTTCTCCGACGGCTCTGCCGCAGTGGCTGAGACTGCTGCTTCAGCGCAGTTTCGTTCGGGGAAGGGCCGCCGCCCCAAGGTTGGGCGCGGCGGAGGCGGAGGCGGGGGTGCGGGAGGGGGTAGTGGTGGGGTCGGGTCGTCTGGTGCTGGAGCGGACGAGGGGACCCTGCCCAGTCCAGCTAAGCCGCCGCCCCTGCACTTGCAGCAGCCGCAGCAGCCGCTGCAGTCGCAGCCTTCGTAGCAGCCGCAGCAGCCGTCGCAGACGCGGCAGACGAGTGTCCTCCCGCCCGGGTGGCCCGGCGCTGGCCGTGGCCGGGCGCGTGGTGGTGTGCCGGGTGGTGGCTCTGGCGGCGGGCGTTGTCAGTACCAGATCCAGACCGGTCCTCGCCGCGGCTTCGTTTGCGGTAAGATCGGTCACTCCACTCCCCGCTGTTTTCGTCGCCTGGACGACCTCTTTCGTCAGCGCTTCGGCCCGTCGCCAGACCTCCCGGACTGGCACAGTTTGCTTAGTCGTAAGATTCAGATCTTTGATATGGACATGGATGCCATTGTTTCTGCTCTGCATGTGATGTATGCTGATGACTCTAGTGTGCTTCCAGATTATTACTCACTGTTGCCTAGTGTAGGTGTGCCTAGCGTAGCCTCCCCTGCTGCGTCAGGCGTAGGATCCTCTGCTTTGTAGTCTTGGTGCTTCCGCAGTCGTTCCGTCGCCAGCCACCTCTGCTTCTCTTTCCTTCACCTTGGACTCTGGCGCTTCTCGGTGTTTCTTCCGCGACTCCACCACCCTGACGCCGCTTCCTGTTCCTGCTGCCGTTTCTCTTGCTGACCCCTCCGGCGGTCCGGTAGTCGCCCGCAGTTCCACCACCCTTCCCTGTCCGGCGGTTCCTTCGGGCACTCTCACAGGTCTGCATATCCCCTCGTTCTCCAGGAACCTAGTTGGTGTCGGCTGCCTCCAGGACCTTGGCGTCACCACTACGTTCCCTGGTCACGAGCGGTATGCTGTCTGTACCGAGGCCGCCACTGGTGCCCCCCTGTCCACGTTCCCCCAAGACCCGGTGTCCGGCCTGTTCACTCTGGACACCGTGACCCCTCCGGCAGGAGCGCTCACCCAGGTTGCTGCTGCCTGCTCCTGTCGGTCCCTCACTCACCCGACTCTCCTTTGGCACCACCGCCTAGGTCACCCTGCGCTCCCACGTCTGCGTCACATGTCCCAGCACGGTCTTGTCCTTGGTCTCCCAGGTTCTCTCCCCGCGTTTCCCTCCTCCCCAGCCCCACCTTGCACGCCTTGTGTCGAGGGTCGGCTTCGCCGTGCCCCTCACTCCTCCTCGTTTCCCCCTACCGCCGCGCCGCTGCAGACCCTGCACCTGGACGTCTGGGGCCCCGCCCCCGTCCCTGGGCCGCGTCGAGAGCGCTACTTCCTTGTGCTTGTCGACGACTTCACTCGCTACACCACAGTCTTTCCCCTGGAGCGCAAGGCCGACGTGCCTGGCGCCCTCATCCCCTGGCTTGTCTCTGCGCGTGTCCACCGCGGTCTCCCTGTCTTGCGTCTTCACTCAGACCGTGGTGGCGAGTTTGCCTCCGGTGTCCTTGGTCGCTTTTGTCGTGCGGAGGGCATCACCCAGACGTTCACCCTACCGGACTCCCCACAGCAGAATGGGGTCGCTGAGCGACGCATCGGTTTGGTCATGGAGGTGGCTCGCACCTCCATGATCCATGCCGGTGCACCCCATTTTCTGTGGCCGTTCGCTGTGAGCTACGCCTCTCACCAGCTTAACTTGTGGCCGCACCCTCAGCAGCCGCGGGTTTCGCCGACCCATCTTTGGACTGGGTCTCCTGGTGACGCGTCTGCGTTCCACGTCTGGGGCTGCCTTGCTCACGTTCGTGCCTCCGGCACGGACAAGCTCACTGCCCGCACCCTTCCATGCGTCTTCCTCGGTTTTCCCCTTGACGCGTCCGACTGGCACTTTTACCACCCGCCGTCTCACCGCTTCTTTCACTCTCGTGACGTCACCTTTGACGAGTCCGTCCCCTATTACCGTCGCTTCCCCCACCGTGGTCCCCCGGTTACCCCCCCCCTGTTCGTGGTCCCTCCTTCCCCGGTAGTCCCTGCCCTTCCTCCTCCTCCTCCCCGTCCCGCCCCCTCTGGTGTGTCCCACGTCACCCCCCTTCCGTCGGAGGACCCGGTCGAGGGGTCTTCTGACTCTGGTGGCCCTCCTGTGCAGTCCTCGCCGGCCGCCCCTCCCCCGGCGTCCCCTCCCCAGTCCCCTCCTCCACCGCCTCTGCCGCCGCTGCAGCCGTCGTTCTCGCTGCCGCCGCAGCCGCCGCCGCCGCCGCCACCGCCGCCGTCGCAGCCCCCGTTCGCTGACTCTGGGGGTGCTGGTGTGGAGAGTGCCGGTGGTAGCCGAGGAGCAGCTTGCGGTCCCGGTGTCGCCGTTGTTCCGCCGCAGCAGCAGTCCCCGCCGGTGTCTGCCCTTCGCCTGCTCGGCCTTCCGTCCCCCGACCCTGCGTCTGTTCCTCCTCTTCCTGTCTACGGCCATGTTTTCCCTCCGCCGGACTCGTCCCCGACCTGTCTCCCCCCTCGTTCCCCTCCTGTGTCCCCTCCCCTGTCCCCTGACCCGACTCCTCCGTCGCACGTCTGGTCTCACCGTCCCTCCCGTGCTCGTCCTGCCTCGCCTGTCTTGCGCTCCCACCCTATGTTGCTTCGTTCCCACGCGTCTCGTCCTCCCCTTCTGCCGTCGCCTCCTCCGTCCTCCCTTGTTGTTGCACCCCCCCCGCTGTCTGACTACCTTCGTGCCGCTCGTCCCCTTGTTCCTCGGGTCCTTGCCTCTCTCGTTACCGACCCGTCTGTTCCGGTCTCGTGCCTTGACGCTCTTGTCGCTGCTGCCGCTGACTTCGCCTCTACTCGCCGCCTTGACTACGCCACAGCTCTGGTCTCTGACCCTGCCTGTCCTCCGTCTGTCGGGGGTGCTCCTGCCCTTGGCAGTGACGTCCTGGAGGACCGCCAGTTCGAGCTTGCTTTCCTCTCCGAGGCTGCTCCCCATCTCTGTTCCATGCTGCTAGTCCCTGAGGGTGACCCAGACGCTTTCGACATCCCGACCCCTCGCACTTACGCTGAGGCGACTTCGGGACCCTGGGCCTCGCAGTGGAAAGCTGCCATGGAGCAGGAGATGGCATCTTGGAGATCCACCGGCACCTTCGTCGACGCAGTTCCCCCACCTGGGGTGAACGTAGTCGATGGCCGCTGGCTCTTCAAGGTGAAGCGCCCTCCTGGAGAGCCGCCTGTGTTCAAGGCGCGCTATGTGGCTAGAGGCTTCAGTCAGCGCGAGGGGGTGGACTTCTTCCAGACCTTCGCTCCGACCTCGAAGATGACTACTCTTCGGGTTCTGTTACACCTAGCTGCTCAGCGTGACTACGAGCTTCACTCCCTCGACTTCTCCACTGCCTTCCTTCAGGGCAGCCTACACGAGCAGGTCTACTTGCGTCGCCCTCAGGGCTTTACTGGCACCTTCCCTCCTGGGACCCAGTGGCTCCTGCGGCGCCCCGTCTACGACCTGCGCCAGGCTCCCCGTGAGTGGCACGACACTCTCCGTGCTACGCTTGCTGACCTGCAGTTCTTTCCGTCTTCCGCAGACCCTTCACTCTTCGTTCGTGCTGGCCAGACTCCGTTCTACATCCTTGTTTACGTCGACGACCTGGTCTTTGCCACAGCAGACAGGGACGCACTGGCCTCCGTGAAGGAAGAGCTGCTGAAGAGACACACGTGCACTGACCTTGGAGAACTGCGCCGCTACCTTGGCTTGCAGATCTCCAGGGACAGAGCATCGCGCACCATCACCCTGACTCAGTCACACTTGGTGCGCCAGGTCCTTCAGAGGTTCAGCCTTCAGTTCTCCTCTGCACAGCCCACCCCTCTGCCTGTAGACCACAGACTCTCCGCTCCAGTGTCTGAGGAGTTGGTAGAGCCCAGCGGCCCCTACGCAGAGCTGGTGGGTTGCCTCATGTACCTAATGACTTGCACTCGCCCAGATCTTGCATACCCTCTCAGCATCCTTGCTCGCTTTGTGGCCACAGGCAGACACCGACCGCAGCACTGGTCTGCCGCTAAGAGGGTTCTGCGTTATCTTGCTAGTACATCGGGCATGGAGTTAGTGCTAGGAGGACGCAGGCCAGTGGTCCTTACTGGACACACAGACGCTTCGTGGGCAGACGACGCCGAGACACTCAGGTCTACCCAGGGCTACTGCTTCAGCCTTGGCTCAGGTGCCGTCTCGTGGGGAGCTACCCGCTCCTCGTCTGTTGCGCAGTCCAGCTGTGAGGCTGAGATCTACGCTGGTGCCATGGCGGCACAGGAGCTCCGCTGGCTGACCTTCTTGCTCACTGACTTAAGTGAGCGGCCTAGCTCTGCACCAGTCCTGTACGCTGACAAGAGGGCCATGATCCTCCTGTGTCAGGAGCCTCGACTCGAGGGCAGAGCGAAGCACATTCAGCTGCGGTACTTCCTCCTGCGTGAGCTACAGCAGCGACGTCAGGCTCGCGTAGTACACTTGGCCTCAGGTGCCAACACGGCTGATATCTTTACGAAGGCGCTTGCGCCTAAAGATCATCAGCGGTACTGTGTACAGCTTGGTCTAGTTCCTGTAGCCTCTCACTTGCTAGGACCTTGACTTTGTACTGTCCTTTATATCTGTACTCAGACTGGACTTGTGTCCTCTCCCAGTGGCTGGACTAGTAGTGCCGCCCTGCTCTTGTTCTTGCCTTGTCTGTACTCCTTCTGACTGGTCTCTCAGACCCTTGTCTCAGAGGTTGGACTAGTAGTGCCGCCCTGAGCTGCTTGTTTAGGACATTCCCCTATGCAGTCTAGGGGGTGTGTCAAACATGTGTATGTGTCATGTTTGTATAGACTGTATAGGGTCACCTCTACAACACTTAGGTATATCTGTGTGTACTCTCTCTACTATCATTCACTTCTCTAATTTTGATATAACACCCATACGTTTTTTTTTATGAAATTTTGACAATACCCTAGGGTATTATATACGGGGGAATACGGTAAGCAACTTTCACAATGTCTGAATCAGAGTAAAAAGTCGGCAATTTGGGGGCCTACCCTCCCATTCTAGATTTATTCTTCCATTCTAACAAACTCTGCCGAATTTTTTTCGCCCAGTTTTTTTGGCACTGTTCTCATGATCAGTAATCATGGTTTTCTACCAATTTAGTCTCGGGCTTTAAAACGTCCATGGGTACATGTATATGCGGGGGGTTACAGTGCGACCATGCATGCAATGCAACCATCCCTGCAAGGCCGACTCCCTGACCTACATCTGCTGCCGCGCAGCTTCCAGTTTCACAGGGCCAGGAAAAGCAGAGAGTCAGGAGGAGCAGTTGCTGCCTTGCATCGCTTGCTTTTCCGGGCCCTGCAAAACACCATCCACATCACAACAAGCGGCACTAGAATCCGGCCCACCAGCAACCACCGCCCTGCAGCACAGCACCAACCATCCCACACAAGCATAAGAAACTGTACATCTCCTCTTCAGGCAACCTCATCTTCTCTCCTAATCCCCCCTTCTGCCCAATCCCCCCATCCCCCCCTTCCATGCAGTCAACCCCCTAACCATCATACTCCCTGCACACACAGAAAGCAAGGACAAGGGATTGGTATACCTCCCTGCACCAACCCCCAGCTCCCCTCTTATCCCCCTGCCACCTCCCTTCCACCCCCCTCTCTCTAGTCGTCCTCGTCGCTGGCGTTGCGCAGGCACTGCCCCAGAGGCACCCGTCTGCCCGGGCGGCCCATGCGCCCCATGCCAAGCGCGCGGTTGACCCCCTGTACCGCCCCCCCCGTGCACTGAAAGGCATTGGGGCGCGTCACCATGGCTGCCTGGCCCCACCCCCTGCCCACGCGCACAGAGAGGGGCGCGTTGCCCTGACTCTGCTTCACCAGACGCCCGGACCCTGCACCCGCCGCACATGCGAACTGGTGGGCGAGAGGAGGGGGGAAAAGTGGGGGTGAGGAGGGAAGATGGGTGAGGGTTGGGTGTTAGAGAATGAAGGTTGGCGTAAGAGGGCTTCTCCGGCGGGATGACAATGGGACCCTAGAGCGGTGTAAATTGAGCATACGGCATGAGCACAGGAGGTTACCTTGTAGCTCCTGCTGCGAGCCTGCATCTGGGCGTAGGGCCGGGCGCCCTTGACGACGTGCAGCAGCAGCTGCTCCCGCAGCATCACGCGGTCCCCTCGCACCGCCGCGGGCAGCCCGCCCATGGCGTCGTCGGGGATGGCCAGCAGCGTGACGCCGCCATTGCACATCACATCCGCCAGCTCGTTGGAGAGCCCTGAAAGGGGGCATAAGGGGGCATGGCAGGGCGGTTGAGCGACGGTGAAGGCAATCAGCAAGGAAAAGGAAGGGGTGAGCGCTGGGGATGGCCAGCAGCGTCACCCCGCCGCAGCACACCACCGCGCACAGCGCACCTGTCTGCTGCAGCGCGCCGGCGAACTTGGCGAAGCCGCTCCTAGTCAAGCCCTTCATCAGCTTGCCCGCCTGCTTCGACCCGTCGCACGCCTGCACGCCCACGTCAGCAGCCGGAACCGCGCTCGCGCTCGCATCCACGCTCGCCACCGCCGCATTCCTGCCCGTCCCGCTGCCGTTGCACGTGCCCGTCCCGCTCTTGGTGCACGTCCCCGTGCCCTTCTTCCCCTGGCTCTTCCTCCCGCCGCCATTGCCGCGATTCCCCGCAGGGTTGCCGCCGTTCTTGTTGCCGGTGCAAGAGCCGCCTTTGAGGCACGAGCCGTCCCGTTTCCTGTCGCGGTCCTGGTTGCCCGTGCCGTCGCGCTTGCGATCCTGATTGTCGGCAGCCACGAAGCCGACGAGGAGCATTACGAGGACGGCTATAACGAGGATGTTCTTCGAAGCCATGGCAGCTCACGTCGTTTCAATCGCTAGAGAAAATGGCAAGAAAAACGAATTGGGATGCTCGTGTACGAAACACTCGTGTACGAATTGGGATGCTCGAGTACGAATGCACTTTTCTGCGTCAAAACTCTCTGCTATGCTCGTGTGAAGTCCGGAATCCGCCATGGAATTTGTAGGCACGCGCTCGAGGGCGCGCTTTGACTTCGAAACGCGGAGGAAGGGACACAGCATGGCGGCGGATTGACCCAGACTTGTCGCCCTCGAGGCGCCAAGCGGTTAGGGAATGGTCCCGCAACGAGAATGCCGCCAAATATCCAAGCGAAGGTTTTATCTAGCAAAAGGAAAGTGCCTGCGAAAAGGCTCTTGGACTAGTATCGCCAGCAAAGCAAACCCTCTCCAATGAGGACTGGTGAGGTGACTGACGAGGCTGGGGAGGCCTGTGTTGCGGGGGAAGGAAGGAAGGAAGGCGCACGCGAACAGGGTTGCTGATTGGTGCTTCAGGGCACTTTCAAAGTGTGAAATTTGAATTTCATACCGTACTTGATCTATCTGTAAAGGCCAGAAACGCTTCAAGCTGTACCCCGCAAAGCTGAACCGAAATCCAAAACGAAAAGACTTTTCACTTTGGATGCGCCCTCACACCCCTCAATGATGCAATGTGCCAGGGTCAGTTTTTCCCCGACACAAGCCGACTCGTTCGAGCTGTTGGTACTCTTTTGCTCAATCGTACAACGGGTGTTATGAACCTAAAAAGGAGAGAACCTAGAATAATAATCTATAAATGATTACACATAAAAAAACACCAAAATAGCAAACCATTCGGATACAGATAGCCACGATTAGATGGAAAAAAATAATCATACACAAATCAGGGTCCTAGCAAGCGAGGAGCTACTGGAACTAGACCTAGCTATAGACAGTGCCGCTGATGATTTTTAGGCGCAAGCGCCTTGGTAAAGATATCAGCTGTGTTGGCACCGGAGGCCAAGTGTGCCAACTTATACATATGTTGTTATGTAGAAGTTATAGGCTAAATACGTGTATATTCTTAGAGGGTACAACCCCAACACTATATCTTCCTTGTTCTCTCTTGTTTCTAACCATTCTAGCATTCTAACACGGCATCATGAGTAGGTTAGCCCCCCCCCCCCCCCACCTGCTTCCTCCCCGCGCACTAGCCTACCGCGCCTCGCCGGCCCCTAGCCCGTCCGCCGGCCCCTAGCGTGCCTGTCGCCCCCCCCTCGCGCCCTAGCCGGCCCCTCACGCCCTAGCCGGCCCCTTACGCCCTAGCCGGCCCCTCATGCCCTAGATGGCCCCTCCCGTCGTAGCCGGCCCCTCGCGCCCTAGCTGGCCCCTCACGCCCTAGCCAGCCCCTCGCGCCCTAGCTGGCCCCTCGTGCCTAGGCGGCCCCTCGTGCCCAGCCAACTCCTCGCGCCATCGCCAGCCCCTCGCGCCGTCCCTTGCCCCTCGCGCCGTTACCGGCCCCTTGCACCCTAGCAGGCCCCTCGTGCCCTAGCAGGCCCTTCGCGCCGTCGCCGGCCCCTCGCGCCCAGCGGGCCCCACCCTCGCGCAGTAGCCGGCTCCTCGCGCCATCGCCAGCTCCTCGCGCTGTCACTGGCCCCTAGGGCCTAGCTGGCCCCTCGCGCCCAGCCAGACCCTCTCACTTAGCCGGCCCCTCTCACTTAGCCGGCACCTCGCCCCTCGCCGGCCCCTCCCACCTAGCCGGCCCCTCTCCTGCGCACCGCCGGCCCCACGCGCCTTACCAGCCCCTCTCTACGCGCCGGCCTCTTCCCGCACCTGGCTGGCCCCTCGTGCGCATCGGCCCCTCGTGCACCCCGGCCCCTTGCGCGCCCGCAGGCTCCTCACGCGCCCTCCTTCGCCTTCCGTCCAGTTCCCGTTCCGGAGAGTCCTGCCGCCGCGTCGCTATCTCGCCGTGCAGCTGAGTCCCTGTGCCGCTGTGCCGCTATGTCCCTGTGTCGCTGTGACACTGTGTCCCGGTGCCGCTGTGGTTGCGCAATGTCAAACGCCATGCTACGTCTGGACGCTGAGGGGCACGCGATCGACTCCGCCGCTGGCTTGGAGATCTCTGCCGGCACCTGACAGGTGAGCGCCAGGATGGGCACTCCCTGGCTATGCATGTTGATGGTTTGCTTCCCTGCCCCTCTACGCCTGATCCCCTTTCTGCTGACCCCACCACTGCTGAGAGTGAGGCATTTGCTGCTGCTGCGCTCGCTCGCGCTGTCTGGGATTCTCGCGATGCTGTAGCGCAGCTCGCCATTAGTCATGCGCTTCCCCTGTCTGAGCGTCCGCACTTCACTGCTGTCGAGAACGCCAAGGACTTCCTAGATGCCGTAGTTACGCGCTACTCTATACCTGCTTCCACCTCTGCTGGCTGCTTGATCCTCCCCATGCTCTTCCCTGATCTTTCCGCTTTCCCCACTGTCTCTGACCTCGCTACTCACCTCCGTGCACTAGAGACTAGCTACCGCGCTGCTAGCACTACCGCCCAGTTCACTGCCTTCCCCCCACCATTTTGCGCTACCCTGTACCTTATTGCCATGCGCCTGCCTGACCGCTTAGCCACAGCCCGCGACCACTTCCTTAGTCACCACCCTGGCGACCTCACCCTGACCGCCTTTGTCACTGCTCTGCCTGAGATAGGGACTCACCAGTGCACTATCGCTCAGCTGAGCGGTGTTGCGGCAGTCCCAATCTTTCAGGGCTGTGCTCCCTCCCAGTGCACGTACGCTAACGTCTCCGCCGTAGTTGCCACGGATGCCCCTGCCACTGAGATAGCAGTTGCGGCTTTCCCGCAGCAGCGAGAGTGCCAGGGCTACTGCAACAACGCTACAGCGGAGGCCAGGTGGCCTCAAGCACCGCTTCGCCGAGGCTGCGGCAGTCCCTATCTTTCAGGGCTCGGCTGACTCAGGTGGCCTCGCGGTGCAGTTTGCGCCGCCTGTCTTTCCCCCGGTGTCTCCTCCTCCCCCATCACAGTCGCCGCCATTGCAGTCGCCGCCGCCGTAGCAGCAGCCGCCATCGTAGTAGCCACCACCGTCGTAGCAGCAGCAGCTGTTCGTGGACTCTGGGGGTGCTGGCGTTGACGAGGGTGCTAGTCCTCGGGTTCCTGTCGTGGCTTGTCCCGGCAGGCTCAGGGGTGGCACCGGTGCTGGAGAGGGTTCTTGCTATGGGGGTGCTCGTTCTAGGGGTGCTGGAGTGGAGTGTTTCAGAGGTAGTCGCGGTGCCGCTGGGGGTCCAGGTGTCGGCATCGAGCAGAAGCAGCATCAGTCACCGCCGGTGTCCGCCCTTCGCCTGCTCGGCCTTCCCTCCCCCGACCGCTCACCTGAGCCTCCCCCGCCGCCTCCTCCCCTTCCTCTCCACGGTCCTGTGTTTCCTTTGCCGGAGTCCTCCCCGGCCCATTTCCCACCTCGTTCCCCACCTGTTACTCCTCCTCTGTCTCCTGACCAGACGCCTCCGTATCACGTCTGGTCTCGCCGTCCCTCTTGTGCTCGTCCTGTTTCCCCTGTTCCGCTCTCTCACACAATGTTGCTCCGTTCCCACATGTCTCGTCCTCCCCTCCTGCCTTCCCCCCCTCCGTCGTCGCTCGCTGTCGCGCCTCCCCCTCTGTCTGACTACCTTCGTGCTGCTCGTCCTGTTGTTCCTCGGGTTCTTTCCTCTCTTGTTACCGACCCATCTGTTCCTCGCTCAAGTCTTGACGCTCTTGTCGCTGCTGTCGCTGACTTTGCTTCTACCCGCCGCCTTGACTACGCCACCGCTCTGGTCTCTGACCCTGGCCGTCCTCCGTCCGTCGAGGGTGCTCCTGCCCTTGGCAGTGACGTCCTAGAGGACAGGCAGTACAAGCTTGCTTTCCTATCGGAGGCTGCTCCCCATCTCTATTCCATGCTGCTAGTCCCTGAGGGTGACCCAGGCGCCTTTGACATCCCGACCCCTCGCACTCACGCTGAGGCGACCTCGGGACCCTGGGCCTCTCAGTGGATAGCTGCCATGGAGTAGGAGATGGCATCTTGGAGATCCACCGGCACCTATGTCCACGTAGTTCCCCCACCTGGGGTGAACGTAGTCGACGGCCGGTGGCTCTTCAAAGTGAAGCCCCCCCTTGGAGAGCCGCGTGTGTTCAAGGTGCGCTACGTGGCTAGAGGCTTCAGTCAGCGAGAGGGGATGGACTTCTTTCAGACCTTCGCCCCGACCCCGAAGATGACTACTCTTCGGGCGCTGCTACACGTAGCAACATAGCGTGACTAGGAGCTCCACTCCCTCCACTTCTCCACTGCTTTTCTTCATGATAGCCTACACGAGCAGCTCTACCTGCGCCATCCACAGGGCTTCACCGGTACCTTCCCTCCTAGGACCCAGTGGCTCCTCCGGCGTTCGGTATACGGCGTGCGACAGGCGCCTCGTGTGGGGCACGACATGCTGCGTGCTGCGCTAGATGATCTGCAGTTCTTTTCGTTCTCTGCAGACCCTTCACTCTTCGTTCGTACTGGCTAGACTACGTTCTACATCATTGTCTACGTAGACGACCTGGTCTTCGCTACTGTAGATAGAGACGCGCTGGCCTCCGTGAAGGCCGAGCTGCTTAGGAGACACACCTGCACTGACCTACAAGAGCTGCGCGGCTACCTTGGCCTATAGATCTCTAGGGACAAAGCAGCGTTCACCATCACTCTCACACAGTCACACTTGGTGCGCCAGGTCCTTCAGAGGTTCCGTCTTCAGTTCTCCTCCACACAGCCCACACCTCTGCCGGTAGACCACAGGCTCTCAGCTCCAGTTCTTGAGGAGTTAGCAGAGCCCAGTGGTCCTTACGCAGAGTTTGTGGGTTGCCTCATGTACCTGATGACTTGCACTCGCCCAGATCTTGCATACCTTCTCAGCATCCTGGCTCGCTTTGTGGCCACAGCCCTAGGGGGTGTGTCAACTTATACAGATGTTGTTATGTAGAACTTATAGACTAGATAGGTGTATGTTATTAGAGGGTACAACCCCAACATTATATCTCCATTGTTCTCTCTTGTTTCTAACCATTCTAGCATTCTAACAAAGTGTACTACACGTGCCTGGCTGTGCTACTCTAGCTCGCGCAGGAGAAAGTACTGCAGCTAGATGTGCTTTGCTCTGCCCTCTTGTCGAGTCTCCTAACACAGGAGGATCATGAACCTATTATCAGCGTCCAGGACTTGTCAGAGAATGAGGCTTGCTGAATCCTTGATCACAACCATTTGCTATTTGCTATTTATTGTATGTTATTTTGTGTGTTTTTCCTTTCCTGGAAATCCCTACACTCTTTCCTACACATTGATATATTTTATATATACCAATTGTGTTACGAAGTGTTTTGGACTTTCTTTGCGTGACACGTTTTCTATTACGTGGGGTGTTCCGCTACCGTATCTCTAGAATCCCTACCAAGCTTCTAGGTGGTATTCCTACAAACGGTTTCACTCAGTTCTAGAAATCTCGTAGAAGGTCCTAGTTACCCTTCACTAGAGTTCTCGTAGGTATAAATAGCATTGACTTGCTTAGTATCATTCAAGCTTCCGCGAAATCCTGAACGTGTCACACTTGGGCGATGTTCGGGAGCGACCAGGAATAAACATTTGGGAAGGGTGGACGAAATGAATCAGGTTGGTATCGATGGTCAAGTGAGGCGCGCGTGCCACCGACACCTACCTCGTACGCGACTCGACTGATATGCACATGTGGAGAACAGGGGGGAGGAGGGGGGGAGCTAAACGAAAGCGTGAGCCCCCCCTACAGAAGCATAACCCCTTAAATTGATATTTCAGAACAAGGCTCCCCCACTATAGAAGGGCTCCCCACTCATTTTCGGGAATCACGAGCGAATTTCACTTGTGAGTTTGACCTGGCGTGGTTTGGGAAGAAAGGGCATATCGTTATGGTTGCCTAGTGTATGGATTTGTTTTCCAGCTTGCCCAATTCAGAGGAATAAGCATGTATGCCGGGGTTGAGGAACCCAAATAAAGCATGCACCCTTTTTTCGCGAATACTTCCATGGAACACTTCTGCCGGTCGGGGAACTGGATGTTATACAGTAGCAAACATCCAGCGTTGGCTAGGTGAATGAGCCGCACATTTGGCGCTAGGCTCGAGCATTTTTTTCAGATTTTCGGCTCTGCCTGCGGTGTAGATCCCTAGTTGGATCCTGGGAACCTTCTTTCGGAAGGTTCAAAGCTTTATTCTATGCTCGGAAAGTGGCTTCCGATCATAGCCTTGGGTGATGATCGGGAGCCACTTCCCGAACATAGAATAAAGATTCGAAGCTTCCACGCGAAGGTTCCAAGGCCCCGAGCAAGGGCTCTGCACCGCGAACAGCCCCCAAAATCAGAAAAAAAAAGGTCGAACCTGGCGCCAAATGTGCGGCGCGACCACCTAGCCAACGCTGGATGTTTGCTACAGTATAAAATCCAACTCCCCCATCGGCGGAAGAGCTCCGCAGCGGTATTCGCGAATACAGGTTGGATGCTTGAATTGGGCGATATCTCCCCTAGCATGGAGGCTTATACCTCCGCTTCCGGCAAGCTTGGAAAAAAAACCATACACTCCCAACAAGGGGCAACCAGATTTATGAGCCCTCTCTTCCCAACCCACGCCAGGTCAAACTCACAAGTCCAATACACAACGTGTGGGTTGGGTGCATCGTGTGGTGGGTTGGTGGGAGCTAGGGTTTGCTCTTTGCTTTTGGAACGGGAGTTGGCTGGTTTTTTTCAGTTTACTCATTGCTGCCCTACTACAGTGCCCTGGAATGTTGTGAAAGATCAATTTCAGGAGAGAGGCTTCCGAAGGGGGGCCTCGCGCCTTCGTTTAGCTCCCCCCCTCCTCCCCCCTTTCCCCCCCACGCATATGTTGGTCGGGCCGCGTTCGGGGTAGGTGTCGGTGGCAGGCGAACCCCTCTTGACCACCGACACCTACCTCCCCCATTTCGTCCCCCCTTCCCAGATGTTTATTCCTGGTGGCACCCGAACATCGCCTTGGTAATCACAGCACAAGGTTTCTGATCAGCGCTTTCCCGCTGGGCCTCTAGAAGTACGCCGAGGATGGAGTCGAACTTTTCGATCGCGTAACTAAATTCATTTGTTTCTTTCTAAGTTCTGACTAGCCTCGAGCATTTGCACCTAGGGTCCCCATTGATGGCGAGCAGCATCGCCAACCATTCGATTCTCAGCATCGACGGGGCCGATTTTTCGTAGGAGCACGCGCCAATGACCCTCGCCAATGAGAGGACGTCCTCGAAGTACCAGCATTTAAATCTGGAGAATTTTCTGCCCTCCGAAGCGATCGACGGTACCTGGTGAAACTACCCTGAAAGTTTTCCTAGAATTTCCAACTTCGCCATGAATCTTAGAGTTGCGCTAGCGACGATCTACGACAGCCGTCCGATTCAACTTTGACGACTAGCTAAACGAATTTTCTAGCTCTCAAAATTTGGATCTCCTGATAACGTCATGCATTTCGGCAACACAACTTCTCGACAGTCAGAAGCTTCAGCAACAGACACCTTTTTGGTAACATCGACTGGCGGAATTGATGTCGCAGAACGTAGATCGTCAGATTGTCACTCAATCGACGACACAAATGAACCGTGAGACTTCTTGATGGGAGAAACACGTACGAGAGTCTACATTCAAGCCTAGCGACACAACGATTGCGTACTACTCGACCAGTTGCAAAAAACGACATCATTTCTTCTACGAAGTCAGATTCTTCGTTTGACGTCAGATCGACACCAACAAAGCAGAATTTCATACTTCACCAAAGAAGCAGATTTTGGTGGTACACAAACAATGCAGCCGAACATCTCCAACTGCAAAACCGGCTTGTATAAAACTATCGTTCTACATCAACGATATAATATACTTCGACAATTGGGCGCATAAAGGATTGCAGAGAAGTAGCCGTTTTCTCTTGCAAAATCCTTGCCAACAATAGTGGATGCGAAGGAGCAGATTTCGCATGCAACTACAACGTAGTTACTACATCTTGTCAGGGACAGCGAGACACTACTTTGTAACAGGGGCTGATTGCTTCATCTTCACAACGAATCTCAGCCATCCGAAGTGATTGATTAGAGCAGTTTGATATCAACCTCAAGAGACGACATCCCAATCATGTGACTGCGATTCCAGATGTTTATGTCATCACACAAAGGCACGAGGGGTGACAGACTGAGGAGTTATGACCTCAAATCCGGCAATCATTCGCACACCTGCGACCCTATGGTACATGTATTGGAGGCGATTCTACCAGAAGCCGAAGCGTTACAAGCCTTGACGTAACTTCGATGATGCAGGAGAACACCCAGCAATACGTGATGTTAACAAATGAGGGAGATGCATATTGCAACAAGACAATTACGCGCTCTACCGACCATACATCGGGAGCACGGATGAGCATACCAGGCAGTTGCTACCTGTGGATGCAACGAGGGGAGAAGCAAGTAATCTTCATACCCTCAAGCAACCCAATCACTGGCAGCAATGGAGTGATACGTGTGCATCAAGACACACGTGTTCCCTGGTATTTACAACTGTTATACCTATCACGAAGGCTCTGTAAGGAAGAGGGAGTGGATGGATTCTTCTTCTACCATCACGAGACAATGAGCATCCTCTGCAGCAGCCGCCACCGCGAGTGTCTACCACTGCCGCCGTCATTGCAGCAGACAAATACATCAACACCCAACCCTGATGGATATTCCTCCAAACAATGGAGATGACACTGGATCTTATTCCAGCATGATTTCAAGACCCGGTCTGGCACTACATCCATGATTTCCAGCTTGTGGAATGGAGATACCACTACGCCTTGGACCAACGTGGTTATGCCACATGCCCTCAAGAGCTCAGAGAAAAGAGACTCTTATGAGGACGGGAGGACTACAACTATCTTCGAGTCCTCATGGCCCAATGACTTCAATTGAGTCATAAAATATGCGTCACCAACAAATCCATCACCTCCATGGAAGCTGATAGGCGTGATCCGGAGCACCGAGGCCACTATGAACAGAGGAGTCTGCGTTACTCCAATGGCACCCCTACAAGCACATCCGGAACAGATTCAACATCGATGCTGAGTAGCTGACATCAACGCCATCGAGACTGTTACTATAGAGGACACTTGACGACCCAGTGGACCTACACCTGTACGTGCATTCAGTCACAGAGGCCAATTGATGGAATCCGTGCTAAACTGGACATGTATGAGGCATACTGGAGTCACCGTCATCGTCACCAACAACCTATTGGAAATGGAAGAGGAGTCAAATGGGTTGAGCGCTGAAATCCCCATGTCACCTCGACCACGACCATGGATTTGTGCTCCACCGATGAGCATGGTGACATTGTCCTAGTGCAATCACTTGGCAACAACTCTCTGTGCAACAGCACGCATCCGTTATGACATTACTACGGTATGAGGACCGGTAAACGACTGCTATGTCAACCTTGAACTCTTGCTGGTTTTATCATTGCTACAGCATGCTCCTATGCAGCTGAATTCTATTGACCACAACTCAGGCACAAACTTATCACCATTCGCTACGCTAGTCTGCAATCTGAGTTGGAGCGTCATACGTCCCAATACTTCACCATGGGATACCTACTACCTGTACACGTACAGGCTTACAATGTATGGAATAAAGTACAGAGAAGTTGTTGTTCAAGCCCAACTTTGTTGCCTTGCCTTTCTCTGAATACTTTTAGCCTCACAACCTTCAGTATTTGCTGAAAATTGGGCGCTTTCAGTGTCTACCCAGTTTTGAGGGGGGGAAGTGTGAGAGGATGAGGCTTGCCAAATCCTTGATCACAACCATTTGCTATTTGCTATTTATTGTATGTTATTTTGTGTGTTTTTCCTTTCCTGGAAATCCCTACACTCTTTCCTACACATCGATATATTTCATATTTATCAATTGTTTTACGGAGTGTTTTGGAATTTCCTTGCGTGACACGCTTTCTATTTCGTGGGGTGTTCCGGTGCCGTCACCGTATCTCTAGAATCCCTACCGTGCTTCTAGGTGGTGTTCCTACGGACCGATTCACTCAATTCTAGAACTCTCTTAGAAGGTCCTAGTTACCCTCCCTTAGAGTACTTGTAGGTTTAAATAGCATTGACTCTTTGCTTAAAAACATTCAATTCTAAATTCAATTCTTGATTAGTATCATTCAAGCTTCCCCAACATCCTGGACATGTAATAGGACCGGGGCAGAGCTAGGCCGCTCACCTAAGTCAGTGAGCAAGAACGTCAGCCAGCAGTGCTCCTATGCCGCCATGGCACCAGCGATTATCTCAGCCTCACAGCTAGACTGTGCAACACACGACAATTGGGTGGACCTCCATGAGATAGCACCTCCACCAAGGCTAAAGCAGTAGCCCTGGGAGGACCTGAGCGTCTCAGCGTCGTCCGCCCACGAAGCGTATGTATGCTCTGTGAGAACCACTGGCATGCGTCCTCCAAGCACTAGCCCCATGCCTGATATACATGCTAGATATCGCAACACCCTCTTAGCAACCGACTAGTGCTGGGGTCGGTGTTTGCCTGTCGCAACAAAGCAAGCGAGGATACTAAAAGGGTATGCGAGATCTGGACGAGTGCAAGTCATCAGGTACATGAGGCAACCTACAAGCTCTGCGTACTGACCAGTAGGCTTGACTGGCTCGTTAGGGACTAGAGCCGCGAGCCTATGATCCACTGGTAGAGGGATGGGTTAAGCGGAGGAGAACTGAAGGTCGAACCTCTGAAGGATCTGGCGCACCAAGTGTGACTATGAGAGAGTGATGGTGCGCACTGCTCTATCCCTAGAGATCTGCAGCCCAAGGTGGCGGCGTAGCTCTCCGAGGTCAGTGCATGTGTGCCTTCTCAGCAGCTCAGCCTTCACCAAGGCCAGTGCGTCTCTGTCTGCAGTAGCAAAGACCAGGTCTTCAATGTAGACTAGGATGTAGAATGGAGTCTTGCCTGAGCGAACGAAGAGAGACGGGTCTGTAGAGGATGGAAAGAACTGCAGGCCAGCTGGGGTAGCACGCAGCATGTCGTGCCACTTACGGGGCACCTGCCGTAGACCGCAAACTGGGCGCCGGAGGAACCACTCGGTCCCCAGAGGGAAAATGCCAGAGAAGCCTGGCGGACGGCATAGGTAGATCTGCTCGTGTAAACTTCCCTGGAGGAAGGTTATGGAGAAGTCAAGCGAATGAAGCTCGTAGTCGCGCTGTGCTCCTACGTGAAGCAGCGCCCAAAGAGTGGTCATCTTCGGGGCCGGGGCAAAGGTCTGGAAGAAGTCAACGCCCTCGCGCTGATTGAAGTTTCTAGCAACGTAGCGTGCCTTGAGTACTGGTGGCTCTCCAGGAGGGTGCTTCACCCTGAAGAGCCACCAGCCATCGACTACGTTCAATTCAGGTGGGGGAACTGTGTCAACGTGCATGCCGGTGGATCTCCAAGATGTCATCTCTGCATCCATGGCAACTATCCAATGAGAGGCCCATGGTCCCGAAGTTGCCTCAGCGTAGTTGCGAGGGGTTGGGATGTCAAGAGCGTCGAAGTCACCCTCAGGGGCTAGCAGCATGAAACAGAGATGAGGAGCGGCCTTGGAAAGGAAAACTAGCTGGTACTGCCTGTCCTCTATGATGTTATTGCCAAGGGAAGGTGCACCCCCGACGGACGGAGGACGGGCAGGGTCAGAGACCAGAGCATTTGCGTAGTCAACGCGGTAGGTAGCGGCAAATTTAACGATGGTTGTGACAAGAGCTGAGAGACTGGACACAGGAACGGACTGGTTGGTAACAAGAGAGGCAAGGACACGAGGAATTAGAGGGCGTGCAGCACGGAGAATATCAGAGAGAGTAGGCAAGGAGACAGAGAAAGACGATTGAGGAGGCGACGGGAGAAGAGGAGCGGGAGGAGTACGAGACGCATGAGAATGGAGAGACATAGGGTGGACACTCGGAGCGGGAGAGACGGGACGAGTACGAGAGGGACAGTGAGACCACCAGCGAAGGAGGGGCGTAGGGTGAGGAGACAGAGGAGGGGACACAGGAGGAGAATGAGGGGGGATTCGAGCCGATGAAGAGTTCGGCGGAGGGAATACAGGGCCGTAGATAAGAAGAGAAGGCGGCACTAGGGGAGGCGCGGGCGGCCAGTCGGGGGAGGGAAGACCGAGGAGGCCAAGGGAAGATACTGGTGGCGACTGCTGCTGCTGATGCTCTGCACCAACACCAGAACCTGTCGCACCATGGCTACCTCCATGTCTCGCCACGTTAGCACCCCCAGGAGTAGCACCCCCAGGACCAGCATTCCCAGGACTAGACCCCCCAAACTAGGACCCTCCTCACAGGTGCCCACTAACCCCTACTGTTCCGGCGACAGCGACTGCGGCTTCTGCAAGTGCTACTGCGACTGCTACTGCTGCAGCAGCTTAGGAGACACCGGGGCCGAGGTGCTGAAGAAACAGGTGGCGGACATTGAGCCTCAGGGCCCCCGAAGTCAGGAGACTCCTCCGCCAGGCCAACCGAAGGAAAGAGAGTAACGTGAGACACACCAGATGGGGCAGGATTAGGAGTGGGAGCTGTCGAGGGAGTGGGGACAAGGAACAGGGGTGGGGTAACCAGGAGACCTCGGTGGGAATAGTGTGTCTAGAAGGAGACAGACTCTTCAAAGGTGACCTCACGCGAGTAAAAGAACCAGTGAGACAGCGGGTGGTAAAAGTGCACGTAGGACACGTCAAGTGGGGAGCCAAGAAAGACACAAGGGATGGTGCGGGCAGTGAGCTTGTCCACGCGAGAGTCGCAGACGTGAGCTACGCATCCCCAAACGTGAAACGCAGATGCGTCACCAGGGGACCCGGTCCAGAGAAGGGTCGGCAAAATTTGTGGTTGCTGGGAGCGCAGCCACAGATTATGCTGGTGAGCAGCATAGCGAAGTGCAAACAACCATAGAAAATGGGGTGCACTGGCATGCATCATGGAGTTACGAGCCACCTCCATGACCAAGCCAATGTGTCGCTCACCAATTCCATTCTGTTGTGGGGATTCCGGGAGTGTGTACGAGTGGGTGATGCCCTCCGCATGATAGAACTGGCCAAGCCGTCCGGAGGCGAACTCACCACCACGATCGGAGTGGAGACGAAGCACTGGTTGGGCGCGGTGGACTCAAGCAGCTATAAGCCACGGGATAAGAACGTCAGGCATGCCGGTCTTCTGCTCCAGGGGAAACACCGTGGTGTAGTGTGAGTAGTCATCTACAAGAACTAGAAAGTAGTGCTCGCGACGTGGCCTAGGGACGGGGGCTGGGCCCCAGACGTCTAGGTGCAGGGTCTGGAGTGGCACTGTGGTGGGGGAAAATGAGAAGTGAGGATCACGACGCAGCCAGCCCTCGACACATGGCGTCCACGGAGGCGTGGGCGAGGGAGGGAGGGTAGGGAGCGACGCAGGGAGACCTATGCCAAGACCGTGCTGGGACATGTGATGTAGACGCGAGAGTGCGGGGTGACCTAGGCGGTGGTGCCACATAAGCGATGGGTGAGTGAGCGACCGACACGAGCAAGCCGCAGCGACCTGTGTAGACGCAGCCACCTGGGGGGACGTAGCCACCGGGGGGGGGGGGCGGGGTGGTTGTCCAGCGTGAATAGGCCTGACACGGAGTCCTGGGAAAACGTGGTGAGGGGGGCACCAGTGGCGGCCTCAGTACAGACTGCGTACCGCTCATGTCCAGGAAACGTAGTGGTGCCATTGAGGTCCTGAAGACAACTGACACTAGCTAGGTTCCTGGAGAACGAGGGGATGTGCAGACCTATAAGAGAGCCTAAGGGAACTGCCAGACAGGGAAGTGTGGTGGAAGGGGTCAGCAAGGGCGACAGCTGCTGGGGCGGCAAGCAACGTAAGAGTGGTGTGGTCGCGAAAGAAGCAGGCGGATGCACCAAAGTCCAGCGTGAAGGAGAGTGCAGCAGTAGCGTCAGCCGGCGGGTCCACTAGTGTGGAGCCAAGGCTAAACAAGTTAGGAGGTCCTACGTGTGATGCAGCAGGAGAGGCTAGACTACATACAGCAGACACACCTAGGCTAGGCAACATAGGGTAATAAGGTCTAGTCACACTAGAGTCATCAGGATACATGGTATATATAGTAGAGCAAATCTGATCCATATCTAACTCAAAGACCGGCACACGACGGCGTCCAGGCTGTGCCCATCCAAGAGGGACGGCGTGGGCTCGAAGCGGAGACAGAAGAGGTCGTCGAGGCGGCAATAGCAGCAGGCAGCAGTGTGACCAGGACGGTCACACACGGTGCCACGAAGAGGACCAAATTGGATCTGGTATTGGCAACTCACATAACTGGAGCTGCCACTCGACATCGAGCTGTGAAGGCTGCGTCCGCGGCCACCACCACCAAAGCCGTCGGGCCACCACGGTGGCGGGGGTCCCCATGGCTGCTGCTGCTGCTGCCTCGGCTGTGGCTGCTGCTCCTGCTGCTTCTCTGGGGCGTCAGCCCCCACCCCCTCGTCTGCACCCCCTGTGCTCGGACCACCTCCACCGCCACTACCAACCCCGCCACCCCCAGCACCCCTCCCTCCCCTTTGCCTCCCTCTGGGGCGACGGCCTCTATCCTGATGGGGCTGCGCTGAGGCCAACGCGGCGGTCTCAATGACAGGGACTGTCTCAGCGATAGTGGCAGAAACGTTAGAGTAAGTGCACTGGGAGGGAGCACAGCACTGGGAGATAGGGACCACCGCAGTACTGCTAGACTGAGCGATAGTGCGCTGGCGGGTCTCTATTGTGGATAGGGAGCGATAGGGTGAGGTCAGCGGCCAGGAGACTCTGGAAGGTGTCGCGGGCCTGCTAGGCGGTCGGGGAGGCGTGTGGCTAGGAAATAAAGGGTAGTGCAAAGGGGGAGAAGAAGTACAGTCAGTTGAGCCTCAATGCTAGCAATGTAGTAGCTAGTCTCAAGAGCGCGTAGGTGAGTGGCAAGATCAGCGATAGCTGGGAGGGATGCGAGATCAGGAAAGAGCAGGGGTAGGAGGAGACGGCCAGCAGAGGCAGAGGAGGGAGTGGAATAGCAAGCAATGACTGCATCTAGGTACTCCTTGGCCGTCTCTAGGGCCTGAAAGCAGGGACGCTCGACTTATAGCGAGCGCGACTCCCAGGCAGAGCAGGCGAGCTCTGTAGCTATGAAAGCAAGGGCAGCAAGCATGGCCGCGTCAGCGGACATGGCGGCATCAGCGAGGGCAGCAAACGTGGGGGGACAGGGCAACTTATCCTAGATCTGAACCTTCAACTGGCAGTGCTGGTTGACGAGCCACGCCTCGAAGTCCACCGCACGACCCTCTACGTCCAGGCGGAGAATGGCGTCCGCCATTACGCACAGCTGCAACCTCTATAGAGCGCAGGAGGAGGAGGAGCAGGGAGAAGGCAGTGGCGGTGAAGTGCGGTGGAGTGCGGTGGAGTG
The DNA here is from genome assembly GCA_027943415.1 of Closterium sp. NIES-67. Classification (NCBI taxonomy): domain Eukaryota; kingdom Viridiplantae; phylum Streptophyta; class Zygnematophyceae; order Desmidiales; family Closteriaceae; genus Closterium; species Closterium sp. NIES-67. Next base: position 143,191 of record BQMB01002321.1, read on the forward strand.
CGGTGGAGTGCGGTGAGGATATAGGAGAGCAGACGGCCGGCGAGGGCTCCAGTGCAGAGGAGAAACCAGAGCCGGCAACGTGTAGGGGCCGGCGCAGCTAGCAGGGGCCGGCGCGGTGAGCTGGGGGCCGAAGCGGCGAACAGGGGTGGCGCGGCGAGCTGGGGCCGACGCGGAAAGCAAGGGCGGTGCGGCGAGCAGGGGACGGCGTGGCGAGCTGGGGCCGACGCGGCAAGCAGGGGCAGCGTGGCGAGCAGGGGCGGCACTGCACGCTTGGCCGGACGCAGCGAGCTGAGGCGAGCGCAGTGGGATAGGGGGCAGCGCCGCGAGCTAAGGGGCCAGCTTGGCGGGCTAGGGGCCAACGTGTCGAGCAAGGGGGCCAGAGCGATGGGCTAGGGGCCAGCGCGGCATGCGAAGGGGCCAGCGCTGTGGGCTAGGGGCTAGCGCAGCACTGCGAGCTAGGGGCCAGACCACCAGGAACTTCCCTCCGCTCTCCGGTTTCTCGCTTACCGTCTACAGCTCATGATCCCACGCCTAGACTGCACGCTCCTAGAGGACCATATTAGTTCCCTCCTTGGCTTCTGGCTCCATGACCTCGACGTCTGCTTCCGGGCTCTCTGGCCAGCGTCACAGCCACAGCAGCAGTAGCTGCAGCATTAGGAGTAGCAGCTGCAGCGGCAGCAGCGTCAGCAACCGCCGTGCGGTCTTGGGGGTGTTGGGCGCGATGGAAACTCTAGAGGCGAGGCCCCCGGGCAATCACTGCCCTGGGGCCAATGTGGTTCCCTATGGGTTTAGGTACCACTACTGTGTCTAGTCTAGGAGCCTCTACTTCGTGTCCCTAGGCTCCTCCCCTGCCCCTCGTGCCAGTTTGCCCTCGCACATTTTCGCAGGACGCCAGATTGGAACGAGTATGTTTCGTTCGCACGGGCAGGGCCTGCCATTCGAATGGGGGTGTTCGCACCATTTTTTATGCCATTCATGATGACTTCGCGAGTTTTTTTTGCGACAATCGCAAAAGCACTGCTGACAATCGCGAAAATTGTAACACGCTATAGTGTTCGAACTTTTCCAATGTTCGGACACGGAGGTCACCCGCCCTTAGCTAATTCGTGTGGGGGAGGGGGATCGCCTCGCTTGAGGGGGGCTGGCTCCGGTTGAACCCCGCCAACCAATGTGTGTGAATGCAACTTGCGAGGGCGTTGCCCCCTCTTCAATTTCAATCCCCCCCACCTCCACCCCCCCCCAGACAGGGCCTCCCATTTCCCCGCTTCCGCTGGCCTAATTCATCGCGTTGGCAATCATCCCACCAAACAGAACCTCTCGCGACATTGAACCCCCAATCCTTCTTTCGTGCACGCACGAGCTGGCCAAGGACCTCGGGCACTTGGAAACGTACTCAAATATTGGGACGTGGAGGCTAATTTGGCCCTTGTAGGTTAGCCTAGAAATTGAAATTAGGAACTTCGGAAAAAAAAATAGAAATTGCACTAGGATTCGTATGAAGTTTTAGAAACACAAAATTTGGCTGTTTGGTCATTAGACGGGCCCGGAGGGCTGGTCTGATGGCCTAGAAAGTGCCTAGAGCCTAGCGAGAGCCCTGTTGACACTTGTACCGCACCGAACGGCGTGTGATGGATCCAACTTCGCTGGATCCAGCTTTGTAGGAATACACCCTTAGGGTTGCGGAGCTATTTTTGAGTAATTTGTGTTTTTGCAAAAAGATGTAGGAGATCATGGGGAAAGTTTTTGGAGAATATTACTTCAAAAAAATCATGCATTCAAATAGTTCCTGCAATTTGAATATCATTTCGTACTCAAAGGGGAAGGAAGTAGTAACATTGATATTATAATAAATCTATTAGTTATTGTTGGGCTGCTTATGTCTTCTTATCCATTGTTTCTTTTGTGTTACTTGTTCTAGTGTGAAACTGTTAGAGTAGCGGGAAAAGTGAGTCTAGGAAGAGGGGAGGGGAGATACAAGTACAATCATATTGTCCCATCTAAGAACTGATGTAGCTAGGCTGTAACAAACATATCTAAAGTACCCAGATATGTGTAGACATATTTTTATGTTTGTTGACACACCCCCTAGCCTAGGTAGAGGCAGAGTTTAACAAACCAGGGTAGCACTTCAAGTTTGGCCTCTGGTGAAGAAAAAAAAACAACTCAGGCCAGCACTACTAGTTTGATCACTGAGACAAGAGGCCACAAGGCCAGTCAACAGGTGTAACAAGACATGCAGGTATAGAAATAGCAAGTACAAGCTGGTATAGTAGATATAAGGATACAAGGAGTGGCGCTGCTATTAAGACTAGATCAAGCTGAGTACAGAACCGCTGATGGTCACGAGGCGGTAGTGCCTTGGTGAAGATATCAATGGTGTTGGACTCTGTGGCCACGTGTACTACTCGAGCCTGGCCACGCTGCTGCAACTCACGCAGCAGGAAGTATCGCCCTGCCATCGGGTCGAGCCTCCTTACACAGGAGGATCATGGCCCTGTTGTCAGCAAACAGAACCGGGGTAGACCTAGGCTGCTCACCTAAGTTTGTGAGCAAGAACGACACCCAGCGGAGCTCCTGAGCGGCCATGGCCCCAGCGTAGATCTCTGCCTCACAACTGGACTGAGCTACAAACAACAACCTGGTGGACCTCCACGAGACTGCACCAGCACCAAGACTAAAACAGTAGCCCTGAAACGACCTGAGCGTCTCCACGTCGTCAATCAACGACGCGTCTTTGTGTTCAGTGAGCACCACTGGCTCTCGTCCTCCTATCACAAGCCCCAGTCCTGATGTACTCACCAGATACCGCAGGACCCTCTTGGTCGCCGACTAGTGGAATGGTCGGTGCCTGCCTGACGCAACAAAGCGAGCAAGGAGACTGAGAGAGTATGCTAGATCTGGTCGAGTGCAGGTCATCAAGTACATGAGGCACCCCATCAGCTCTACATATGGACCACTAGCCTCGACCGGCTCAGCCGGAACAGGAGCAGAGGGCTTGTGATCCACATGCACAGGGGTGGCCTGTGCCACGGAGAACAGGAAACTGAACCTTTGGAGGATTTGCTGCACCATATGGGACTGGGAGAGTGTAATCGAGCGAGCGGCACGGTCACGAGAGATCTCCAATCTTACATAGCGCCTCAGCTCTCCCAAGTCTGTACAGGTGTGTCTCCTAAGCTACTCAACCTTCACTGAGGCCAGTGCGACTCTGTCAGGAGTAGCAAAGATCAGATCGTCTATGTACATTAAGATGTAGAACAGTGTCTGACCTGTGTGACCAAAGAGAGTGGGGTCAGCAGAGGACAGAAAGAACTGCAACTCAGAAAGAGTGGTGTGAAGCGTGTCGTGCCACTCACGGGATGCCTGACGAAGGCCATAGACAGGATGGCGCAGGCTCCACTCGGTCCCAGGAGGGAAGGACCCAAAGAAGCCAAGAGGGCATTGGAGGTAGATCTGCTCGTGCAGACTACCCTACAGGAACGCTGTGGAGAAGTCAAGTGAGTGAAGCTCGTAGTCACGCTGCTTGGCTATGTGGAGGAGCACCCAAAGAGTAGTCATCTTCGGGGTCGGGGAGAAGGTTAGGAAGAAGTCCACACCCTCACGGTGATTGAAGCCTCTAGCCACGTAATGCGCCTTGAACTTCGGCGGCTCTCCAGGTGTGCGCTTCACCCTGTAGGTCCACATGCCATCGACTACGTTCGCCCCAGGCGGGGGAACTGCGTCGACGTAAGTGCTTGTGGATCTATAGGATGCCACCTCAGCCTCCATGGCCTGTATCCACTGGGATGCCCAGGGCCCCAACACCGCCCCAGCGTACGAGCGCGCAATAGGGATGTCGAGGGCGTCTGGGTGGGCCTCTGGAGATTCAAGCATGGAGCAGAGATGGGGTACAGTGGCAGCAAGGTAGGCCAACTCGTACTGCCTGTCCTCTAGCACGTCACTACCAAGGGCAGGTGCACCCCCGACGGACGGAGGATGGGCAGTACCAGAGGCCAAAGCGGCAGCGTAGTCAAGGCGGTGGCTAGCAGCAAAGTCAGCGACATTAGCGACAAGCGCATGGACGGTCTCAGGAGGGGCATTAGGGTCTGTGACAAGCGACACAAGCAAGCGCGAGAGGGTAGGAAGAGCAGTGAGAGCAGCGTCACAGCAAGGTGGGGGGGATTGTAGGAGCGACAACGGAGGAGATAAAGGAAGCACGGGTACTGGAGAAGCACGAGAACAGAGAACCATAGGGTGGACACTACAAAGGGAGAGACAGGACGAGCACCAGAGGGGCGACAGACCCAGTGGGGAAGAAATGGGGACGGGGAAAGAGGGGAAACGGGGGACAAGGTAGGGGATGGAGGGGAGCGCGGGGGAAAACGAGCCGGAGAGGAGTCCAGAGGAGTGAACAGTGGGCCGTGAATAGGGTCACGCACCAGAGGGGGAACGGGCGGGCGAACAGGGGAACCTAGAGCAACACCAAGGAGACAAAGAGCAGACTATGGCTACTCGGGTTGTGGCGACGGCTGCGGCTGCTGCTGCTGGTGCTGCAGCTGCTGCTGCTGCTGCGGCTGCGTCTGAACCCTGTCCTTGCCAGGACCTCCAATGTCACCTTGGCCACTACCAGCACTCCTGGAGGCAGCACCCCCAAGACTGTCACCCACGGATGCACCACCCATAGAACCAGCACCCCCAGAATCAGCACCTCCAGAACCCGCACCCCCAAAACTGGCACCCTCAACACCAGCACCTCCAACACCAACACCTCCAGAACCAGCACCCCCTGAACTAGCACCACCAGGGCCCATTACCCCCTGCTGCTGCTACAGCCGTTGAGTCTGCTGCGGCGGCTACGGCTGCTGGTGAGGCGAGAGGGGAGACGGCAGAGGTGCCGGGGGTACCGGCGCTGGGGCAGGTGTCAGACGGACAATAGGCACGCCCCCAGCAGCTGGGGCCCCAGAGTCAGCAGACTCCCCCACAGGCCTGACCGAGGGGAACGGAGTGGCGTGAGAGACACCGGATGGGGCTGGGCGGGGTGGGCGGGGCAGTGACGAGGAAGAGAGGAGGAGGAGGCGCAGGAGCGTTGCGGTGAGGGAAGCGCGTGTAGTAGGGGAGTGTCTCGACGACGGTAACGTCACGAAAGCGGTAGAAGCGGTGGTGGAGCGGGTCGTAAAATAGCCAGTCAGGGGTGTCAAGCGGAAACATGAGGAAGACACATGGACGAGTGTAGGTGGAGAGCTTGTCCACGCCAGTGGCACGGACGTGAGCAAGGCTACCCCAGTCGCAGAACGCAGGAGCAACACCAGGAGACCTGGTCCACAGACGGGTCAGCGAAAACTGTGGTCGTTGGGAGCGGGGCCACAGGTTAAGCGGGTGAGTTGCGTTGCGCACAGCGAACGGCTACAGAAAATGGGGTGCACCGGCGTGGACCAAAGAGGTGTGAGCTCCATGACCAGGCCGATGCGTCGCTCAGCGACCCCATTTTGCTGTAGGGAGTCCGGCAATGTGTAGGTCTGGTGGATGCCCTCCGCACGACATAACTGTCCAAGTGTGCCCGAGGCAAACTCTCCACCACGGTCAGAGTGCAACCGAACTACAGGCAGGCGGTGCTGAGTGCAAACAGTAAGCAGCCATGGTGGGAGAACGGTAGGCATGTCTGCCTTCCACTCCAATGGGAACACCGTGGTGAAACGTGAAAAGTCATCAACGAGGACTTGGAGGTAGCGCCAAACGTTCATGTGCAGTGTTTGTAGCGGCGCTGTGGTAGGAGGAAACGAGGAGGAGTGAGGGGCAGCGCGCTATCGGCCCTCGACGCAGGGGGTGCACAGGGGTGCTATCGATTAAGGCCGGGCTGGAAGCGATGCAGGAAGACCAGTAACTAAACCGCACTGGGACATGTGCCTAAGACGCGTGAGTGCAGGGTGACCTAAGCGGTGGTGCCACAGAAGGGTCGGGTGGGAGAGGGAACGACATGAGCACAACGCGGCTACCTCAGCAGATGCAACAGCTGGCGGTGACTTAGTGCGCAGGGTGAAGAGACCGTACGCTGGGTCACGCTCAAAAGTGGCTAAGTGGCGACCGGTGGTTGTGTCCATGCAAGCTGCATGCCTCTCGTGGCCAGGGAATGTAGTGGTGTCGCCTCGATCATGGATGTGACCGACACCTACTAGGTTCCTAGCAAACGGGGGGATGTGCAGACCGGTGAGGGAGCCAGAGGGAACAGCTGGACAAGGGAGAGTGGTGGTACTGCGTGCGACAGCTGTGGCTAAGGAGTCTGCTAGTGCAACGCGGATAGACGCAGGAAGCGGGATGAGAGTGGTACTGTCTCTAAAGAAGCAACGAGGCGCGCCAGAGTCAAGGATGAAGGAGAGCCTGCCCATACCAAGCCCACTTCCTGCATAGATGGAGCCCACAAGCCAATTTCTACAATGCGGGCATGAAAGGTTTGGGAGGGTTTTTGGAGGCTCGGGGCTGGTATGGTTGGGTTTCGTGATTGGCGAAGTACTTGCAGGGTTCGTCCCTTTTCGTAACGATACGAATTTCAAAGATTCAAAGTGGGGCCTCGGGATCCATTGTCTTGGCGCTTGCCACATCTTAAATTCGCACGAATATAAGAACAACATAATTCGTTGTTCGCACACCTTCGGGATTCAAAATCGTGCGAATTTCAGCCCCCCACTACCAAGGTCACACGCCCTCAGGGTCAACTAGCGCCCTCACACAGCCTCCAGCATGTAAAGAGACCCGCTGGGGTTACCCTTGAGAAGATCCTCGGGGAAGGGCCACAGGTGCAGAGACTGGGGGGTTATGGGCGTACTGGCCCGCTATGACAGCACTTTTAACTCAATGGTTAGTGGCTGAGTTCTGACATGGTATCAGAGCGTTGGTGACTCGGGTTCAATTCCCTGTGCTAGCGCTGCATAGGTGCTCGTGTCCTCTGCATATCCCAGCGAGGGGGGCTGTTGAGAGAATCGCTGGGGTTACCCTTGAGAAGATCCTCAGGGAAGGGCCAAAAGTGCAGAGCCTGGGGGGCTATTGGCGCTCTGGCCCTCTACTAACAAGCCCTTTTAACTCACTGGTTAGTGGCTGAGTTCTGACACAGCACAGATCAGGTTGTGAGGGTGCTAATTGGCCCTTCGACAAATTTTCTTCATGAGGCGAAAATTCAGGTGAGGCGCCGCTCACACAACCTCAAGCAAGTATCGGGTGGTGATTTTGTCGAAGGACCATTCAGGATCCTCATGCAACCTACACAGATCCGTTTCATATGAGAAATTTCGCTAAGTATGAAATACCAGAAGGACGCATACACACATTGTGAAATATCATTAGGATGCAAAATCAATTTCTAGGGCATCAGAGATTCAATAATTGGGTTTCTAAGAATCGGATGAACGGCTACTAAAAGGTATGAAAATCAGACAAACAGACGGATTTGGTCTCATGTCGAGAACCCTAAGTGTTGAAGCGCGTGTTTCAGTGCGGTTCGGTTCGATAATGTGCGACTTTGGAACCAACTTCACTGGATCCAACTTGTAGGAATACGCCCTAAGACGATTTCATCGACTCTTGTTTTTAGTTCAATTTGAGATTTGTACCAATGACTAAGCAACTCTTCTGAGGTCAAATATTTAAAGCCGCTGTATCAATTTAGGTCCAAATGGCCCAAATACTGAAGGGGCTATACCGTACACACCAAGATATAGCTGCATATGTGCTTATAATGGAACCCATTGCAAAATCACATAAGCTATTACAGTGACGGAAAGTATTGCCCAAATAATTGCCTCAAAAATATTCTCGTACTGTTTTGGTGATTTTTTGTATAGTTACGACTCATATTTCGGCCTTGGCTGTAAAGTAGTACAGTACTAAATGTAGCGGATATGGGTTTCAGTTTTATAGGGGTCGAGTTTTTACCGGGGATGAGTCTTGGTTCGCGTGGGTGCATCCGGACAGTTCCTGCCAAGCGGTCTACTAGATCTATATCCTAACCTCCCTTTTTCTACTTACTTGCCCTCGCGACTTTCGAGTAGTCAGGAGATAGGCTAGGACCGCTGCTACGATTAGGCCGTCATGAAACCGTTAGATGAGGTGCGCCATGCACATATCATTATCCTGTTGTGGAGGGGGTATAGCACTCGCCGAATCGCTAAACAGCTAGGCGTGGGGAAGAGTACGGTCCATGAGTATGGTCTCGAGGCGATTGCAGAGTCTAGCCGCGATGATTTGCATCCTACAATGCCCTGAGCCGGTTGCCCTCGCTTAGCGACAGAGAGAGTTCGCCGCGGCATAGTTCGGTCGATTACCAGCGGGGAGGCGAAAACCTCTGCTCACGCGGTGAAGATTGTCGAGATGCAGCACGGCATCACGCTGCATCCTAGGACGGTGCGTAACGCTTTGAATGGCAGCGGACTTGTCGCAATCCAGCAGCCCAAGAAGCCGCAACTCTCTCAAAAGACCATACGCGATAGGCTAGAATGGGCCCGTGCCCAGGCCGACTGGACGGTTGACGACTGGAAGCGAGTGACCTGGTCAGATGAGACCAAGATCAATCGTTTTGCTTCCGACGGACGCTCATATGCCTAGGTTCGCGAAGGTACTGCCCTCCAAAGCCACCACATCAAGCCGACTGCCAAGCACGAGGGCGGCTGCTTGATTATTTGGGGCTGCGTGTCGTATGAGGGAGCTGGTTTCATGTGCAAAATAGATGGTAGGATGGACGGACCGCTCTATCTGAGTATACAGCAGGACGAGCTCAGTAGTACGATCGAGTTTTACCAGCTTTCACCCTCGGAAGTCATCTTCCAGCATGACAACGACCCGAAGCACAAGTCGCGTATCGTGTAGGAGTGGCTTCGAGAGTGGCCATCATCATCACCCGACCTCAACCCAATAGAGCATCTATGGGCTCATCTCAAGAGGGAGCTGGCCAAGCACGAGAAGCCTCCCACTAGTATGCTAGACCTTTGGGAGCGTGTCCAGGAGGAATGGGAGAAGATCCCGGCGGATGTGTGCACCCACCTGGTGGAAAGCATGCCCAGGAGGGTGAGGGCGGTGATAAAGGCGAAAGGGCGGTGGACTAGGTACTAGTTTGGGGTTGTTGAAACTTGCTGCTTGCGCTTGGCAATAATTGTCCGGATGTACCATGATTGTTAATTTCTGCTATTTGCTGTAAACATGAATATCTTCGTAAGATGTAAGGCATGGGCCTAGAGCCTTACCCCAACCTACATACACTGGGCACACCAAAAGATTAAGGCTGAATGTGCATGACCCCTTTAATATTCCAAAATTCGTCACTGTAATCGATTTGTTTTTTAGCACATGGGCTTAATAAAAGTACCATAAGGAAAAACGTTTTGAAGGCACCAAACTATAGCCCTTTGAATTTCTCTTCGAATGGGTCAAACTCATATGGAGGTCGTGTTAATGGATTTTGTGGAATCAGCTCGGGAATGTCCCTCCAGGAAATCCTTGCTGGAACCTAGCCAATCAGAGCCGAAATCGAGTGAATTGACTGAGTGGAAGTTGCGCGCCTGTCTCGCGATGATCTTCAGAGGGCTGTGAGAGGTATGGCATGATATTTCGATACAAAAAATCATGTTTCACTTGTTTTGTTCTAGTAGTGTAATGCGTTTATAACAACGCATCCTCCAAGAAAAAAGCTGCGCTTATAATGAAATTAACGATATACAGTGACGGAAACAACTGTCCGGATGTTTTGGATTGATTTGGGTTTTTGGGCTTTCCGACCACTGTACATAAAGTCTTAATATTTTATGGTGGTACGCTTTGGGAGGGGTACGTAGTGGATGTGTTCATAGCGCTAAATTCCATAATAATACATTGGATCTAATTTAGTGCCAAAAGATATACAAAGAGTACATCCGGACAATTATTTCCCAAGACAAAGAGCAAAATTCCGAGCAGCGTTTCTAGTACCTAGTCCACCAACACTTGGCCTTCATAACCACCTGCACCCTTCTAGGCATGTTATCTACAAGGTTAGTGCAAACCTTTCCAGAGATCTTCTCGCACTCTTCCTGGATCCACCCTTTTGCATAAGGGGGTGAGCACAAGGAAAATCGCGAAGTATTTGAACGTCTGCAAGAGTACTGTGCACGATTTCATGTTGAATGTTATCTCTTAGAATAGCCATGCTAAGGTGTGGCCAAAGATGTCATAAATCGATTAGTTCCATCTTATCATGAATTGTCTTCCTCGTACCGCTGTAGGGTAAAATTACGAGCAGAGTGGCGAAAACTAGCGTGTCCGCCGCGAAACTTAGGGTAATATAGCACGGTCGACTGTGCACCCATTCAGTATTAGAATCACATTAAAATCTACGGGTCTCGTCACGGTGCAGCAGTTGAAGAAGCCCCGACTGGTGGGGAAAAATATCCGGGTTCAGGTCAGGTGAGGTAGAGGGTCACTCCAGTGCGACAAACTCATGCTCTCCAAGCCATTCCAAGCCTAGGCGGGACACATGCCTTAGAATGGCTTGGAGAACATGAGTATGTTACGCTGGAGTGACCCTTTTCCTCACCAGATCTCAACCCCGATATTCTTTCTGAAAAGTCGCGACTTCTTTGACTGCTGCACCGTGAGGAGACCTACGGATCCTAGCGCGAATCTAATAGTGCAAGGATGCACAGTCGACCGTGCTATGTTACCCTAAGTTTCGTGGCAGATACACTAGTTTTCGCCACTCTGCTCGTAATTTTTACCTACAACGAAGACGATCCATGAGAAGACGGGACAAATCGACTTATGGCATCTTTGGCCACACCTCAGCATGGCTGGTCTAAGAGATAACATTCAACCTGAAATCGTGCACAATACTCTTGCATACACTCAAATCCTTGGCGATTTTCCTAGAGCTCACCCCCTAATGCAAAAGCGTGGGTCCAGGAAGAGTGCGAGAAGATCGTCGTAAAGGTTTGCATTAACCTCGTAGATAACATGCCTAGGAGGGTGCGGGTGGTGATCAAGGCCAAGTTTCGGTTGACTACGTACTAGAAACGCTGCTCGGAAGTTTGCTCTTTGTTCTAGGAAACAATTGTCCGGATGTACTCTTTGTATATCTTTTGGCACTAAGTTAGATCCTGTGTACTATCATGGATTTTAGTGTTGTGAACACATCCACTATGTGCCCCTCCTAAAGCATACCACCATTAAACATTAAGACTTTATGTACAGTGGTCGGAAAGCCCGAAAACCCTAATTAATGCAAAACATCATGACAATTGCTTCCGTCACTGTAAGACCGTTCGCACTGCATAAGTCTCAGAGTAAAACTTGACTAGTATGTCAAGATGCAGGAGGTTTTGTGCTAAGGGGTTGTACTCTTTAAGAGTACGCACCTATCTAGCCTACAGTAACATATAAATATATGTTTGACACACCCCCTAGTCTAGATGAGGGGCAGTGCCGGGCAAGAGACACGCAGCTCAGGGTGGCACTACAAGTCCAACCTCAGAGGCAAGGGTCCGAAGACCAGTCAGCAAGAGTTCAAGCTGAACAAGAGCAACCCAAGGAAGCACTACTAGTCCAGCCACTAGAACAGGAGCCACAAGGCCAGTCAAGATAATATAAGGAGTAGTACACAATCAAGGTCCAAGCAAGTGAGAAGCTACAAGAACTAGACCAAGCTGTACACAATGCCGCTGATGATCTTAAGGCGCAAGCGCCTTTGTAAAGATATCAGCTGTGTTGGCTCCGGATGCCAAGTGTACTACGCGGGCCTGGCGGCGCTGCTGTAGCTCACGCAAGAGGAAGTACCTCAGCTGGATGTGCTTCGCTCTGCCCTCAAGTCGAGGCTCCTGACACAGGAGGATCATGGCCATGTTGTCAGCGTATAGGACTGGGGTAGAGCTAGCCCGCTCACCTAAGTCTGTGAGCAAAAAAAGTCAGCCAGCGGAGCTCCTGTGCCGCCATGGCCCCGGCGTAGACCTCAGCTTTACAGCTAGACTGGGCCAGAGACGACGAGCGAGTGGACCTCCACGAGATAGCACCTGCACCAAGGCTAAAGCAGTAGCCCTGGGTGGTCCTGAGCATCTTAGCGTCGCCTGCCCACGAAACATCTCTGTGCCCTGTAAGGACCACTAGCCTGCGTCCTCCTAGCACAAGCCCCATTCGCTATGTACTTGCTAGATAATGCAAAACCCTCTTAGCGGCCGACCAGTGCTGCGGTCAGTGTCTACTTGTGGACACAAAGCAAGCCAGGATGATGAGAGGGTATGCAAGATCTAGACGAGTGCATGTCATCAGGTACATGAGGCAACCCACCAGCTATGCGTATGGACCACTAGGCTCTACTGACTCCTCAGAGACTGGAGTTGAGAGCTTGTGATCTACTGATAGAGGTGTGGGCTGTGAAGAGGAGAACTGAAGACCGAACCTTTCAAGGACCTGGCGCACCAAGTGTGACTGTGTGAGAGTGATGGTGCACGCTGCTTTGTCCCTAGAGATCTGCAAGCCAAGGTAGCGGCGCAGTTCTCCTAGGTCAGTGCAGGTGTGTCTCCTCAGCAGCTCGGCCTTCACAGAGGCCAGTGCGTCCCTGTCTGTAGTGGCGAAGACCAGGTCGTCTACATAGACAAGGATGTAGAACAGGGTCTGGCCTGAACGAACGAAGAGTTAAGGGTCTATCGAGGACGGGAAGAACTGCAGGTCAGCATGTCGTGCCACTCGGGGCACGCAGCACGCAGCGTAGCACGCAGCGTGTCGTGCCACTCGGGGGGTGCCTGCCGCAGGCCGTAAACTGGGCGCCGGAGGAGCCACTGGGTCCCCGGGGCGAAGGTGCTCGTGAAGCCGAGTGGGCGACGCAGGTTGACCTGCTCGTGAAGATTGCCCTGAAGAAAACACTGCAAAAGTTGAGAGAGTGCAGCTCGTAGTCACGCTGTGCAGCTACGTGTAGCAGTGGTAGAGGAGAAGCCATCTTCAGGGTCAGGGTGAATGTCTGAAAGAAGTCAACCCCCTCGCGCTGAGTGAAGCCTCTAACAACGTAGCGCGCCTTGAACACCCGCGGCTCTCCAGGAGGGCGCTTCAAATTGAAGAGCCACCAACCATCGACTACGTTCACCCCAGGTGGGGGAACGGCCTCAACGTAGGAGCCGGTGGATCTCCAAGGTGCCATTTCCACATCCTTGACAGCTATCCACTGAGAGGCGTAGGGTCTCGTGGTCGCCTCAGCGTAAGTGCGAGGGGTTGGGATGTCAAGGGCGTCTGGGTCACCCTCAGGGACTAGCCACATGGAGCAGAGATGAGGCACGGCCTCAGACAGGAAAGCAAGCTCGTACTGCCGGTCCTCCAGGACGTCATTGCCAAGGGCAGAAGCCCCTTTGACAGACGGAGGACGGGCAAAGTCAGAGACCAGAGCGGTGGCATAGTCAAGACGGCGGGTAGAGGCAAAGTCAGTGATGGCAGCGACAAGAGCGTCAAGACTGGAGACAGGAACAGACGGGTCGATAACAAGAGAGGCGAGTACCCAAGGAACAAGAGGAATAGCAGCACGGAGGAAGTCAGACAAGGGAGGCCGAGCGAGGAGGGAGAAGGCGACGGAAGGAGGGGAGGACGAGACGCGTGGGAAGGAAGCAACATAGGGTCAGAGCGCTAGACAGGGGAGACAGGACGAGCATGAGAGGGACAGTGAGACCAGAAGTGGGATGGAGGCGTCGGGTAAGGAGGCACAGGAGGAGACATTGGAGGAGAACGCGGAGGGGAACGAGCCGGAGACGAGTCTGCCAGAGGAAACACTGGGCCGTAGACATGCGGGGGAGGCGCAGGTGGGCGGTCAGGGGAGGGAAGACCGAGGAGGCGAAGGGCGGACACCAGCGGCGACTGCTGCTGCTGCTCCGCACCGATACGAGAACCTCCAGATGCACCACGGCTACCTCTGGAACGCTCCACGCCAGCACCCCCAGAACAAGAACCCTTTCCAGCACCTGTGCCACCCCCGAGACCGCCGGGAAAAGCCACAATAGTAACCCCATGACTAGCACCCCCGGAACAAGCACCCCCAGAACGAGAACCCTCTGCAGCATCGTTGCCACCCCCAGGACCGCCGGGACAAGCCACGACAGTACCCCCAGGACTAGCACCCTACCCAATCCCCGCACCCCCAGATTTCTCGGACCCCTGCGGTGGTTGCGGATACGGCGGTGGCTATGACTGCAGGGACTGCTGCTGCTGCAGTGGCGACGGTGGAGGAAAAGACACCGGGGCAGAGATAGGTGGCGAAACCGAAGCCGCGGGGCCCCAGGAGTCAGCCGACTCCTCCACTGGGATAACCGATGGGAGGGGAGTGACATGAGACACACCAGATGGGGCAGGACGGAGACGAAGAGGAGCAGGGGCTACCAAAGGAGTGGGGACCAGGAACAGGGGCGGGGTAACCGGGAGACCTCGGTGGGGAAAGCGGGTGTAGAAAGAGACACCCTCGTCAAAAGTGATGTCGCGGGAGTGAAAGAAACGGTGAGACGGCGGGTTGTAAAAGTGCCACTCATACGCATCGAGGGGGAACCAAGGAAGACACAAGGGACGGTGCGGGCAGTAAGCTTGTCCGTGCCAAAGGCACGAACGTGAGCAAGGCAACCCTAGACATGAAACGCAGACGCACCTGGGGCTACTGGGAGTGTGGCCACAGGCTAAGCTGGTGAGCGGCGTAGCGAACAGTGAACGACCACAAAAAATGGGGTGCATCGGCATGGATCATGGAGGTACAAGCCACCTCCATGACCAAACGGATGCGTCGCTCAGTGACCCCATTCTGCTGCGGGGAGTCCAGCAGGGTGTACGACTGGGTGATGCCCTCCGCACGACAGAACTGGCCAAGCCGACCGTAGGTGAACTCGCCGCCACGGTCGGAGTGGAGACGCAGCACGGGGAGACCGCGAAGGACTCGCGCAGCTACAAACCATGAGATAAGAATGCCAGGGACATCGGCCTTCCACTCCAGGAGAAACACCGTGGTGTAGCGCGTGAAGTCGTCGATAAATATTAGAAAGTAGCGCGAGTGACACGACCCAGGGACAGGGGCAGGACCCAAAACGTCTAGGTGCAGGGTCTGGAGTGGCGCAGTGGTAGGAGGGAGCGACGAGGAGTGGGGAACATGGCGCAGCCGGCCCTCAATGCAGGGTGTGCACGGCAGCGCAAATGAGGGAGGGAGGGCAAACAGCGACGCAGGGAGAGTGACCACTGCCTTGTCTGCAAGTGCTGGTGGTAAGAGGGGCCCCAGTGGCCGCTCGTATCTAGGGAACGTAGTGGTGACGTCAAGGTCCTGAAGACAGCCGACACCAACTAGGTTCCTAAAGAACGAAGGGATGTGCAAGCCTGTAAGAGAGCCCGAGGGGACCGCCGAACAGGGAAGGGTAGTGGAGCTACGTGCAACTACCGGACCTGAGCAGGGTTCAGCAAGCGCTACAGCAGCAGGGGCAGCGAGCAGCGTGAGCGAAGTGTGGTTGCGGAAGAAGCAGGCAGACGCTCCAGAGTCACGCGTGAAAGAGAGCGAAGCAGTCGCGTCTGCAGTAGCGGCAGCTGGCGGGGGGGCTAGTGTAGAGCCTACGCTAAACAAGGCAGGAGGTCCTACACCTGATGCAGCAGGGGAACCTAGATTACACACAGGAGGCACTCCTACACTAGGCAACACACGTTATAAACTGGTCACACTAGAGTCATCAGCATACATAACATACATAGCTATCCTCATATGATCCATTTCAAGCTCAGAGACAGGCACACGGCGGCGGGCCAGTGCGTACCAGTCAGGATGGTCCGAGGTGGGACCAAAGCGGAGACGATAGAGGTCGTCGAGGCGGCGGTAGCAGCGGGCAGCGGTGTGACCTGGACGGTCGCAGATTGTGTCACGACGGGGACTGCTCTGAAGCCGCTACAGGCATGTGGCCACACTGGAGCCGCCACCCGACACCGAGCTGCATGGGGCACCACCACGACCACCACCACTAGCGCCACCAGGCCACCACGACGGTGGGGGTCCCCACGGCGACTGTTGCGGCTGCTGCAACTACTGCTGCTGAGGCTGCTACGGGGCACCAGCCCCGGTCCCCTCGTCTGCACGACCGTCCCTACCCCCACCTCTACCACCCCCACCACCCCCACCACCCCCACCACCCCCACCACCCTTCCCTCTGCCCCACCCCCCCTTGGTGCAGCCGCCCCTACCTTGTCGCTGCTGCTCTGAGGCGGCGGCGGCGGTCTCAGCAGCAGGTGCTGTCTCAGCAATAGTGGCAGAAACATAAGAGTAAGCGCACTGGGAGGGAGCACAGCCCCGGAAGATCCCTGTGCAGTACCACTAGACTGAGCGATAGTGCGCTGGCGGGTTTCTTTCGCGATAGTGCTAGCAGCGCAGTAGCTAGTCTTTAGTGCGCGGAGGTGCGTGGCACGGTCAGCGACAGTGGGGAAGGAGGCAAGGTCAGGGAACACCATGGGGAGGATCAGGCAGCTGGCAGAGGCTGAGGCGGGGGTGGAATAGCGCGAGATGAGAACATCTAAGTATTCCTTGGCGTTCGCGACAGCAGTAAAGCGGGGACGCTCAGACAAGGGGAGGGCGTGGCTAATAGCAAGCTGAGCAACAGCGTCGTGCAAATCCCAGACAGCGCATGCAAGCTCGGCAGCGACAAAAGACTCACGCTCAGCAGACATGGGGGCGTCAGGGAGGGCAACAGGCGGGACGGGGCGAGGGAGCTTACCGTCGACATGGATGGCCAAGGAGTGACCGTCCAGGTGCTGCCCGGTCAGCTGGTGGCGGAGGTTGACGAGCCATGCCTCAAACTCAACGACCTGACCCTCCACGTCCAGGCGGAGTAGGGCGTCCGCCATCACCACGTCTGCAGCAGCTGACTGCCACTGATCGTGGAGGAGGGAAAGCGGAGGAGGGCAGTGGATAGCGGTGGTGTTTGGTGGAGTGCGGTGGAGTGTGGTGGGGGGAAGTGGAGAGCGTTGAAGTGCGATGGAGAGCGGGGGGGTGGGGGACGGCGGCTGGCGGCTACGGGCGTCTGGCGGCGACGGGCGGGCGGCTACAGACGGGCCAGCAGCTACGGACGGTGTGGCGGCAACGGGCGGCCAGCTGCTACTGGGGCTGGTGGTGACGGGCGGCCAGCGGCGACGGGCGGCTGGCAGCAGTGGCTGGCCAGCTACGACGGACAGGAGCTGGCGGCAGGCGGCCAGCGGTCACAGGCGGTGACAGGCGGGTGGCGACAGGCGGGCCAGCGACGGCGGGCGGGCTGGCGGCAATGGGCGGCCAGCAGCGGCAGGCGACTGGCGGCAGCGGGCGGCCAGCAGCGACGGGCTCCAGCTGGTGGCAGCGGGCGGCCAGCGGCAACGGACAGCGGCTGGCGGCAGCGGGCAGCCAGCGGGGACGAGCGGCTGGCGGCAGCGGGCGGCTGGCGACGACAGGCGGCCAGCGGCTGCGGGCGATAAGAGGCAGCAGGCAGCTAGCAGCGACGGGTGGTGGGCGGCAGCGGGCGGCTGGCGGCGACGAGCGACCAGCGGCGACGGGCGGCCAGCGGCGACGGTTGGGCTGGCGGCGGCGGGCAGCCAGCAGCGATAGGTGGGCAGCGGCTACGGGCGACGGGTGGTCAGCAGGCTACGGGCGACGGGCGGCCAGCAGGCTACGGGCGACGGGCGGCCAGCAGGGACGGGCGACGGGGGGCCAGCGGGCTATGGGCGACGGGGCGGCTAGCAACAGGCGGCGCGGGTTAAGGCTAGGACTAGGGTGGAAGCGCGGGTGGGCGGGATCCTAACCTTCTTGCGTGATACCATCTCAGAGTAAAAGCTGACTAGAATGTCAAAATACATGACGTTTTGTGCTAAGGGGTTGTACTCTCGAAGAGTACACACCTATCTAGCCTATAGTAACATATGAATATATGTTTGACAATAAGCCCATGGTCTTGATGAATGGCTGCGCTTATATCCGAGTGTATATGGTACTGGCGAAGAGATTTCGCCAAGGCGAGAGACCTAAGGTTCTCCAAGCTCGCCAAAGCGAGACTAGCGTTGAAATTGAACGGGAGGAGCAATCGATATCTTAGGGGGGGGGGGGATCGAAGTTCGAGGGAGTGGGGAATCGAAATTCGAGGGAAGCAGGGAATCGAAATTCGAGGAAAGCGGGGAATCAAAATTCGAGGGAAGCGGGGAATCGAAATTCGAGGGAGGGGGATATCGAAATTGATGGGAGGGGGAAACTGGCGGGCGGGGGGAATCGAAACTAGGAGGGAGGGGAAGTCGAAATTGAAGGGAACGGGGGAGGCGAAACTGGGGGGGTGGGGTTATCGAGACTGGGGGGAACGGGGAATCGAAATTGATGGGAGGGGAGGGGGGGGTCGAATCGAAACTGAAGCACAGGGGGGGGGAGGCGGGGTTGTGGGGGGGGGGGGTAGTCAAATTCGATTGATTGGAACAATCAGTATACATGGAGGTCCCGTTATTCGAATGTTGGGAATTGCTGGCGCCCTGGCGAGAGCGAGAGGATCCTGAGTCCTGACAGGGCTATGGGGTTACCGTTTTTTCAGATCTATAAAATTTGAAACGGCCAACCTAAATGTCAAACACATTTGTGTGTGATGTTGTAGACCATATAGGTTTGTGCCTTAGAGAGTACATCCCCCTAGATTATAATGCCTTGTACTCTCACATTCTAGTCATTCTTTCAGTTTGATATGGTATCATGAGTAGGTGAGGTCCCCTCCGCCCACCAGTGCTCCACCCTAGGTCCTAGCCCTCTCGCCTACCCCGTCCCCTAGCAGCCCCGCGGCCCCGTCCCCTAGCGGCCCCGCGGCCCCGTCTCCTAGCGGCCCCTCGGCCCCGTCAACCAGGGGCCCCGCGGCCCCGTCCTCTAGCAGCCCCGCGGCCCCGTCCCCTAGCAGCCCCTCGGCCCCGTCGACCAGCGACCCCGCGGCCCCGTCCCCTAGCAGCCCCGCGGCCCCGTCCCCTAGCGGCCCCTTGGACCCGTCGACCCGCAGCCTCATGGCCCCGTCCCCGTAACCGGCCCTGTCCCGAAGCCGGCCCCGTCCCGCCACCGGCCATTTCCCCTAGCCGCCCCGTCCTGCAGCCAGCCCCGTCCCGTCGCCGGCCCCGTCCCGAAGCCGACCCTGTCGCGTAGCCGACCACGCCGAGCTGACTCCGCCAGGTAGCTGGCCCCGTCGCCGCGTCAGCCCCATCGCCCAGCCGGCCTCGCCTTCCAGCCGGCCCGCGCTGACCCCGCACCGCACTGCACCGCACTGCACCGCCCTGCACCGCATTGCACTGCACTGTACCGCACTTTACCGTACTGCACCGCACTGCACTGTACTACCCCGCCCTTCTGCCGCCGCACCGACCCTGATGGCGGACTCAGTGCTGCGCTTGGACGTGGAGGGCCAGCCGGTCGAGTTCGACACGTGGCTCGTCGACCTCCGCCGTCACCTCACTAGTCAGCGGCAGGATGGCCACTCCTTGGCTGTCCACCTAGACGGTACGTTCCCCTGCCCTGACCCCCGTGCTGCCCTGCTCGCTGACCCCTCGTTTGCTGACCGTGAGTCCGCTGCCGCTGCTGCCCTTGCCCACTCAGCCTGGCTGTCGCGTGACGCAGTCGCACAGCTCGCGATCAGTCATGCCCTCCCCCTGTCTGAGCGCCCACGGTTTCGGTCGGTCAGGACTGCGCAGGAGTTCCTCGAGGCTGTTGTCACGCGCTACTCCAACCCGCCCGCTGCCTCAATCGGTCGTCTGATCCTGCCCATGCTCCTTCCCAATCTCGTGTCCTTCCCCACGGTCGCTGACCTGGCCGCCCACCTGCGCACGCTAGACGCGACTTGGCGCGCTGCCTGCACTGAGTCCCAGCTTCGTGTCTTTCAGCCACCCATCTGCTCTACCCTCTACCTGCTTGCCACCCGCCTCCCTGACCGCCTTGCTACCGCTCGCGCTCACTTCCTTAGTCTCCACCCCGCTGACCTCACCCTTACTGACTGTGTCGACACCCTGTCTGCCATAGAGACTCGCCAGTGCTCTATCGCCCAGTCTAGAGGTACTGTGCCGGTCACTATCTTTCAGGGTTGTGCCCCCGCCCAGTGTACTTTCTCTGACGGTTCTGCTGCTGTCGCTGAGACAGCGCCTGCTGTGGCGACAGCCGCAACAGCGCAGGTCCGTCCAGGGAAGGGTCGCCACCCCAAGGTTGGGCGCGGCGGTGGTAGTGGAGGAGGGGGCAGAGGAGGTGGTGGAGCCGAGCCGCCCGCTGGTAGTACGGACGAGGGGACTGGGGCTGGTGCCTCCAAGCAGCAGGATCAGCAGCAGCAGTAGGCGCCGCAGCAGCAGCGGCGAGCTGGTGGTCTCCCGCCCGGGTGGCCTGGCGCTGGTGGTGGCGGTGGACGTGGTGGTCGTGCATGCAGTGTGCCGTCGGGTGGTAGTTCAGGTGACAGGCGCTGTCAGTACTAGCTCCAGACCGGTCCTCGCCGCGGCTCCGAGTGCGGTAAGATCGGTCACACCCCCGCCCGCTGTTTTTGTTGCCTGAACGACCTGTTTCGTCTTCACTTCGACCCGTCACCCGACCTCCCCAACTGGCAAAGCTTGCTTTGCCGTAGTGTTCAGATCTTTGATATGGACATGGATGAGATTACCACTGCTTTGTATGTGCTGTATGTCGATGACTCTAGTATGACTAGTTCCTACTACCCCTTGTTGCCTAGTGTAGGTGTGCCTAGTCCGGCCTCCCCTGCTGCATCAGGCGTAGGATCCCCTACCTTGTTTAGTCTTGGCTCCTCCCTCGCCACTCCGACCCCGGCTGCCACTGCTGTGCTCTCCTTTACCCTGGACTCTGGCGCTTCTCGTGTTTCTTTCGCGACTCCACTACGCTGACGCCGCTTGCCGCTCCCGCCGCAGTTTCCCTTGCCGACCCCTCCTCAGGTCCGTTAGTCGCCCGTAGCTCCATCACCCTTCCCTGTCCGGCGGTTCCTTCGGACTCTCTTCCAGGCCTACACATCCCCTCGTTCTCTAGGAACCTAGTTGGTGTCGGCTGCCTCCAGGACCTTGGCGTCACCACTACGTTTCTTGTTCACAAGCGGTACGCTGTCTGTACCGAGGCCGCCACTGGTGCCCCCCTCACCACGTTCCCCCGGGACCCGGTGTCTGGCCTGTTCACGCAGGACGCTGTGCCCCCCCCGGTTGGGACATCTCCCCAGGTAGCTGCGTCTACCCAGGTTGCTGCGGCTTGCTTGTGTCGGTCGCTTACTCACCCAACACTTCTGTGGCACCATCGTCTAGGTCACCCCGAGCTCCCGCGGCTGTGTCACATGTCTCAGCACGCTCTTGTCCTAGGTCTCCCAGAGTCGTTCCCCGAGTTGCCCTCCTCCCCAGCGCCACCGTGCACGCCCTGCGTCAAGGACCGGCTCCGCCGTGCCCCTCACTCCTCCTCGTTCCCCCCCCCACTGCCGCACCGCTACAGACCCTGCACATGGACGTCTGGGGCCCTACCCACGTCCATGGGCCGCGTCAAGAGCGCTACTTCCTCGTGTTTATCGACGACTACACCCGCTACACCACGGTTTTTTCCCTGGAGCGGAAGGCCGACGTGCCTGACGCTCTTATCCCGTAGCTGGTCTCTGCGCGTGTGCACTGCGGTCTCCCTGTCTTGCGTCTTCACTCTGACAGTGGTGGCGAGTTTGCCTCCGGCGTCCTTGGTCGTTTCTGTCGTGTAGAGGGCATCACCCAGACGTTCACCTTGCCGGACTCCCCGCAGCAGAATGGGGTCGCTGAGAGACGCATCGGTTTGGTCATGGAGGTGGCTCGTACCTGCATGATCCATGCCGGTGCACCCCATTTTAAGTGGTCGTTCGCCGTTCGCTACGCCGCTCACCAGCTTAACCTCTGGCCACACCCTCAGCGGTCGCAGGTTTTGCCGACCCTCCTCTGGACCGGGTCCCATGGTGACGCGTCTGCGTTCCACGTCTGGGGCTGCCTTGCTTACGTTCGTGCCTCTGGCACGGACAAGCTCACTGCGCGCACCATCCCCTGTGTCTTCCTAGGTTTCCCCCTCGACTCGTCTGACTGGCACTTCTACCACCCGCCGGCTCACCGTTTCTTTCACTCTCGAGACGTTACCTTTGATGACTCCGTCTCCTTCTACCACCGCTTTCCCCACCGTGGTCCCCCGGCTACTCCCCCCTTGTTCCTGGTTCCCTCTCCCCCGGTCGCCCCTGCTCCTCCCCCTCCCCACCCTGCCCCATCTGGTGTGTCTCACGTCACCCCCCTCCCGTCGGTTGTCCTGGTCGAGGAGTCTGCTGACTCTAGTGGCCCTGCGGCGCAGTCCTTGCTGCCCGCCCCTCACCCGATGTCTCTTCCTCCATCGTCGCAGCAGTCGTCGTCGCAGCCGCCGCCGCCGCCGCAGCCGTCATCGCAGCCGCAGTCACCGCAGCCGTCGTCGCAGCCGCAGCAGCAGCAGTTCGTCGACCCTCGGGGTGCTGGCGTTGAGGAGGGTGCTCGTCCTGGGGTTCCTGTCGTGGCTTGTCCCGAGGGGCCTAGGGGTGGTACCGCTACTGGAGAGGTTCTTGGTTCTGGTGGTGCTGGTGTGGAGTGTTCAGGAGTTGGCCGTGGAGCAGCTGGCGGTCCCAGTGTCGCCGTCGTGCCGCCGCAGCAGCAGTCGCCGTTGGTCTCAGCCCTTCGTCTGCTCGGCCTTCCGTCCCCTGACCGCGCGTCCGTGCCTCCTCCGCCGTCAGCTCCCCTTCCTGTCTATGGCCCCGTATTCCCTCCTCCGGACTCCTCTCCGGCTCGTCTTTCCCTACGTTCTCCTTCTGTCTCCTCCTTTGTCTCCTGACCCGACACCTCCGTCTCACGTTTGGTCCCGCCGTCCCGTTTTTGCTCGTCCTGTCTCTCCTGTTCCGTGCTCTCACCCTTTGTTGCTCCGTTCCCAAGAGTCTCGTCCTCCCCTCCTGCCTTCGCCTCCTCTGTCCTCCCTTGTTGCCGCGCCTCCCCCTCTGTCTGACTACCTTCGTGCAGCGTGTCCTCTTGTTCCTCGGGTCCTTGCCTCTCTCGTTACCGACCCGTCTGTTCCTGTTTCGCGTCTTGACGCTCTTGTAGCTGCGGTCGCTGACATTGCCTCTACCCGCCACCTTGACTACGCCACTGCTCTTGTCTCTGACCCTGTCTGACCTCCGTCCGTCGGGGGTGCTCCTGCCCTCGACAGCGACGTCCTGGGGTACCGGCAGTACGAGCTTGCTTTCCTGTCCGAGGCTCCTCCCCATCTCTGTTCCATGCTGCTAGTCCCTGAGGGTGACCCAGACACTTTCGACATCCCGACCCCTTGTACCTATACTGAGGCGACCTCGGGACTCTGGGCCTCTTGGTGGATAGCTGCCATGGAGCAGGAGATGGCATCTTGGAGATCCACCGGCACCTACGTCGACGCATTTCCCCCACCTGGGGTGAACGTAGTCGATGGTCGATGGCTGTTCAAGGTAAAACGCCCCCCTGGAGGGCCGCCTGTGTTCAAGGCGCGCTACGTGGCTAGAGGCTTCAGTCGGCGTGAGGGGGTGGGCATCTTTCAGACCTTCGCCCCGACCCCGAAGATGACTACTCTTCGGGCGCTGCTACACGTAGCAGCACAGCGTGACTACGAGTTACACTCCCTCAACTTCTCCACTGCGTTTCTTCAGGGCAGCCTACAAGTCAACCTGCGCCGCCCTTAGGGCTTCACTGGTACCTTCTCTCCTGGGACTCAGTGGCTACTGTGGCGCCCAGTCTATGGCTTGCGACAGGCGCCTCGTGAGTGGCACGACACATTGCGTGTTACCCTTGCTGACCTGCAGTTCTTTCCGTCCTCTACACACCCCTCGCTCTTCATTCGTGCTGGCCAGACCCCGTTCTACATCCTTGTTTACGTTGACGACCTGGTCTTCGCTACTGCAGACAGGGACGCACTGGCCTTCGTAAAGGCAGAGCTGCTGAAGAGACACACTTGCACTGACCGAGGAGAACTGCGCCACTACCTTGGCCTGCAGATCTCCAGGGACAAAGCAGCGCGCACCATCACCTCTCACCCAGTCACATTTGGTGCGCCAGGTCCTTCAGAGGTTTGGTCTTCAGTTCTCCTCCGCACAGCCCACACCTCTGCCTGTAGATCACAGGCTCTCTGCCCAGTTCCTGAGGAGTCAGTAGAGCCCAGTGGTCCTTACGCAAAGATGGTGGGTTGCCTCATGTACCTGATGACTAGCACTTGTCCAGATCTCGCATACCCTCTCAGCATCCTGGCTCGCTTTGTGGCCACAGGCAGACACCGACCACAGCACTGGGCGGCCGCTAAAAGGGTTTTGCGTTATCTAGCAAGTACATCGGGCATGGGGTTAGTGCTTGGAGGGCGCAGGCCAGTGGTCCTTATTGGGCACACAGACGCTTCTTGAGCAGACGACGCTGAAACCCTCATGTCCTCGCAGGGCTACTGCTTTAGCCTTGGTTCAGATGTCGTCTCGTGGAGACCTACTTGCTCCTCGTCTGTTGCCGAGTCCAGCTGTGAGACCGAGATCCACGCTAGTGCCATGGCGGCACAGGAGCTCCGCTGGCTGACCTTCTTGCTCACCGACTTAGGTGAGCGGCCTAGCTATGCTCCGGTCTTGTACGCTGACAACAGGGCCATGATCCTCCTGAGTCAGGGGTCTCGACTGGCAGGGCGAAGCACATCCAGCTGCGGTACTTCCTCCTGCGCGGGCTACAGCAGCGCCGTCAGGCTCGCGTAGTACACTTGGCCTCCGGTGCCAACACATCTATTATCTTTACGAAGGCGCTTGAGCCTAAAGATCATCTGCGGCACTGTGTACAGCTAGGTCTCGTTCCTGTAGCCTCTCACTTGCTAGGGCCTTGATTATGCACAGACCTTTATATACTTTTTATCCTGACTGGGCTTGTGGCCTCTCCCAGTGGCTGGACTAGTACGGTAGTGCCGTCCTGGTCTTGCTCTTGCCTTGGTTTGTACTTGTTTGACTGGTCTTTAGACCCTTGTCTCAGAGGTTGGACTAGTAGTGCCACCTTGAGCTACTTGTCTCTCAACAGGCACTGCCCCTATCCAGTCTAGGGGGTGTGTAAAACATATTTGTGTGTGATGTTGTAGACCATATAGGGTTGAGCCTTAGAGAGTACAGCCCCCTAGGTTATAATGCCATGTAATCTCACATTCTAGTCATTCTTTCAATTTGATACTAAATGTATACTCTGGTTTTAAGGGCTGTAGATTATGTTTACTGGAAGGACAGCGTTAAGTTTTCCAAGCTTCAATCTCCTTGTTCCCCAAAACAGTAGTGAAGCTGAGCTCTGGCTAAGAGCATGTTCTTACGAACCCCTTCCCAGCCAACCTCTTCCCTGACTCATGCGCTACAGTGTCGCAAAATTTGACGCGAAGTTGTTCAGTACAGTTCCGCGTGGTGCAACGCGACGCTGTGGTTGCCGAAAGTTAGGGCGGGTTCCGAAATCTTCTTTCATGCGTCCGCTTTCCTGGCATGCGCGGAGCTGTACAGCGCAATTTCGACGCGAGGTTTTCCTATTGCGGACCCCAAAACCTGGAACTTGAATCTGAAACGGAATCCGCCTGAAACGGGGTTCTGCAAATAGGCTCTCAGGCAGGCAGCAAATCTGGGAAGAAGCTAGCCTGGGACGAGGTCCGTAGGAACTCGCTCTAAGAGAACTAATGGAACGTGTGCACCAGCAGTTAATTTTACAGGAGACCCATTCACAGCCCTTTTATTCACATATCGCAGTTATCACAGCGACTCTGGTCCAGGCGTAATGACAAGGCGGATGATGAATCCCTTGATGTGCACGTAGCAGCTCAGCTGAGAGCTGGTAGCTAAAAACCTCCAGATAGGTGCCACGCGTTTAGCGGTTTTGGAAGTTGAGCTTCCTGAGTGCATAAGCGAAGACGGTAAAGAAGAGGATGACAAATCCGATGTTGACGAGCACCACGTAGCCGAGCCACGAGTGCTGGTAGCCAAACACCTCCTCCAGATACGCCTGCACTGTGGGGTCCGGAGAGACGCCAGGCACTTGAAGGGGCGTGGTCACATCTCCCAGCTGCATTGGGGGGTCGGATGGGGGGGGGGGGGGGATTGAGGCAGGAAGGGGGGATGAAGGCGCTTTGAGAACGGATGCAGCAGGCTAGATGACCGAAACACAATCATAAAAGCTGCTGGGATCGATGGAGAACTGGACTGGCCTGGTATCACAGGACTCAGCTGAAAATTCTCCGAACTCGGAGTGTGCATATGGATGGATCAGAAGAGGCAAGACGTGCAAACAGTGAAGGACTGGACTGACAAGATGGAAGCATGGAATTTCAACTTGGACAGCAATTCAGGGACAGGTTGACACCACAGTATGCGGACAGAGCGCTTATGCCAGTTGCTGCAAAGCATAACCAGGGGCATTACCTGCGAGGCATTGAGCCCATAGAGGGTCCATGAGACGGGGTTGATCCAGTAGAACCAGCGCCACCACACCGGGATTTGCTGCAGCAAACAAGTTGGGGAGGGGTTGGCAAGGCAACAGAAGGTCAGGACACGAGACAAGGCGAGTGGAAATGGGGAAAGCATCTCGCAGAAGGGAGCTGTGGCCGTGCGAGAGTGTGTCTACAGGCAGACTTCAGCAATGTGAAGCTCACCAGCCACATAGTGCTGCGAGAAACACACACTGCAAACACTTACAGGCCTTGTGATGAGGAAACCGCAGAGGAGGTTCCAGAAAGAGAAGAAGAAGCCGGAGATGACCATGGCGAGCTGCTCGTTGGGCGAGATGGCAATGGCCATGAGCCCGTAGCAAGTGAAGTAGAAGAGCGTGAGGAACATGAACAGTGTGTACCACCAGAACTTGCCCGCCGTCCACTCGAACTGGATCATGGAGTACGTGATGAGCGAGTAGATCACCGTCTGCACCAGCACGTACGGCACCTCGATGGCTCCCTGCGCCAGCGCGTATGGCACAGCGCCATACAGCCCGGCGGCGCGCTCGCGGTAGAAGACGGTGCGCTCGACTGCCACAATGGGCTGCACGGAGGCAGCGTTGTTCCACCCCATGAAGAGCGACGCCGTGTACATGGCGCCCATCACGTTGAGCAGCTGCTGCTGCGTGTCGCGCTGCTCGCCCAGCCCGAAGAACACCCCGCCGATGAGCAGCGCCATGATGGCGCAGAAGAAGTAGCGCACCGCGTTGTAGTCCGGCGCGCGCCAGTACATGCGCGCACGCTTCCACAGATTCGCGACAAACTGCACCGCGTAGCTTGTGGGATACTGCGTGGCGAAGGACAGGTCCTGCTGGCCTGCTGGGGGCGTCTTGAGGGACTCGATCAGCTCCTCGTTGGCCCGGAACTGGGCGGACTTGCGGAAGATCTCGGCGAAGTCGAGGTTGAGTTTCTCAGCCATGGCCGGGGTGGAGATGTCGAGCATCCACGTGGCGGGGTTGTAGCCGTCGGATATGGGCGGTACGCCGGGGATGGCCTGGAAGTAGTCGATCATGAGCTTGGAGTCCGTGCCCAAGGGACCCATGTAGATCACCTCGCCTCCACGCTTCATCAGCAGCAGCTGCAGGCAGGAAATGGGAGACGAGGAGAGTGAGAAAGAAGGGAGACGGGCATGAGAAAGGGGAGATGCAGGATGGACAGTGCAAGGGTGAGTGGATGCAAGCGCTGCATAACGCATATAACAATCCCACTCAATACTCGTTATAACTCACCTCATCAAAGGCCTCGAAGATATCAATGGATGGCTGGTGAATGGTGCACACCACCGTCCGCCCCGTGTCCACCGTGTTCCTCACAGTGCGCATCACAATAGCCGCCGCCCGTGCATCCAGCCCACTTGTCGGCTCGTCCATGAAGATAATACTCGGGTTCGCCACCAGCTCCACCGCAATTGTCAGCCGCTTCCTCTGCTCAGTCGACAGCCCGTTCACCCCTGGCAGCCCCACCATGGCGCCCCTCAGGCTGTCCAGCTCCACCAGCTCCATCACCTCCTCCACAAACTCCTCTCGCACCTCCCGGTCCACGTCAGCAGGGAGGCGCAGCCACGCGGAGAAGAGCAGCGACTCGTGCACCGTCACCTGCGGCGTGTGGATGTCGCTCTGCTCGCAGTACCCCGCCACGCGCGAGAACGTCTCGTGCACCTTGGGGAACCCCGACACGCGCACGTCGCCCTCGATGTACCCCCCGGTCTTGCGCCCCGCCAGCACGTCCATGAGGGTGGTCTTCCCCGCGCCGGAGACACCCACGAGGGCGGTGAGCACCTTGGGGCGGAAGGCCCCTGAGACGTTGCGCAGGAGCTGCAGGCGCGCGTCTGGGGGCGCCCCCTCGGCGCGCATTTCGGCCGGCATGTCGACATAGTAGTTGACGTTGTGGAAGGAGAGCGAGTGCGGCTCGAAGGGCAGCACCATGCCATGCTTGCCCTCAGCTGACTCTGGCTGAGACTCCACGTCTGTGGGAGCTGGGAGAGGCAAGAAGGGAGAAGGAAAAGGGGGAGGGGAGAGGGATTGGTTGGAAGGGGGGAGGAATCGGGGAAGCTACTCAAAAGGGGCAGTGTGGATCAAAGGAGCGACAGGTGCAGCAGCTACAGTCACCTCAAAACCCAGTGTGGCTGGTGCAGTAGCGGTCCAGCGCACTGCTCGCGCCTTTGCCCTGCCCCAGACAAGTAAGCCCACTTTCATTGCACCAGCCCCACCTAACTCTCTCCACTCCCCAGGCGACTCACCTCGTGACCCTGTGTGGCTGGTGCAGTAGCGGTCCAGCGCACTGCTCGCGCCTTTGCCCTGCCCCAGACAAGTAAGCCCACTTTCATTGCACCAGCCCCACCTAACTCTCTCCACTCCCCAGGCGACTCACCTCGTGACCCTGTGTGGCTGGTGCAGTAGCGGTCCAGCGCACTGCTCGCGCCTTTGCCCTGCCCCAGACAAGTAAGCCCACTTTCATTGCACCAGCCCCGCCTAACTCTCTCCACTCCCCAGGCGACTCACCTCGTGACCCTGTGTGGCTGGTGCAGTAGCGGTCCAGCGCACTGCTCGTGCCCTTGCCCTGCCGGGTGGAGCGCTTCTTACTGCCGCCCGCCGCCCCCACCACCTCGCCCGTCCGTGCGGCGTGCTTCGTCTCCAGCTGCTCCTCTGACACCACTGGCTGGGGCCGGCCCCATGCTGTTTGTAAGTACAATTTGAAGGAAATAGGGGAAAAATCAGGTGCTGGGATGAAGCACAATTTGATTGCTTGGTGCTACCCCCACCAACCACCTCGCCTGTTCACGCTGCATGCTTCATCTCCGGCTGCTCCTCCGACACTGCTGGCTGGATGGATAAAGGGGGACGGGAGGGGGTAATGTTTAGAGGGTACGAGGGAGAGGGCTAACAGGCTTACAAGTAAGGTACGCAAGAGCCAGATAGTGAGGAGGTTGTAAGGATGAATGCAGAGAGTCAGGAGAGGGACGACGGAGAGCGAGAGGTTACGAGCTTACGATGGACGCATACACGGGCAAGGAGGGTGAGGATGTCGGAGACGAGAATGTGTCCCATGATGAGCCACACACATCAGGGGACGAGGCGGAGGGGCTAGGAGCTTACGATCGAGGTACGCAAGGGCGAGGATGGTGAGGAGGTTGAAGAGCAGGATGTAGCCGAGCAGCGCCCCTACGCCGATGCCCCTCCACTTGTCCTCCGTGGCCAGCGAGCGACTCTCCAGCAGCACCTGCCCCATGGTAGCCGTTGGGGGGAACAGGGGGCCTGCAGACTGCACAGGAGAACACAGACAGGGGCGAGAGGGAGGAAAGAAATGGAGAGATATGGGCAATGGCAGCTTTGAAGTGTTCAGGGCTCGGGGTTTGCGCATCTGGGACTGATTTTAGGGTTGGAATCAAGGACCGGTGCGGGAAAGAGCAGCAGGCCTGCGGACTGCATGTGGGAGGGTCGTGCATGTTGTGTGGGCAACGTTCCACACAGCACACTTTATCGCCAGCAGTCAATCACTCCACTCCCAGCAACCGATATAGCACTCCCCACGTTCCACCTGGGAGTGAGACACTCGTTTACTGACAGGTGAGGTGAGAACCCGTTGCGTTGAGTTGAGCACACAATGTTACTTGAGTGGGCTGAGAGGCGATTGGGCACTCACCACGTTCCAGCGCGGCGCGAGGAACTCGTTGACTGCCAGCGCGTTCTGGCCGTACATGAGAGGCGAGAGCCAGTACGCCCAGATCCACACGTCGTGGATGTCAGCTGTGGGTGGGGTGAGAGAGGGGTAAGGGCGGGCGAGAGGGGTACAAGACAAGAAGCGGGGTGGGCGAATGAGGGAGAGGAAGGAAGGAGGGACAGACGAGGACATGGAGGCAGGATGACATTACATACAAGGAGGGAGGGAGACGCCTATGGATGTGTTATTGTGATCCACACACGCATTATAAACCCCCAGTTTTACCTTTAGCGAGTATGAAGCCTCCGAGCAGGAAGAGCAGGATGAGGGCGAAGGAGCCAAAGGTGTTGGAGACGACCATGCTGCGACCCACGGCGCCGATGAGGCGGAAGAGCGATATGGCGACCTGGTGGATGAGGAAGAAGAGAAACATCTGCATGAAGAACCTGCAGGGGTTGGGGGGGGAGGAGGGGAGGAGGGGAGAAGGGAAAGGAACAGGATAGAGGGAAGGCAGTGTCAAGGAAACAAAGGTGCATGAGGAAGAGGGAGACACCTGCAAAGGGGGGTGGGGAGAAAGGGAAAGGGGGAACTTGGGTGGGAGGAAGAGGAAAGGCGGAAGGTGTGTTGATGGCGGTGAGGAAGGAGAGCTGCTTGCGCATTGAAATGCATGGAGACGGGGAGGGGGGGGGGAGGCAATGGGGGAAGAGGTGTGAAACCCTCGACGATAAATGGGAAAGGATGGCGGGGGCAGGGAAGGGAGGGAGGGAGTGTGAGTATCCAATGCAATGATGGCGGGCAAGAAAGACAAGGGCAACCACCTGCGCTCAGGGCATGGCTTACCCATCAACCCTCCCACCTCCGACAGCTCTCCCATCTCACACATGCCACCTTCCCACTTCCCACCTCCCTCCTTACCTGCCCGGTTCAGGCGCGAAGCCGATCACATAGTAGGTGACGGCCGTCCAAATGATCGACGCCCATGCAGAAAACGGCACGGAGAGCAGCTCCATGGGGATCTCCCACGCCCACGCGGGGTACAGGAACGAGTCCCTCTGGCGGTAGAAGATGGGCAGGCGCATGGTGAGCAGGGTTAGCTCGGTGAAGCCGTTGAAGAGCATCATGATGAGCCCGAAGAAGATGGCGCCCAAGTAGTAGTTGCCGTCCTGCAGGGACACGTCCAGCGTGGTGCGGAAGAAGACCGTCATGGTGACGAGCGCGATGAGGATGATCTGAATGGTCTGCGCCACGT
This sequence comes from Closterium sp. NIES-67, assembly GCA_027943415.1. NCBI lineage: Eukaryota > Viridiplantae > Streptophyta > Zygnematophyceae > Desmidiales > Closteriaceae > Closterium > Closterium sp. NIES-67. The sequence continues at coordinate 174,552 of BQMB01002321.1, forward strand.
ACAGGAACGCGTTGCGCTGCATCAGCAGCCACTCCCGCGCAAACACCGCTCGGAACACCTCCGAGGTGGGCAGCGCGTAGCGCTCGTGGGCCAGCGCGCCCGGGAGGCTCTTTTCTTTGGGGAACGGCACGGAGAGGTGAGCCGTAGTGGCCTTGCCAATCTGCGTGTCCTTGAACGCCGCCTCAAACGCCTGTGCCGGGACGTAGTGGTACGGCTGGGTGGCGGCCGCACCGCTCCAGTACTGCCCCTGGTCCTTCATCGACGTCACCTCCTGCAGAAAATCCGCCTCGCCCTTCCTGGCGGGGCTCTCGAACCCCAGCGCCTGGAAAAACGGCACCACCTGCTCCCTTGGGCCGTGGTACACCACATGGCCCTCGGAGAGCAGCAGCACGTCGTCAAAGAGCACGTAGGTCTCGGGCGCGGGCTGGAGGAGCGCGATGAGGGTGGTGGTGTCGTGCAGGTGGGTGAGGTGGCGCAGGCAGCGCGTGATGAGGAACGTGGTGGAGGAGTCCAGCCCGGTGGAGATCTCGTCCATCAGGAGGACCTGCTTGGGGCCCACCAGGGACACGCCTGTGGTGACGCGCTTCTTCTGCCCGCCTGAGATGCCGCGCAGCATGTCGTTGCCCACCACGGTGTCGGCACAGATGTCTAAACCGAGGAGCTGAGAGGGAGAGGGGGAGAGCGGGGAAGAGCGGGGAGATGGACGCATGTTAAGCCAATATGCATTGAGATCGAGCACTCTTGGTGCAATTGTGAGCTGCAATCGAGCACAGGTCTAAACAATTAGCCATTTTAATGACTTAGCATTTGTAAGCATTCAATTCATAGCCTTACTCTAAGCGCTCAGCCTCACCTTGAGCACATAGTCGGTGATGACGTTGGTGGGATTGCCCTCTAGCGCCATGGCCTGCAGGAGACGTTAGTGTACCGGGGGGGAGGGAGGGTGGATGGGAGAAGGGGGGGGGCGATGAGACAAGAACATTGTAGGGACCGGTGTGAGGAGAGGAAGGAATGAAGGAGCAGATTACGAGCATGAGTCAATTTCATCACGCAATGTGATGTGATGAACATTGCGTGAGATTATAGCGCGACCATGAGCTCATCATGCAACGCACACCTCCCACCACGTCATGTGTGCCTGCGTTTGTTTCACCAGCATTGGCACGAGCCGAAAGTAGAGCCATACATACATTTAGGATGACCAATTCATGGTATGGTATGGTATGGTCCCATCCAGCAAGCCGTGCACACCGTCGTCATGCCAGCCAGCCATACACTCAAAACGCGGAACCTGAGGCCTGTCCCCTGAGCCCAAACCCGGCTGACCTTCATGATGGCATCCATGGTGGCGTCAGGCACTATCCCCTGCTCCGCCTCGCGCCTCTCCAGCTCCGCCACCAGGTCTGCCGCGATGGGGGGAACAAAGACGAGAGGGGCAGGGAAAAGTGGGGACCAGTGGGACAAGGGTTTGGGGTTACGAGCCTTGCCCCTCGACCTGTCGGCATAATGCCGTACTCCACCTGGATCCTCTCCAGCTCTGCCACCAGTCTGCAGCGATGAGGGGGGCAAGAAGGGTAAGGTGAGAGGACGCCTAAAGCAGATCGGGATGGATGGGACAACGAGGAGGGAGGGGAGGGGGGGGAGAGAGAGGCAAAACCCGACGCACCTTTCCTGAGCCCCGGCCCCTGCAGGCGGGCAGAAAAGTCGAGCGTCTCGCGGACGGTCATCTCGCCAATGTGCTCGTCGTTCTGCGGCACGTACACCGCCGTGCGCTCAGGCACGAACTCGTTAAGAGCATGCCCGTTATAGGTGACGCTGCCGGATACCTGGAATGAGAGGGGGAAGAGGAAGGATGGAATGAGGAAAGAGGGGCGAGAAAGGAGGAGGGGCGAGGTAAGGGGAGGGGCGAGGAGAGCACAACGCTCGGAGCTGAAATGGAGTGACCAAGGTAACAACTTCCAAAAGGCGGTTGCTTGCAAACTGGCATAGCCTCAGCATCCCCGCAATGCAGCGCCTGCATGAGCGTCGACTTGCCTACACCCCGCGGCCCCTCAAACCTCGCCTTGTCCCCGCTATAAGCCTCACCTTGAGTGACTTGTCGTGGCAGCCCGCCAGCGCCTGCATGAGCGTGGACTTGCCGGCGCCCGGCGGTCCCAGCAGCAGGGTCATGCGGCCCGGCCTGAGCACGCCGGAGCAGCCATGCAGAATGGGGTAGGGACGGCGCGAGTCCGGCACCAGCCGGAGCGAGCGCAGCGCGCCCTGGGTGGAGGGAGGAAAGGGGGGAGGTGGGGAAGGAGGAACGGCGGGTCAGGAGGCGCGAAAAGCGGAGGCACGCAGGTGGGCGTGAAAGCGAGATGCATGGCGTGATACTGGGCAGCGAGGGGGGCTCACGGCAAGCGCAGGATTTGCGGCGAGGGCAGAAGCGGGACTGACGTGGAACGACTTGCGCGGGGAATTGAGCAGCGCGGGCAGCGCGCGTGTCTTTGCCGACAGGCTAAGACTCAAGGCGAGCGGGAGGGGGACTCACGGCGAGCGAGTTGCGCGTGAAGTTGAGCAGCGTGGGCAGCGCGCGCGTGCCGACGTACACGCCCGCCTCCACGTTCAGGTCCTCGAAGCGCACCTCGACCGACGGGAGCGTCAGCCCCACGCTGGATGGAATCGGATGGCATTGGAAGGGGTTTAGGGGAGGAGAGGGGAGGGGAGGGGACAGGAAGAACGGGAAGGAAGGTCGGACTAGAACGGGAAAGGGAGCACAGTGGTCGTGTCTTCTTTTCCATACATACAAAAAGCTCGTCATCTATCTTCCCCGGACCCGTGTCTTCCGTGCGATCATAGTGGCTGTGATTCTCCTTCAACACCATGATAACGCATCTCCCCAAAATTCGCCAAATCCCTTCCTCTCCGCGACGCCTCTCTTCCGCTCCGCGTAAGGATACAGCGCGTCGCGTCTCGAACACCTCAAGAGATCCTAACAGCCAATGCGCCTCCAGGGTTTCCTAAGGATCGCCTAGCTGCCCCAATCAAGCGTCTCGAGCGCGCGTTTATCGCAATGTTTCTCGAGCATATCAGCGTTTAGAGCTCACCGGTCGAGGCGGCCCCTGAGCTTCTTAAGGAAAGCCTCGTTGTCCTGGTCGAGCGTCTCAAGCGCGCGCTCCACCAGCCGCTCCCGCTGCGCATGGGTCAGCGCGCGCACGTCCACCTGCGCCAGCTCCGCCTCCCCCGCCTTTCCGCCGTCCTTCAGCGTGCCCGCGCCCAACGTGCTTCCGCCCTTGGGGAGCACCGCGGTGTGCAGGCGGTCGGACGGGGGGAGCTGCTGCAGCTGCGCCCATGCCGCGGGGTCCGCCGCCGCTGGATCGTGCTTGCCTGCGACGAATGCAACGAGCGAGAGATGGATGGAAATGAAGGGTTAAAAGCCCTCCGAAAGCGAAACCTGATGAAGATTATATATTTCTCTGCGTTAATTCGGAATTTTGGCGCTCCATGCGAGCACCTACGATGGTTGACAAATGCAAGCTGAGAAGAAGCCATGGAAGTCGACAGACGGACGGACGGAGGCGCAGGCGAGCAGCGAGAATCGCAGCTCGTGACAAGTTGAAATACTTTATGTTTATAAGTTAGGGTGGACGTGAACCGCTCCAACCAAAGGAGAAAGCTTCGCGATCACAATGAGCACACAATGGCTGGCAGCCGCGAAAGCGGAGACTCACCGACAGGAATGTCGCCCGGCATGGCGACTCCTAGCAGAGAGGATAGCAAGGAAAGTCGCGGCCACCAAACGCAGAGGTGCGGACACTCAGTACTACTCCCGAAAGAGGAATGGAGCACAGTGGAGCAGAAGTGGGAACAATGTTCTTGATTTGTGAAGGCCACAGGGAGTAGACTGCGCTTTGTAGCAAACAAAGCAAGTGTTAGTTTGGAGGAGATCGCTCGCTGCTCGATTCAAACTATCGGATTACGGCAATTGATCAGGTGGGCCTATCAAGAAGCACGAAACTGTCGCATGGATGATTTGCGATATCACCTGGGCGACTGGGAAAGGGCCTCGCTATTATCGTTCGGCATTTTGATGTTTGTCTGTGTGAAATGGAGAAGCCTGGCGGTGGTTTTTGTATGGCGGAGGGGAGAGAGTGAACCTGAGCCACAAGAGCCAACCAGCTTGGGCCAGTGGGGATAGCGGGAGGAAAGGGGAAGGCAACCGACGTGGCGCTTTACTAATGGTGGTGGTGTCATCACATCGCAGGCCCGAAGCTGCGCTGTAGCTGCCTTGCAGCGGGAATGTAACAGGCGACTCTCGTCGTGCTCGCGAATGTTACATCAATGACGTCATGCTCTTCAGGTATGTAATTTACACGAAGCTTCATTTGAGGCTCGTTGTGACGAGCTTGCGGCAGTCGTATGGATGACGCCAGCAGTTAGGTTCGATTTTATCTCGAACACCTACCCGATAAGGAGTCTTATAAGGAAATGGTATTTCCTTATCATGGGTTCTTCTAATGAAGTGCAGAAAGGGAAAGTATACCGGCGCTCAGTATTAGGGGCCTCGATAACATATACGGTCAGTGACACGATATAAACAATCAGAATTAGCGAGTTTGTAACATGTTTAATCAGTCGGGTGCCATCGTTAGTCAGAAATTGTAGGAAAAAAGTTCCACGAATAGTCAGTAGAAGTAAACCCTGGCCGTCGATGACCATTTTCCCGCTCGCGCCAGCCCAATTTCATCATCATTGCGGCTAGCGCGATATTTTTCCCAAGCTCCATGCGCAGTTTGAGAGAACTACGTAAAGTTTTCCCAAATAAAAAATCGTTAGACTTCGCACACACAAAATTCCAAAATTGAGACATTGAGCATTTATATCACATAAGCAAATTGGGCCACTGTGGGGCGCACATCGGGTGCGACATTTTTGAAACATTAACAAACGCAAAAAAAAAAAAAAAAAACAAACAAACAAACAAACAAACAAACAAAACAAAACGAAAACATTTGATACGAAAGAGCAAATCTATCAGGGATCGGTGCTAAGCCAATGGGGCTTGAGTATTAAACTGTATTGCGTGTGCGCTAATCTGTTTCGAACATGACAAGTCTTGTAGAGTCGTGATTCGGCGGAATTTTTTTTCGGTGAAATACATTTGTTTGAAAACATAAAAAGACAACCGCCAGATCAAAGTGACCCTTTTCCTCACCAGTTCTCAACCCGGATATTTTTCCCTACCAGTCACGACTACTTCGACTGCTGCACCGCTCAGTGACATACGGATCCTAGCATGATTCTAATAGTGCAAGGATGCACTGTCAACCGTGCTATGTTATTCTAAGTTTCGTGGCAGATACGCAATTTTTCGCCACTCTGCTCGTAATTTTTACCTACAACGGTGCGATGAAGACGATCCATGATAAGACGAGACCAATCGACTAATGGCATCTTTGGCCACACCTCAGCATGGCTAGTCTTAGAGATAACATTCAACATGAAATCGTGCACAGTATTCTTGCATATGTTCAAATACTTCGCGATTTTCCTAGTGCTCACCCCCTTATGCAAAAGCGTGGGTCCAGGAAGAGTGCGAGAAGATCCCTGTAAAGGTTTGCACTAACCTCGTAGATAACATGCCTAGGAGGGTGTAGGTGGTGATCAAGGCCAAGTGTCGGTTGACTAGGTACTAGTTTTGCTAGTAACTAGTTTGCTGCCTGTCCCCGGTACAAATTGTCCGGATGTGCTGTCATTAAATGTTGTCGTCTTGAAGGACCATGAAATATACTACTCTGGTTTTAGGAGATTTGAGTGAGTGCTCTAAGTACTCCTCTCTACGTGTATGGCCACCATGAATTAAGGCTTAATGTTTATAGCGTACAACTCGTTAAAATGTGTCCACATTCTAAACATGTGGACAATTGTTTCCGCCACTGTACGTTGCTAGAGGCTTTAGTCAGCATGAGGGTGTTTACTTCTTTCAGACTTTTGCCCCGACCCTGAAGATGGCCACTCTGCTGTACGTAGTAGCACGGCGCGACTACGAACTGCAGTCCCTCGACTTCTCCACAGCGTTTCCCTCGGGTAGTCTGCACGAGCAGGTCTACCTGCACCGCTCGCCAGGCTTTACTGGCAACATCGCCCCTGGGACCGAGTGGCTCCTCTGGCGTCCTGTGTACAGCCTACCGCAGGAGCCTCACGAGTGGCACGACATGCTGCGTGCAACGTTAGCTGAGTTGCAGTTCTTCCCGTCCTCTGCAGACCATTCGCTCTTCGTTCGCTCAGGCCAGACTCCGTTCTACATCTAAATTTAAATAGACGATATGGTCTTCGCTACTGCAGACACAAACGCACTGGCCTCTGTGAAGGCTTAGTTATTGAGGAGACACACCTGTACTGACCTAGGAGAGCTGCGCCGCTACCTTGGCCTGCAGGTCTCCCGGGACAGAGCAGTGCGCACCATCACTCTCACACAATCACATTTGGTGCGCCAGGTCCTTAAGAGGTTCGGTCTTCATTTCTCCTTAGCCCAGCCTACAACTCTATCAATAGATCACAGGCTCTCAGCTCCAGTCCCTGACGAGTTAGTAGAGCCCAGTGCTTCGTAAGCAGAGCTGGTGGGTTGCCTCATGTACCTGATGACTTGCACTCGTCTAGATCTTGCATACCCTCTTTGCATCGTGGCTCGCTTTGTGGCGACAGGCAGACACCGACCCCAGCACTGGCCGGCCGCTAAGAGAGTTTTGCATTATCTAGGAAGTACATCGGGCATGGGGCTAGTGCTACGAGGATGCATGCCAGTGGTCCTTACAGGGCACACAGACTCTTCGCGGGCGGATGACGCTGAGACGCTCAAGTCCTTTCAGGGCTATTGCTTTAGCCTTGGTGCAGGCGCTATCTCGTGGAGGTCCACCAGCTCATTGTATTTTGCACAGTCTAGCTGTAAGGCTGAGATCTACGCTGGTGCCATGGCGGCACAGGAGCTCTACTGGCTGAATTTCTTGCTTACAGACTTAGGTGAGGGGCCTAGCTTTGCCCCAGTCTTGCACGCTGACAACAGAGCCATGATCCTCCTGTGTCAGGAGCCTCGACTGGAGGGCAGAGCGAAGCACATCCAGCTGCGGTATTTCCTCCTGCGCGAGCTACAGCAGCGACACCAGGCTTGCGTTGTTCACTTGGCCTCCGGTGCCAACACAGCTGATATCTTTACTAAGGCGATTGCACTTAAAGATCATCAGCGGCAATATGTACACCTTGGTCTAGTTTTAGTTGCCCCTCATCTGCTAGGACCATGATTGTGTACAACTCTTTATATTATCTTGACTGGCCTTGTGGCTCTTGTTTTGGTGACCGGACTAATAGTGTCGCCCTAGGTTGCTTCTATCTAGTTTGTACTCTTCTGACTGGTCTTCAGACCCTTGTCTCAGAGGTTGGACTAGTAGTGCTACCCTGAGCAGCGTGTCTCTTCCTAGGCACTGCCCCTTTGTCTAGCCTAGGGGGTGTGTTAAATCATATTTATATGTTGCTATAGGCTAGATAGGTGCATGCTCTTAGAGAGTACAACACCAAAGCATAAGAACCCTTATATGCCCTTGTCTACTTCACTTTATTCGGCTAACTTAGTGATCTGGATATGAAGGTTCCGGTAAACCGTACTTGCTCAGAGTACCACGCATAATTTATATCAGATACAGCTTGCCACGATCTAGAATACTGGATCCTGTAAAGTCAGAGTAAGGCTCATTGTAGGGAAAATATATCGGCGCTGAGTATTAGGGGCCTCGATAACATGTACGGTCAGTGACACGATATAAACAATCAGAATTAGTGAGTTCGCAACATTTTTCATCAGTCGGGTTCCACCGTTAGTCACAAATTACAGGAAAAAAGTTCCACGAATGGTCAGTAGAAGTAACCCTCGCCCGTTTCGGAACGTTTTCCCGCCCGCGCCAGCCCTATTTCGTCATCATTGTGGCTGGCGCGATATTTTTTTCAAGCTCCATGCGCAGTTCGAGAGAACTACGTAAAGTATTCCCAAATTAAAAATCGTTGGACGTCGAGCACACAATATTCCAAAATTGAGACCTCGAGCATTTCTGTCACATAGGCTAATTGAGCCGTGAAAATTAAACTGTAGTGCGCGTGCGCTAATTTGTTTCGAGCATGACAAGATCTATAGATTCGTAATTCGGCGGATTTTTTTTTCCGGTAAATACATTTGTTGAAAAAATCAAAAGACAACCGGCAGACTTCTAATAGATTCGTTGTATTGAAATTAATACACAATTAAATGCGGTTATGAAAGCACCTTAAAGTGTTTTCAAACATATTCATTTCTCGAAAATAAACCTCCGTAGCTATCTATATATGCTTTTGTTTTTGGGCGACTCGGGAATGACAACAAGTTTATGACTTGACTTTTTTTTTGGGCCGTTAATGCGGTAGAGATAAAGCCGCCATTTTTTATCATCGCGAGACGCGCTACACTCTGTGACAAAAGTATGTGCTTCGAAACAAAATCGTGTTTTCGTTTTTCTCGACTAACAAATGTCCAACGATTTTTAATTTGGGACCATTGTTTGTTTTTGCTCGAACTGCGCTTGGACCTCGGGAAAAATATCGCGCCAGCCCCAATGGTGACGAAATCGGGCTGGCGCGGGCGGGAAAACGTTCCGAAACGGGCGAGGGTTACTTCTACTGACCATTCGTGGAACTCTTTTCCTGTATTTTGTGACTAACGGTGGAACCCGACTGATGAAACATGTTGCGAACTCACCAATTCTGATTGTTTATATCGTGTCACTGACCCTACATATTATCGAGGCCCCTAATATTGAGCGCCGATGTATTTTCCCCTCATTGTAAGGGTAAAAAAACTGTAGTACACAAGGTTGGTAACAATGGGAGCTATATGTCGATCAATAACCAAAAAGTGTATTTCCATATATATTGTGACTATTCATGTAACTATGCCTAGTGCTTGCTCGTGTGATCTAAAATAGCATGGCTTTTCAAGTGACAATTCATGCAAACCTTGTGTTCGCAAGATGATTTGCTACGTGCTTATGTCACTACCGAACGTCCTTTCATGTAAGGTATTGTCAACTTATATATTATTCATACATATTTGTGTAGGCTTGGTAGGTGTTAGGTGTCCTACTAATTATTGGATCTTACTGTACAGGGTAAAACATCCTACTTGTATCGCTCTCTCTTCTAGTCCATTTCTCATTTCTCTCGTCACTTTCCTCCCCAGCTAAAACCTCTCGCCATTCTTCATGCCTAGCTAGCTTCTAACTCCTTTCAACATGGTTTTAGAGCAGGAAGATCCTCCTACGCCTTGTCATCACAATTCCGCTGCGCACTCTCTCCCCTCCCGTCATTTTCACCCCGCCGTGGCGGCCACGTCGTGCTGCCATGGCGGCCTCAATGCGCTGCCGTGGTGGACTTGACGCACTGCCATGGCATCGACGCCACACCGAGGCGGCTTCGTCGTGCTGCCGTGGCAGTTTCGACGCGCCAGGGCACGAGCGGCTGCGGCCAGCGCCCTGTCTCAGGCGCCAGCCAGGGCGCCTCGCTAAGGCACGCCCCTTCCCATGCGCCTCCCCTCATCCCAGCCGCAGCTGATAACTTCCTTCCCAGTCGTCGCCGAGCTGTACCAAGTCGCTGGGTGCCGCGAGCTTCGCAATTGTCGCCGCTGACGTCGCAGCTGCCGCCGGCGCTGTCGTCGTCGTAGAAGCCGCCGCTGGCGCCGTTGCTGCCACCCGCCGCTGATGTCGCCGCTTCGCATGAGAGGTAGAAGCCACACCTGCTGCAGGACATGGGGGTGCAAGGGCTTGGGGGTGTTGCGTGTGTGGTGTGCTAGCGCCTACCAAGCCTAAGGGGGTGTGTCAACTTATAGATTATTTATATATATTTGTGTAGGCTTGGTAGGCATTACCGTAATCCCCCGGATAAGGCGCATAGGGGCTTATAGGAAATACCTGGCAAAAGTGGCATGCGCTTGTAATCGAAGAAAAAATATAAGCCCAGGGCTTAACTAAGGGATTTTATGGAAAATGAATTTGAGCACATAAAAATGTAGCTCTTGACATTTGTGTTCTAGCGCGTTTGTTTCCTCTGGGCGGACTGTTGACATCTCTTGAAGAAATGGCTCACGAAGTTTCTGCCAGCAAATCTACCCTGCGATGGGCTGAATTTTCCAGCCAATCAGAGCCAAGGCAGGGAGCGAACAGTGCGCATCTGGTTTCGGAGGTGCTAGGGGGGTTACGACGATATGAAAAATCCGCGTTTCAACGATTGTTTTACAAAAAATAGATGCGCCTATACGAAATACATTTTCAAAAATATGGGTGCGCTTATAATCAAATAACGGATATAGGCGCACTTGCACTCCATAAGCCCAGTGGGCCAAATAAAGGGACGCACCTATTGTCAAACTAGGAACTAAGACGCCATGAAATGGCGAGGGGTTTTAGGAGGTCGAGAGCTAGGAGGAAAAGTTGACGAGAGGAAAGAGGACTGATTAGGAAGAGAGAGGGATAGAAGGAGGGGTGTTGTACCCTCTACAGTAATGTTCAGTAACGTCTACCAAGCCTATAATTATATACGAACATATATAATTTAACACACCCCCTAGGCTTGGTACTGTAGCACAAGGACCCACACAACCCCACACCCCCTAAACTAGCACCCCCATTCCCAGTAGCCACGACTACTCCAGCAGGGCCAACCCCAAGGCCCTGGAGATGGCGACGGCGGCACTCCCGGCACCGGCGACAGCGACGGCGACGGCGGCGTGCGGCGGCAACATGCCTGCGGCGACGACAGCGGTGACGGCAACAGCTTCGGCTTACAACTGCGGTAACAGCAGCGGACCCCGCCCTTTCGGCGGCATGTCCAAACTCCGCAACGGGGGGACGACCGGCGAGAGTTTGGCAGCGGCTGTGGCGAAGAGGAGGAGACAGAGGGAAGGGGGGAAGGGGCGGGGCTTCGGATCTTCAGCGCGGCGCCATTGCTGGCGCGGCGCTTATTGGCATGCGGGCGGGCTGCAAGTCCAGCAGCGACGCAGGTGGTGCGCGACGGCAATAGGCCAACGACACCGCCACAGCACCACTTCGACGCCACCACAGCGTGGCGTCGGAGCCGCGGGTGCTCGTCGACGCTGAGACGACAGCACACAGAGGCCGCCGCGGCATCTCGGAAAATGTGCCACGGTGGCAGGCAAACAGAAGGTCGCGACGGCGACCAAGTAAGGACGGGTACGCAGCGGAAGCGTGGAGAGCAGGCCCGGGAAGGGCGTCCTGCTCTGAAACCATGTAAAAGTCAAACTAAGACGCCATGAAATGGCGAGGGGTTTTAGGAGGTCGAGAGCTAGGAGGAAAAGTTGACGAGATGACTGACTAGGAAGAGAGAGGGATACAAGGAGGGGTGTTGTACCCACTACAGTAATGTTCAGTAACGTCTACCAAGCCTACAATTATATACAAACACATATAATTTAACACCTATATCCGGGGGATTACGGTAGGTGTCCTACAAATTGCTGGATCTTATTGTAGAGGGTACAACACCAGGGCCCTTTTTATCAGACGAAATCGGTCTGATGGTCTGATTTTCAGACCTGATTTTTTAGGTTCATCTGAAAATTTAGACAACCCTGAAAAATTCGTCTGATCGTTAAGAGCAATGTTTTATTTTCGTCTGAAATTTAAGGCTGCGTCTAATATTTCGTATGAGTCTGCAGACATCGCATATTCTTTCGTCTGGAAACGTTTTCTGCAGGCCTGTGGTATGAGAGCGCTGATTGGCCCTTAGCCAAAATCAGGGCCCGATACTTGCTGGGGGTCTCCGTGAGGGTGCTATCTGACCCTTCACCAAAATCAGAGGCCAGTGTATGCTGTGCTGAAGGGTGAGGGAAATGACTGGCCCTTCACAAAAATTACCTCCCAGTTTGTGCTGGGGGCGGTGTGAATTTTTTTTTGCCGATGTGCGCTGTAGGCTTTGTCTGCGGGGGGGCTGTGTGTGCGAGGGCGCCCATTGACCCTTCACAAAATTCCCACCTGGATGGTGCCGATTTCCCTCCCGCCTTTGCAAATTTGATTCTCACAACCCCCAGTTCTTTTTGCCTCCCACGCGCACTCGCTCGAACCACTTTGTACAAACTAAGTTGCATCGCCTAAGTTCAGGAACTCGACAGAAAGTCAGTACTGCGTGGAGATTCCAAGGCAAAATTAAGTGTGATGTAGCGTAATTTTCCGTCTGAAATTTCAGACGTCTCAATCTGTTTCGTCTGGAAGTTCAGACTGCTGCAAAATTTCCGTCTGATGGTCAGACGAAGCGAAAAAACCCAGTCTGACTTTCAGACGGGATGAAATCCTAGCGAGGACCCTGTACAACACCCTTCTTGTATCTCTCTCTCTTCTAGTCCATCTCCCTTTTCTGTCGTCGCTTTTCTCCCCAGCTAAAACCTCTCACCATTTCTCATGCCTAGCTAGCTTCTTACTCCTCTCAACAGGTATCACATAACTTCAAGAATGCTAAGTAGCTAAACAACCTTCAACATGTAGCTTTCTCATTTCAACCAGATGTATATCTTAAAACCACTGGCTAGAATAGCATACCTGCGGAGCTCTTGAAAAAATGTTTCGTTTAGGGGCATACCATTCCCCCCCCCCCCCCCCCCCCCCCCCCCCCCAAAATACCATATTCAAGAACGGCGCTCTTGAAGCCCCCCTCCCTCCCCCCCCCCCCCCCCCCCCTTCCCCACCCCCCATGCTATTTTAGCCTGTGGTTTTAAGCTGCTTTTTAATGCCCCCCGATGCTTAATCGTTATAGGTTGGTGTGCCTTGAATTCGGTTATACATTCAAATATGTTGCATGCATAGCATGCACATAACTTTTTGTGGATGGTTTGCTCATTACGAGGCGTGGCATTGTGAGTAGTAGTAACCAAGAGCAGTTAGTGCAATGAGGTTTCGTAGCATTAACAAATAGCGAATTATCGAACATTACACTCTTGCTTCAGGGGGCCGTTCGCTGATTTTTTTTACAGGAAGGGGAACGAGCACGAGGAGTGGCACAGGCGACAGTCTCCTGGGCGAACAGAAGTTACGTGGCCGAACGTAATCGATAAATATATTTGTGCCCGCGCGGACCGGAAGTCAAGACAGTCAAGTTAAATGATTGCAGCAGTCAAGCTTGCAGAAACGAGTAAAACAACTTGCCGACGATGTACAGTGACACCTCCCAGAGGTGGGGACCTTCTACGAAAAAGGAACCCGACCATTCAAAATGGATTTGGCCAATCAAACGCGAGTGCACTGGCCAGCTCTACGGGCCATGCCGATCCCCCTTGGCTTCATACCACGACCTTGGTGGTATGAGTTGTGTGGGGGGAATGGCACGAAGTTTGCCCCTGAGCTGTGGCTGGCGAATTTTGTACGCTTTTGGGGGGAATGGGAAGGAGGCACGCGACTTGGGAGTTTGAGGTTTGGAAATCGCCAACTCTTCCCAAACCGTCGCATGATGACGTAATGCGTCGCACCAAACTTTCAGCGACCCAACGAGCCCTCGTTTTATGTTCCGCATGCTAGGACTCCCTCTCCATGCCACTGTAAAATTGGCCAACGAACAGCCTCCAGGCTCCTCAGGCGGAACTACTCACTCCAGTGCATTTCGTCGAAGTTTCGAATGACATCACTGGTGACGCTGTGATGTTCGCGAGCGAGCGGACGAATTGTTACCGCTCTCGTCAGGATACATGTGGCAACTTGATTCTCCGTATCCACGTCATGCGAAGTGATCAAGAACTTCAGCTCTACTGCCATGCTGGCACGGCAAACTTGCGCGAACCTTCGTTGGCGCCTCTCTGCAAACCACGCCACCAATCAGTAAATTCCACCACATCTGCACAGCAATTTGAGAGCCGAGACGCAGTCTCTGGGCAGAATTGCGCTTTTCGAAGAGACCGCGTCCTCAATTAACATTTTCTACCCGTTTTGCTCACGGCCCGGGCAACCCCGAACTCGGATAAAGATTTTCTACGCGCGAGTCGGGAAATGCGTTTTTTAGTAACCGCGTTTTTTTCTACGAACTCTCATGTTTCCTTTGCCCAAAATGATGGCCCGAAATGATGACAAGGCTATCCAGTTACGAGTGGTATTTAACTAGTGGCGCAAGTTGAGCTTAGGGGCATGAGTTTTCATGAGAATCCACGGACTCTCGTGTTCTCCCGCGTAAAACTCGTTTGCATCCGCCCAGATTCCACAGTGTCAGCCAAAACAGTTTCTCAAAACGTGCCAAAGTTTTTAGATTATCGGCAGAAATTCATAGGATCCCGTCCTAGATCCTGTTTTCCAGCAAAACGCAGTGAGATGTGAGCTCCACCAAAACAACGACATCCCGCGAACTCCAAGCTGCGTTCGGGTTTTTTTAAGCACCTACATTCAAATGCAAAAGTCCTAAAATGTTAAGACAAGGGGGTTTTTAACGACAACGTTTTCTTGGACAAGCTCCACTAAACCTAACGAGATTTCGAACATCTGCGTGTGGGGCTGGACAAAACCTTGCGAGGTTGACCTAGCTATTAATGCACGGGCAGCCACGAAATCCCGAATACAGTTCACACAATTTCAAATTCCATAACTTTCACATTTCCCGACTCGCGCTTAGAACATGTTATCCGAGTTTGGGGTTGCCCGGATCGTTAGCAAAATGGGTAGAAAATGTTAATTGAAGACGCGGTCTTACCGAGCCGCGCAATTAAGCCCAGTCTCTGTCTCAATTCAGCCATCTGCATCGCGGCTCGACATAGATCTCCCACAGAAAGCCCCCTCCCGCTCCAGCCAGCCACCACATCTGCCCAACGCCAACTGGTGTTCCACTTCAGAAGAGGAGCATAAAGCTACTAGCTCGGACGGTCTTGGGTTCTTGAGAAATTAAATCGTCACACTCTCCACATCGTTTCAGACGAACGTGTTCGCTCTTTGTTGCAACGCATTGAAACTCATTTTCCCAGCCTTTCACAACAATTTCTGTCATGATGATGGCGGTCAAGCGACCAGTCTTCGTTGCTTCGCCCTCAGCAGCGCGTTTTCTACTCCTCATGGCTCTCATCTCCAGCTATTCTATCCATTCGCATGCCACCACAGAGGGAATCGGCACTGCGGTTTCTCTTCCTGAGCTTTCCTCCTACTCCAACGTGGCGCTATTGGATCCGCGCTTCGAGCTCTTCTAGACTGTCAACAGCAGCGACGCGACCATCCACATGGCGATCAGAACCAAAACAACTGGATGGCTTGCTATAGGATTCTCTGAAATCGGCTCCATGGTTGGCTCGGGTAAGAAATCCAGACGTTCGGTGCTAATTCTGCAAAGTACTACTTTGACATAGAATCTGTGACAGGTCTAAATGTTCCTCCGCATGTCACTTATATTCTCCACCTCCCATGTTCCACTCTGAACAGACGTGCTGGTGGCATGGGTCGCAGATTCTGAAGCCCGCGTGTTCACCACAGATCGCTTCATCTTCAACAAATCAAGCACCGGGGTTGCATTGGACGCCCAGCAGGATTGGCACGTCTTGGGCGGCAGCCAAGCCACCAACCAATCCATGGGTGACACGTGGACCACCGTGCATGTGTGGCGCCTACTGGACACAGGCGACTGCAACGACCGGCCCATTGTGACAGGGAAGCTGCACAACGTCATTTGGGCCACGGGCCCTACTGATGACGTCAGCTACCACGGCTCCACCCGCGGGGCTGCGTCTCTTGTGCTCGCTCCTGCTCCCGGACCCTCGATCCTTGCACCCCCACCGCCCTCCTCAGGAGGCTTCGTCTCCGCTGCTACTGCTGCTGCTTCCACTTCTCTTCGAGGAATGGGGCGTTTAGCTGCACAGCAGCACATGGAGAACCTGCAGCAGCAGCACCAGCAGCAGCAGCAGCAAAGCATGCTCAATTTCACGTTCACGGGCTATCGCGTGCCTACCAACCACACCACATACATGTGCAAGGTATGCATTTGCAGGAAAGCAAAGTGCCCCTTACGGCAACACTCATGGCACATGCTCTTTTGTATGCCAGTTCCTTTGCCTTCCTCATGCACGGGCTCATTCATATGCCATTCCTCATGTCTGCATTTTCAGACCTTGTATTTTTTTCTTGATTTCCTGTGTTTGGTACTCATCTGTGATGCCTGCAGTTGTCTCTCATGCCTGCAGGTTGTGGACATCCCCCAAACAACCAAGACACATGCAGTCGAGTGGGGGGCGGTGCTCAACTCTACTGACATCTCTACCGTCCATCATGCTCTCATCTACGGCTGCAAGCCGTAAGTGGCACACGTTACCGTTCAATCTCCCTTTGCTAGAAGCCTACGGGAAAAATCATTCGTAGCACACTTCCTTTTATGGTCTGGCATCTCCTATCTTGTTAGCACCACATTTCCCACACCTCCCGAAACCCCCCATCTCCCACACCTCACCCCATCTCCTCCTCGCAAAACCCATCTCTCACATCTCACCCCATTTCCCACACCTCATCCCATATCCCATAACTTCCCCTCCTTCCCCCCCCTCACCACCCACCAGAGAGGACTACGCCCGGCTGCCCTCCTCCCGGCATGGTGTCTTTGACTGTCTGGCTAACGACAATCCCTGCGGCACCACTGTCGCCATGTGGGCTGTGGGGGGGAGGCCCTTCACGCTCCCTGACAACGTGGGATACCCCATTGGCCCGGGTTACTTCACCAAGTTCGTGCTGCAGGTGGGTGCAATGCATTGCAAAAAACTCACTCCACCTCTGCTTTGCTTGCTTTCCATGTTAGCCCATACATTCTTGAGAATCCTAAGAAGGTGCCGCCTTTCCATATTGCCCATGCGTGCTTCCCAGGTGCACTACACCAATCCCGCCGCCCGTGCCAACATCATTGACAACTCGGGCATCTATCTGAAGCTGGCGCCCACCCCGCGCCCCATGGACGCGTCCATCATGCTGGTCGGGCCTGCGGATTACGACAACCTCATTCGCATCCCACCCGGCATGCCCTCTTGGACCCAAGTCAGCACATGCCCAGGTGCATGCACCAAGGCCGTGTTCAAGAACGAGAGTGTGAAGATCATTGGCTCTGTGCTCCATCTGCATACTCTTGGGCGATAGGTAGGTCTCAGTGGGAGGCCTTCTGCACACACTCTGTGGTGACAGCCCCCTGCAATTTTTTGCATGCCAGGCTAGGGCTGCACTTTTCAGCAATCTTACTGCATCCCCTACAGCAACCAAGCGCTTTTGGGGGCAACCTTGCTGCCGTCTCATATCCCAGTGAGCGCTTCTAATCTTACTGCCTCCCCCCCAGCATGTGCTATGGGATGTGTTTGCCTCAACTCACCTCTGTTCCACATGCCCCGATGCCCCCATGCCCAGATGTACACAGATGTGATCAGGGACGGCAGCAAGGTCGCCACCATCAACCGCCTGGACTACTAGTGAGTGCCCTCCTTCCCCCAAGCCCCAACCAAGCCTCTTTACTCTCGTTCCTCCGTCCCCCTACCCACCCCTCCCGTCCTCCCCCCTCTATTCCCTCGTTCATTTCTGTGGCCACATTCCTTCGCCTTTCTATCCCCCACCCCCCAGCATCCTCTACCCTCCACTACCTGTGCATTCCAGCAAGCCACCTCCACTGCCCCTGAGTACAAGGTCTTTGCGTCCTATCTCCTCCCTTCCCCTCCCATCGCAGTGACTTCGCATCGCAGCAGACCATCCCCACCTCGCCGGAATACGAGCTCTTCCTGGGAGACGAGCTCCACACCAAATGCGTGTGGGACTCCTCTAGCCGCTCACAGGTAAGATTCCATGCCGCCTCAGTCTCAGGTGTATCTGAGCTGCGAATACTCATGGCACGTTTCCTTGCTGCAAATTGGCTTCGGTTCGTGCAGTTGTACATTCCTGTCGAGTTGTGTAACCCAGCCTGCCGTCTCTTATTGATCCCCCTGGTAACCTCTTCCCTCGCTTATGTGTGTGTCCCTCCCCTTGCTGCTCCTACCTATGGCTGCAGGTGACGATGGGAGGTCCGTCAACCGAGGATGAGATGTGCATTGACTACCTCGTTTACTACCCCGCACGGCCGGGCAAAGGTACGGCAGCCAATCTTCTCATATGTCTCACTTGGTAACTTGTAACAGATGACTGTCTTGCTTCAGTGCTGCACATTCTGTGACAACAACACTTTCAACAAATCACCCTTATCCTCTCTCTCTCTCTCTCTCTCTCTCTCTCTCTCTCTCTCTCTCTCTCTCTCTCTCTCTCTCTCTCTCTCTCTCTCTCTCTATCTCTCTCTCTCTCTCTCTCTCTCTCTCTCTCTCTCTCTCTCTCTCTCTCTCTCTCTCTCTCTCTCTCTCTCTCTCTCTCCCCTATCTCCAATTGCTTCTCTTGGTGCAGGGATGCCTACAGGCATCAACTTCTCCGAATCATTCGACAACTTGTTGTACAACACTTTCACCATGGATCCCACCAGCCCAATCACCAATCTATCCCATTCCCCCCCCCCCCCTTTTCCCCCCTCCCCTCTCTCTCCGACATGCCTGCTGTTCCTGGGTGGTGCAGAGATGAACGCATGCTTCAACTTCTGTGCAGACAGCACCACAATGGCCATGGACCCCACGAGCCGTAACCTCTCCACCTTCTATGTCTGCGGCATGGGGGAGAGCTCGCTCATTCCCTCCTTGCACCAGTGCCAGATTGACTTTGGCACGAATAAACCCCTGTCGGTCCTCAATGGCTGCCCTGCACAGTAAGTGATTCTTCACTGATTCTTCAATGAACATTCACAGCTCGTCCCCACCTGGTTCTCTCACAGGCCGGAGCCCTGCTTGACAGCCCCGCAACTCACTTTAACTTCACACCGTGCCTGGTGTATTTGGGTGGCGTTCAATCTGACTCAATGGTCACGAGTTGTGCCCCCTCCCCAATACCCGCCCTGCAACACACCTGACTTCCCTCCCATCCCATTGCGTGACACTCTTTGACTTTTCACTGTGTCCAATGTTCCCCCTCTACAGGACCTAGGCATCTCTGGCTGGCAGAGTCTGCACTGCTGCAATCCGCCCCCATCCTCACCTGCCTTCGAACCATCTCATAACCCACTCAAATCGCATCATGCCCGACCCCGTGTGCCCCCCCGTCCCTTTCCCCCCTCCCCACCAAACGCCACTGCAGGACCCAGGCGTCTCTGGCAGGCATTCCTCCTACAGCCATCTCTGCACCACTGCAATCCGCCCCACCCTCCCCGCCTGCCACTGCTCTTCCTCCTCCTGCCACAACTGCTTCAACCCCCAATGCCAGTGGCAAGGCTGCCCGGGCATCAGTTGCCAGCATCACAGAGGTGGTTGTGGCACTGCTGTGTTCCTTCCTTGCCCTTGTGATCTGAATGGAAGTGCACTCCCCTCGTGCCACTGCTGCTTCATTCTTATTGGCCGTGGGGAGGGTGTTCCAGCATCAGTTACCAGCATTAAAATTATTGTCATTGCTCTGCCATGTTCTTTCCTTGCCATTGTGATCTGAATGGAAGTGTCCTGGTATAGCTCTATTTGGGTGTCGTTTCAGTCTGACTCCCACTTCCTTGCCTTGCTGTTAGCTTTATTCGTACCAGGATTGTCAACATTGGAATTAGTACATCCGAATAGGCTACCATTTGATGAACCCCTTCAAAATTGGCTTAACATGCAGCTTCTAGATTAAGATGATACACTCTTCTTTACCGGATGAAGTGACAACTGTAAAGTGAGAATTTCCTTGTGTGGATGTGTGATCTGCATAGGATCCATGGTGACAGACACGAGGCACATTACGTGATCACTTAGGACGAATTCCTATGGGCTCGCGTCAGACTCACCTTGCGTCAGACTTGTCATTTTGCTTGAACCACTGCTCAGACTTGCACCCCTTGCATTGGACTTGTGCGTGACACCCACTCGGGAGCAACCTTTCGAGTCCCAGTGCAACAAGCAAGCGCTGAATAGCAGCACACCTTTGTGCATGCCAAAACGTGCATATTGTTTTCCAACTCACTTGGAATGTGCTTGTGCTGTGGCTTCACCCTGGCTTCGCACACTTTCAAGTCCTCTGCAATGGCGGGTTCTGATTAGCAAAGACACTTTCGATTCCACATCAATGTACTTTTGTAATCAAATGCATTTCACACACATGTGCCTCGGTTTCTGATGCGAGGCAGCTTAAACAGCGAACCTCTCGTCTAACGAGAGGTGATTCCGACGCAAGGCCATAGGGATTCGCCCTCATATGGTATGGTACCAGTATGTGCAGATTCTAGGAGTAACATGCCAGCCCCCCTCTCATATAGTCCAACCTCACAAATGCTAGATTGAGAAACACCCTCAGTTCAGTGACAGCAGCTTCCTGGCATTTTCTGCTACCGGTATGTCAACATCTGTTCCAGCACCTTCCTTCACAAGCCTCTCAATGCGCTCCCACGTAAATCACACCTTGAGGTCCCTGGAGAGGGGAGAGTGGGGAGGGAGGGGATAGAGGGGAGAGAAGGGAGAGAGGGGAGAGGGGAGAGAGGGGAGAGGGTGGATAAATGGAAGAGGGGAGTAAGGGGTTAGGGATTTCACAAGCAATGTGGGGGTTGTGAGGCAATGCGGGGAATGTGAGGACGCACACTACAAGACAAACCACACTTAGGATTTTCTGGGAAGAGGAGAGGAGGGGGGGGGGAGGGGGGGGGGAGGGGGGAGTGGAGAAGGATAAATTTTGGAAAGGCGGGGGGGGGGGGAGGGGGGGCGGGCCAGAAACATCCTTCACGAACCTCTCAAGGCACTCCTGAGCAAACTGTGCCTTGATATCCCTTAAATCCACTGTCTAGTATTTCTGAATGCTTCACACTTGTGAAACGTGTTCTGCTGTTATTGGCTTGCGACTTGCTAATTCTGATGAAAAGTTTTCAAGGCGTGCAAAAATCACCAGTGCTTTGTTTTTCCAGACCAGCCAGGC
The DNA here is from genome assembly GCA_027943415.1 of Closterium sp. NIES-67. Taxonomy (NCBI): domain Eukaryota; kingdom Viridiplantae; phylum Streptophyta; class Zygnematophyceae; order Desmidiales; family Closteriaceae; genus Closterium; species Closterium sp. NIES-67. Next base: position 195,536 of record BQMB01002321.1, read on the forward strand.
AAGGAACTGAAGCTGCTACCAGCACAAGTTTCTGCACACACCAACTTGGAATTTGCCGAACATTTGATGGACCTCGGAGTGAGATGCGAAAGTCACATTGAGGTATGTCAAATGTTTTGCATTTCACGGGGACATCCTGATGTGAGGTGCTGCTTGGGTCTCGTGAGCTGGCTTCAGCAAATCGCAGCTTTGATTTACTCGTTTGTCGCACTCCAATCATAACCAGATTCACCTTTTAATTGCAAAACATTGGAAAAACACTACACCCTGGTTTTAAACGGGGGTGTGTGCTGTTGGATGGGGTGGTGTGGGGTGGGGAGGAGAAGGGTTTTGTTAAAGCAAGCAATGGGTGTGAGGCATGATGGGCAAAGCAAGGAATGGGAGATTGTGAACAACCCCAAGAAACGGCATGATGTGGGGGGGAAGACATACATTGCATTGAATTCTTTGATCTGGAAACAGCCCCGAAGTGTTTAGACGTCATGCTGAGGGAAGGGAGAGATCGGAGGAGTGCAAAAATATGATGAGGAGGATTCACGTTGGTGCGGGGAAGAAAAATAGCGGGAGTAATTCTGCAAGGCTATACGGTTAATACCTTTCTGACTGGCGTAGGGCGGGATGATAATGCTCTCTCTTGATGATGCCTGATATGCTCACCCATCTGGTGGGTGCACAGAGGGAGGGGAGTATGGACAGAAGGGAAGGGGAGAGGGTAAGAAGGGCAGGGTGGTAGCGTTCTCCCTCGACATTGTCTGATATGCTCACCCACTTGGTGTGAGGAGGGAGGGGAACATGGACAGAAGAAGAGGGGGGATGGTGAATAGGTGAGGATGCCTTCCGTTGATGATGTATGTCTAGTGGTTGCATGAATCCCATTGAGAGGTAGAGAGAACAAGGGCAGGGGATGGGAAAAGAGAGAAGGGCGAGCAGGAGCTGGAACTTGTTTAAAAATTAGATGTACTCACCAATATCTACTGACTTAATATAGTTCTATATAGTCACTTATATACACCAAATTCAATGGATTGCTTATTCTCCCTTGGAATCGTACTCGCTTGGAATCAATGTACTCTTCCTCATCCAGCTTGATCTCAGCCGCCTGCTCGGGCCCAATCACAACACTGAACACCCCGCTAATATCACAAGTCAACCCATGGGCTCCTGCACTCACCGCTGCCACCGGTAAGAGTGAACACCCAGGAACCGCACTGCACTGCACTCCATAGCAACACCAAGCTGTTCAAATTATATAAGTTATAATTTAATATAGGCTTGGTAGGTTGTTACTGAACCTTTCTGTAGGGGGTACAAACCCCTCCTTGTACTCCCCTCTCTTCTAATCCAACTCTTTTCTCTCCTCAACTTTCCTAGCACCTAAAACCTCTCGCCATTCTCATGGCTCCTCCTAGCTCCTAGCTAAACCTTGTGCCATTCTATGGCTTCCTAGCTAAGCTAGTCTTTTGACATGGTATTAGAGCAGTTCGTTCCGTGTGGGCCTGCTCCTCGCGTTTCCGCTGCGTGCTCGTTTCTCTCTCTATCTCGCGCTGCCATGGCGGCCGCGTCAAGCTGCTGTGGCCGCGTCGTCGTGCCGCGGCGCCGCCGTCGACGTCCATGGCGCCCGCGTCCAGCTGCTGTGGCCGCGCCGTCGTGCCGCAGCTCCGCCGTCGCGTCAAGATGCTGTCGCGACGTGACGGCGCCGTCACGCTGCCGCGGCGTCTACGCGACAGCGCGCGGTCGGCGTAACGGCGACGTCGTGCTGCCGTCGCAACGTCGACGCCCCGCTGCGGCATCGACGCCGCTCCATGACGGCGTCGTCGGGCTGCAGCCGGCCGCGTGACGCTTGTGGCGCCGCTAGACCGGCCGCCCGCATGTCAGCCTGTGGCGCCCCCCCCCCCCCCACCCCCTCCTTCCCCTGTGCCCTCTTCCATTCCGCAGACGACGGCTGACTCCCGCCGGCCGTCCCACCGTCGCGGGGCCTGGCCACGTCACCGAGAGGTGCGGGTGCCGCCGCCGCTGCCGCTGTTGTCGAAGCCGCCGCCGCCGCCGCTGTCGCCGCTTGCGTCGGGGCCACGCAGCTGCACGCCGCCGCCGCCGCCGCTGTCGACACTGCCGCCGCTGCTGCCGTTGCCGCCGCAGCCCCTGCGGTCGACGTCGCCGCCTCACGCACCGTGGGTCGACCGACCTAGAGTCGCTGTCACTGTGGCTGGAATGGGGGTGCTAGGTTAGGGGGTGTGGGTGTGTGTGGGCATGTGACTACCAAGCCTAGGGGGTGTGTTCAAATTATATAAGTTATAATTTAATATAGGCTTGGTAGGTTGTTACTGAACCTTTCTGTAGGGGGTACAAACCCCTCCTTGTACTCCCCTCTCTTCTAATCCAACTCTTTTCTCTCCTCAACTTTCCTAGCACCTAAAACCTCTCGCCATTCTCATGGCTCCTCCTAGCTCCTAGCTAAACCTTGTGCCGTTCTATGGCTTCCTAGCTAAGCTAGTCTTTTGACACAAGCTCCCTACTTAGATGCCGCACCGCGCTGTTTTCTGGAATCTCCTTGGACTCATGCATCCTCCCATATACCTGGGAAGGGGAAAGATAGGAAATACAGAGGAAACAGAGGAAAGAGAGGGCATCAGCTGCTGCACTACACTGGGAAGTAAAAAGGAGGGGGGGGAAGGGGGGGGACTGGACGGGGGCAGGAGAACAAGGGAAGGATAAGGAGGGGGGGGGGCCTCGTTCCCCTCCTATGTCTCCTTCTCTATCTCCTTGCCCGACGCCTCCGTCTCACGTCCGGTCCTGCCGTCCCTCCCGTGCTCGTCCTGTCTCTCCTGTTCAGTGCTCTCACCCTATGTTGCTTCGTTCCTACATGTCTCGTCCTCCCCTCCTACCATCGCCTCATTTGTCGTCGCTTGTTTTCACTCCGCGTCCTCTGTCAGACATCCTTCGTACCGCTAGTCCTCCTATTCCTCTGGTCCTTGCCTCCCTTGTTATCGACCCCTCTGTTCCTGTCTCGAGTCTTGACACGCTTGTCGCTGCTGTCGCTGACTTCGCCTCTACCCGCCGCCTTGACTACGCCACCGCTGTGGTCTCTACCCCTGCCCGTCCTCCGTCCGTCAAGGGTGCTTCTCCCCTTGGCAGTGACGTTCTGGAGGACCGGCAGTACAAGCTTGCTTTCCTGTCCAAAGTCGTGCCTCATCTCTGCTCCATGCTGCTAGTCCCTGAGGGAGACCCAGATGCCATTGACATCCCGACCCCTCGCACTTACGCAGAGGCGACCTCGGGACTCTGGGCCTTTCAGTGGATAGCTGCCATGGACATGGACATGGCGTCTTGGAGATCCACCGGCACCTACATCGACGCAGCTCCCCCACCTGGGGTGAAAATAGTCGATGGCCAGTAGCTCGTCAAGGTGAAGCGCCCTCCTGGAGAGCCGTCAGTGTTTAAGGCGCGCTACGTTGCTAGAGACTTCAGTCAGCGTGAGGGTGTTGACTTCTTTCTGACCTTCGCCCCGACCCCGAAGATGACTACTCATTGGGAGCTGTTACATGTAGCAGCAAAGCGTGACTACAAGCTGCACTCTCTCGACTTCTCGACAGCGTTTCTTCAGGGCAGTCTGCACGCCAGGCTTAACCCGCACCTTTGCCCCAAGGACCCAGTGGCTCCTTCGGCGCCCGGTTTACGGCCTGCAGCAGGCGCCGCGCGAGTGGCACGACACGCTTCGTGCTACGTTAGCTGACTTGCAGTTCTTCCCGTCGTCTACAGACCCCTCACTTGTCGTTCGTGCTGGCCAGACCCCGTTCTACATCCTTGTCTACGTAGACGACCTGGTCTTTGCTCCTGCAGACAGAGACGCACTGGCCTCTGTGAAGGCTGAGCTTCGGAGGAGACACACCTGCACTGACCTAGGAGAGCTGCACCTTTACCTTGGCCTGCAGATCTCCAGAGTCAGAGCAGCACGCACCATCACTCTCACACTGTCACACTTGGTGCGCCAGGTCCTTTAGTGGTTCGGTCTTTAGTTCTCCTCCGTACAGCCCACACCTTTGTCAGTAGATCACAGGCTCTCGGGTCCAGTCCCTGAGGAGTTTGTAGAGCCTAGTGGTCCTTACGCAGGGCTGGTGGGTTTCCTTATGTACCTGATGACTTGCACCCGTCCAGGTCTTGCATACACTCTCAGCATCCTAGCTCGCTTTGTGGCCATAGGTAGACACCAACCACAACACTGGTCAGCAGCTAAGAGGGTTTTGCGTTATCTAGCAAGTACATCGAGCATGGGGCTAGTACTGGGAGGACGCAGGCCAGTGGTCCTTACAGGGCACATAGACACTTCGTGGGCCGACAACGCTGAGACGCTCAGGTCCTTCCAGGGCTACTGCTTTAGCCTTGGTGCAGGCGCTATCTCGTGGAGGTCAACCCGTTCGTCGTCTATTGCCCAGTCTAACTATGAGGCTGAGATCTACGCAGGTGCCATGGCGGCACAGGAGCTCTGCTGGCTGACTTTCTTGCTCACTGACTTAAGTGAGGGGCCTAGCTCTGCCCCAGTCCTGTACGCTGACAACAGGGCCATGATCCTCCTGTGCCAGGAGCCTCGACTGGAGGGCAGAGCGAAGCATATCCAGCTGCGGTACTTCCTCCTTCGCGAGCTACAGTAGCGCCGTCATGCCCGCGTAGTACACTTGGCCTCAGGTGCCAACACAGTTGATATATTTACGAAGGGGCTTGCGCCTAAAGATCATCAGCGGCACTGTGTACAACTTGGTCTAGTTTCTGTAGCTTCTCACTTGCTATGACCTTGATTGTGTACTACTTTTGTATTGTATCTTGACTGGCTTTGTGGCTCTTGTCCCAGTGGCTGGACTAGTAGTACCGCCGTGGCTTGCTCTTGTTTAGTTTGTACTCTTGCTAACTGGTCTTCGGACCCCTACCTCAGAGGTTGGACTAGTAGTGCCACCCTGAGCTGTGTGTCTCTTGCCAGGCACTGCCCCTCATCTAGCCTAGGGGGTGTGTCAAACATATTGTGTATATGTCTTAGATGCTATATAGGTGCGTACTCCTAGAGGGTACAACCCCTTAGACAAAACCACCTTGTTTGCCTCATTCTTGTCATTCATTCTAACTTTGATAGTAAGCACAGTATGTCAGCCTCTCGAAGTATCAATATTGCAATAGAACTAGACTAGAGCGCAAGGCTGAGGACTGTTTGTTAAAATTATATAAGTTATAATTTAATATAGGCTTGGTAGGTTGTTACTGAACCTTTCTGTAGGGGGTACAAACCCCTCCTTGTACTCCCCTCTCTTCCTAATCCATCTTCCTTTCTTCTCGACATTCCCTCCCTTCCTAGATCCGTTTTTCCTCACGCCATTCCATGGCGGTCTTCTTCCTAGTATCCTAGCCAACCTAGCCTCCTAAGTTTAAGAACCTTTAGTCCTAAGTTTCTAAGATGGTATCAGAGCCGGTCGTGTCCACCGGACCCTCTCCCTACGTTCCCGTTGCGTACTCCTACTGCATTCGCAGCCTTCGCGGTTTTTTTTCTGCCAGCCTGCCGTCGCGGCGCCAGGATGTCGCGACGGCCCCTTGGTGCCTGCCGTCGCGGCACCAAGATGTCGCGACGGTCCCTCGTTGCCTACCGTCGCGGCGCCAAGGAGTCGCGACGGCCCCTTGTTGCCTGCCGTCGTGGCACCAAGATGTCGCGACGGTCCCTCGTTGCCTACCGTCGCGGCGCCAAGGTGTCGCGACGGCCCCTTGGTGCAGCCGTCGCTCGTCCGCCTCGCCGCTGCGACATTGACGGTGCGCTGTGGCGGCGTCTGCGGCAGCCGACGGCATCGTCGGGCTGCGGCCGGCCGAGCGACGTCTGTGGCGTCGCCGGGCCTGCCGCCCGCTCGCCACAGACGGGCGTCCCTCAGGACGACGTCCTCCCGCCAGTAAGCGCCGCGCCATTCATGGCGCGTCGCTGAAGACTCGCCTCGCCCCGCCCCCCTCCCCTCCCCCCCCCCACCTGCACCTGCTTCCCCTGCATCCCCCCCTTTCTTGCTGCAGCCGATGACTGCCATGTGAGGGACCTCTCCACCGCCGAGGAGACAGGACATGCCGCCGAGAGGTCGGGGGCCGCCGCACCAGCCTCTGTCGTTCGAGCCCCCCGGCGCCGCCGCTGTTGCCGCAGGCCTGGAGCCGCCGCACACCGCCGCCGCTGCCGCTGTCGTCACTGTCGCTGCTGCCGCCATTGCCGTCTCAAGGGGCCGTGAGACCTACCCTCTTTCGGCATCGTTTCGGCTGCTGCTGGGAATGGGGGTGCTGGGCTAGGGGGTGTGGGTGTGGGTGTGGGTGTGGGTGTGGGGGTGTGCGTGGGCTTGACACTACCAAGCCTAGGGGGTGTGTTAAAATTATATAAGTTATAGTTTTAGGTGCTAGGAAAGTTGAGGAGAGAAAAGGGTTGGATTAGAAGAGAGGGGAGTACAAGGAGGGGTTTGTACCCCCTACATAAAGGTTCAGTAACAACCTACCAAGCCTATATTAAATTATAACTTATATAATTTGAACACACCCCCTAGGCTTGGTAGTCACATGCCCACACACACCCACACCCCCTAACCTAGCACCCCCATTCCAGCCACAGTGACAGCGACTCTAGGTCGGTCGACCCACGGTGCGTGAGGCGGCGACGTCGACCGCAGGGGCTGCGGCGGCAACGGCAGCAGCGGCGGCAGTGTCGACAGCGGCGGCGGCGGCGGCGTGCGGCTGCGTGGCCCCGACGCAAGCGGCGACAGCGGCGGCGGCGGCGGCTTCGACAACAGCGGCAGCGGCGGCGGCACCCGCACCTCTCGGTGACGTGGCCAGGCCCCGCGACGGTGGGACGGCCGGCGGGAGTCAGCCGTCGTCTGCGGAATGGAAGAGGGCACAGGGGAAGGAGGGGGTGGGGGGGGGGGGGGCGCCACAGGCTGACATGCGGGCGGCCGGTCTAGCGGCGCCACAAGCGTCACGCGGCCGGCTGCAGCCCGACGACGCCGTCATGGAGCGGCGTCGATGCCGCAGCGGGGCGTCGACGTTGCGACGGCAGCACGACGTCGCCGTTACGCCGACCGCGCGCTGTCGCGTAGACGCCGCGGCAGCGTGACGGCGCCGTCACGTCGCGACAGCATCTTGACGCGACGGCGGAGCTGCGGCACGACGGCGCGGCCACAGCAGCTGGACGCGGGCGCCATGGACGTCGACGGCGGCGCCGCGGCACGACGACGCGGCCACAGCAGCTTGACGCGGCCGCCATGGCAGCGCGAGATAGAGAGAGAAACGAGCACGCAGCGGAAACGCGAGGAGCAGGCCCACACGGAACGAACTGCTCTAATACCATGTCAAAAGACTAGCTTAGCTAGGAAGCCATAGAATGGCACAAGGTTTAGCTAGGAGCTAGGAGGAGCCATGAGAATGGCGAGAGGTTTTAGGTGCTAGGAAAGTTGAGGAGAGAAAAGGGTTGGATTAGAAGAGAGGGGAGTACAAGGAGGGGTTTGTACCCCCTACATAAAGGTTCAGTAACAACCTACCAAGCCTATATTAAATTATAACTTATATAATTTGAACACACCCCCTAGGCTTGGTAGTCACATGCCCACACACTGTTGGCTATGATGGCTAGGTGCAAACAGCGAGTATCGGATAATTGAGTCGCGAGGAAACATCAAAACAGCAGGGGTACTGGAGATAGCTAGGTCTGGGGCACATGGTCGAGGCTCGGGGAAGCTGAGACGTGTGGTTTGTAATTTTAAGCGGAGCGCACATATTCAGGCATGAAACTGTAAGGTGAGCGAAATGCATGTGGCTTGTCAGGAGGCCACATCCGGGTGCTGCGATTTGAATTTCGTGGCAGACTACGCAGCAACCCCGTTATTGCAGTGTATGCCTTACTAAATAAAACCCTGGATAAAGGAAATACAATTTCCTTACAAGTGTACCCTTTTCCTGTTCTCCCACGCTGGCAGCGCGCCACTCGTTGGTGAGCCTTGACTGGCAGTGGGTCTTCCTCTGCTCCATTTCCCCCCTTCAGCGCATGGAGGTTTCCTTTCTCCTTGCAGCACGAGGGTATCTCACTCTCCAGAGTTGAGTCAGTAACTGAAAAACAGAAATACACACAACGTACCCCTTTCGATCTGCCTACATACACAATGGCGTCTCAGCTCTCTTCCTCCTTTGGCTCTCTCTCAATCTCAGACGAGTCGCATTTCCAGCTAGTAGAGGATCTGCTCCCCACCATCCTGCATCTAGCTGCTGGACCGGGCGGGTTCCATCATGCGCTGGTCTGCAAGAAATGGCGTGACGTGGCATTCCGCGTGCAGGACGCCATCCACGTGCGCCGAGATCGCGGCATGAATGCTCGCGAGCTGCTTCGCCAGCTCTCGTCATTCCCTAGGCTCAAGAAGCTCGTCCTCTCCGAAGCCAGCCTCATTTTCGTTCCAGACTTTTTCCTCTCTGCCCTGGCTCCCGGTCTGATCGATCTTCACATCGAGGCGATGGACGAGATGTACGGTGACGTCAGCGGTTTCATGGAGGTCGGAATCTCTCGCCTTTTCGAGCGGTGTACGCGACTGGAGCATCTGTATCTATCTTGCCCATCTCGTGTTTCCTCCCTTCCGCAATGCATCAGCGGTCTCTCTCGGCTCAAGAACCTCCATCTCGAAGCCGATAGGGTCGAGCATCTCCCCGAATCCATCACCTCGTTACAGTCACTCGAGACCCTCGCGCTACACATGGATCAGCTGCAAAATCTGCCACAAGATTTCGGCAATCTGACATTCCTGAAGTCCTTGCAGCTGCGATCCTGTAACTTGCTCAGTTCCCTGCCGGCGTCCGTCCATCAGCTTACGAATCTACAGAGTCTTTCCATCGTCGCCTGCCGCACTTTCCAACTGCCAGATACCATTCCCACGTTCCCTGAACTCAACCTACTTGAGATACGAAGCTGCGACGAGCTTTCCTCGCTCCCTGAGAACTTCGGCCAGCTCCAGGCGCTGGAGACCCTACACCTCGAGCGGGTGAGGGGAATCACGGCTCTGCCCGAATCCTTCGGGCAGCTGCAGCGGCTGCAGCTCCTCTCCGTCACGCACTGCCCCGACTTATCCTCTCTACCGGCCTCCTTTCCCCATCTGTCATCTCTCTCAAGTCTCCACCTCGCAGGGGTGAACCTGTCAGAGCTGCCTGACGGCATCGGCCGGTTGTCAAAGCTACGGACTTTCAAGCTGGAAGGTGGAAGTCTCACCAGCTTGCCCGACTCCATCTCGCGCGCAGCTGCCATTCAAGAGCTTCATCTCACGCGGCTTCCAAATCTTGCATCCCTGCCCGAGTGCGTTGGCGGGTGGACTGCATTGAAGACTCTGTTCGTGTCGGACCTTCCAAGGCTGGCATCTCTGCCGGAGTGCTCTGGCCAGCTGGCCGCATTAGAGGCTTTGCATCTGCGGAGGCTTACGAAACTCACCCACCTGCCGGGCTTTCTCGGGCATCTGGCGAAACTGCGGGAGCTGGAGATTGACAGCTGTGAGGGGCTGCAGCTGCTGCCTGACTCCCTCAGCTTGCTATCTTGCCTTGCGCGGTTAAAAGTGAGTCATTGCCCCAGGCTCACTGCTCTACCAGAGGGCATGGGGGATGGCCTACAGAGCCTGCATGAGCTGGTTTTGATGTGCGAAGGTCTCACCCACCTCCCTCCATCGGTTTTCCATATCTCATCGCTAGAGACGATCACGATTGGGGAACTCAACTGCGTGAGAGGCACCCTGCCAGAGAGCTTCGGCTGCTTCAGAAACCTGCACAAGCTCTCTCTATCTGACCTGCCGCACCTGTCAGCCCTCCCTGCCTCGCTCTCTCCACTCACACTCTCGCTCACCAGCCTGACAGTAAGAAACTGCAACGAGCTGGAGGAGCTGCCAGAGGAGATGGGGCAGCTGGAGCGGCTGGAGGAGCTCCGGATCCTAGACTCGAACGGCTTGAAGTCTCTCCCCCGGTCGCTGCTCAAGCTGCCTCGCCTGCAGGAGCTCGAGGTGCACAGCTGCAGGAACCTGGGCGAGCTTTGCCGTAGCGACAGCTTGGCTGGCGGTGGCAGCAGCAGCAGCAGCAGTAGCGATTCTGGGAGTTTTGGAGCTGAGGGGCTTCCGTCGCTGCAAAGCTACAGTTGTGTGCCGTGTGACGCACTCGACCCATCCTTGGGCTGCATCTCCCCACTGAAAACGCTGATGCTGCTACAGGTGCCGGCACTGACTTCGCTTCCTGCGTCCATCACTAACCTGGCGAGTCTGGAGCATCTGGACATCTCCTTTGCCACGTGCATGGAAGCCCTGCCCGAAACATTCGGAAGACTATCCTGCCTCGCCTCCCTCAAGCTGATTGGCCTTGAGAGCCTGCACAAGCTGCCCGAATCGTTCGGGCAGCTGAAAAGGCTCGAGTCTCTGGTCATTGAACGGTGCTCCAAGCTAACCAGGCTCCCGGAATCCTTCCCCGGTCTGCCCAGTCTGCGGCACCTCCGCCTCTCCGGGTGCAAGGGGCTCTCCTCCTTTCCAAGAGACTTTGGAAACCTTTCCTCCCTGCAGACCCTCGAGTTGAGTACTCTGCCAAGTCTTGGCAGCTTGCCTGAAACTTTTCCACAGCTGCCCCGACTGAAGCGCCTGCAAGTTCAAGAGTGTAAGGAGCTGTCGCAGCTGCCCGTGTCTCTCTGCGACATGCCGCTGCTGCAATGGTGCTCGATCTACAGGTGCCCTCTGATCTCTAACCGATTCAAACGCATTTTTGGGAGGGGATACACGGAGGAGGCACGGGTGGAGATGGAGGTGTGTGGGGAGGAGAGGAATGGGACCGGCAGAAGGATGATGAGGTGGATGGTGTCGAGCTAGGTTAGGGGGACATGAGAACAGGGGGGGTGGGAGACAGTTGGGAAGGAGAGGAGGATGTGGAGGTGGGTGGTGACGAGACAGGAGATGCCCAGCAGCTCAGGAAATAGGCTAGGGGCAGAAGTGATGTTTGCTTTCAATACTCATGTTGAAGTGAGCTTCCTGTTCTGTTCTAAAGTTTATTTTGAGTGTGGCATGAACTTGCGCAACTTGAATCATGGGTCAAGTTGCAATGTGATGCGATGTGACCGTAAGCAGGACAGATGAACCTGCTGAGTTTCTGCCCCTTACAGTGCTCACATGCAGCCTGTGCCGTTGTCTCCTCCCACGAGGCACATAGTACCTGTGTAAATGTGTGGATTCCAGGTGTGAACAGTGTCCCCTCATATAAGCACCCTTTCAATGGAAAACACCCTTCAGTTAAGTGCCACTAGCTTCCTGGCAGCTTCTGCTATCTCTGCATCAGTTCCAGCACCTTCTTTCACGAGCCTCTCGAGGCGCTCCCAGGCAAACCGGGCCTTGAGGTCCCTGAAAGAGAACAGGACGTTTTGGGGGGGGGGGGGGGGGGGGGGCGGGGGGGAGTCAAAGGGTTGTGTGAAGCAAAGAGAGGAATGTGAGGAATGGCGAACCATGTGCACGGAAATCGTTGATGAGACTCTTCACATTGGAGACTCTTCACATGATTGAGTCAGAGAGGGGATGCAGGAATGTGCTGCTGTGCGGACACTCTGCACAACTTGCACTTTCGCACGTGCCATTCTGCTGCATACTCTTGCTATCGTCAAGGAATTGACGAGATGGGGCAGAAACACATGGATAGGGAAAGTGGTGGGAGTAAAAGGTGGTGGAGTGGAAGGAGGAGGGGACGAGAGGGGTCCATGGTGCATGGCTTCAGGTACCTGGCTGACTGGCGCAGGGCAGGGTGGTAGTGCTCTCCCTCGATGATGTCTGGTATGCTCACCCACCTGATGGGTGCATGGAGGGGAGAACAGAAAGGATGGAAGGGAGAGGGTGTGGAGGGCAGGACGATAGTGCTCGCCCTCAATGGCGTCCAATATGCTCACCCACCTGATGGGTGCGTAAATACAAGGGGAGGATGGAAAGAAAGACGCAAGGGAGCAAGAAGAGCTAAGGGCCGGCACGAGGTGGACTCTGTTTCGTACGTTGGCTGTACTCACTTGGAGCAACCGAATTCGTTTCCAATTCAAAAGATCAATTAGAAGCTTTTGCCGTCAATCAAATTCACTGTACTCACTTGGAGTCACTGTACTCCTGCTCGTCCAGCTTGATGCTAGCCGCCTGCTCGGGCCCGATCGCTACAGTGAACACCCCGCTGATGTCACACGTCCCGTTGTCCACAGGCTCTTGCACCCGCCGCTGCCACCAGTACGAGTGCACACCCAGGAACCGCACTGCACCGGGCTCAACTGTAACGCCAAGCTCCCGGCTTAGAAGCCGCACCACACTGTCCTCTGGCTTCTCCCCTGGTCTCATGCGACCCCCCATAAACCTGGGGAGGGGAAGAGGGAGGAGGCAGGGGAAAGAGAGGAAGGGGGGTTCACACTGCCAGCAGTACGAGTGCACGCCCAGGGTAGGGAGAGAACGAGCGGTGGGGCAAGGGGAAGGGATCAGTCGCAACACTCTGCCATCTGCCCTTCCTCTGGTCTCGTGCGAACCCTTATGTACATGAAATGAAGGGATCGCCGCACTGCCACCCCACCGCACTGCCACCCCACCGCACTGCCACCCCACCGCACTGCCACCCCACCGCACTGCCACCCCACCGCACTGCCACCCCACCGCACTGCCACCCACCGCACTGCCACCCCACCGCACTGCCACCCCACCGCACTGCCACCCCACCGCACTGCCACCCCACCGCACTGCCACCCCACCGCACTGCCACCCCACCGCACTGCCACCCCACCGCACTGCCACCCCACCGCACTGCCACCCCGCCGCACCCGGCCGGCACCTTCACTTCACCCGCCCGCCCCCCCTGACTCACCACCAGTCAGGCTGCGGCTCCACCTTCCTCTTCCCCAGCAGTATTCTGCAGTTCTCGGAGCTGTCTGTATCGAGGATGAAGAAGTCAGAGCAAGCTTTCACTAGGCAGTCCAGCGCACGCCCGTACTCCTCATCTGCTAGGAACACCCTTGGAGACTTGTAGTTGCCCGTCTCGAAATGGGGTATGGCGTGCTTGTAGCCCGCCATTCCAGGGGGCTGAATGTGCACCTGAGGAGGAGAGAGCCGAGAGCGGCAGAAAGGGGGGAGAGGAGCGGATGAAGAAGCCAGTGCTCGCCTTCACGGGGGGCTTGTAGCTTCCTGTATCGAGATGCGGTATGGCACGCTCGTAGGACGCCATTCCGGGGGGCGGGTGTGTACCTGGTGTGGTTGGGAGGGGCGGAGAGGGGCAAAGAGGGGCGGAAAGCGCAAGTCCGTCCGTGCATGGCTTCACTCGCGAGGCAGCCCAGTAGGAGCACCCCTGGCGCTTCGTGGTTGCTTTCTGGTCTCAAAGTGCGGTATGGTGCGCTCGTAGCCCGCCAGTCTGCGGCGAGTGTGTCCTGGTGTGAAGGGAATGCAGGAAGGGCGGAAGGGGTAAGCCCGTGCATTGCATCACAGGCAGTGATCCGCTAAGAACACACGCCTGCTGCATGGCGTCTCACTGCTGCCTGATAATTGCCCGTCGCAAAGTGCGGTGCAGCGCGTCAATTGCCCGGCATTCCGGGCGGCCGACTGTGCTGCACCTGTTAGTGAAAGGGCGAATAGGGGCGGAAGGGGGGAGAGGGCGGAAGGGGGGAGAGAGGCTGAAGGGGAAAGGCGGCGGAAAGCCTTCAGAGGCAGTCCAGCGCGCGCCTGCACTCCTCATCTGCTAGGAACACCCCTGACAGCACCTTGTAATCTCCCGTCCCAATGGCGTATATGGCACATTGATCACCACCCACTTTGTGGGGGAGCGCGCGCGGACTGGGGGGAGAGGGGGGGGGGGGGGGGAGGGGGGGGGGGGGGGGGGAAGAAGGTGGGGCGCGGATCTGGCCACGTGGGCTGGCGAGGCGGAACAGGATCTGGTCGTCTGGAGATGCTGGCTGGCGCGCTCCGCTTCCCCCAGCCCGCCATTTGCAGGGAGAACTGGAGGGAGGCGGCAGGGGGGGAGGGAGGGGAGGGAGAGTAGGGGAGGGGAGGAGAACGGAAAAGGAGGGGAGGAAAGGGGAGAGGAGGAGAGGGGAATGGGAGAGGAGGGGAGGGAAAGGCGGGAGGAGGGAAGGCGAAGGGGAGGAGAAAGGAGCGGAGTGGAGGGTCGGGGAAGGGGAGAGGAGGGGAGGGAGGGGGAGAGGAGGGGAGGGAAGGGGAGAGGAGGGGAGGGAGGGGGAGAGGAGGGGAGGGAGGGGGAGAGGAGGGGAGGAGAGAGGAGCGGCGGGAAGTTGTGGGCGGAAGACGGCTTGAGTCCAGGCCTCCCTTGTGGAGGGCGACTGGGGGAAGAGGGCTCGGAGGGGAGGCCGGGGGAAGGGGGAATGGTGCTGGATCCAAGATCCGCTGGGCGCGTTGTGCCAGCCACGTCGAGGAGAAGAACGAAGCGCGAGGGAGCTCCAACGTGCTCGAATGCGCGCAAACGCGCTGTAGGATGGGGGTGATTCCGGCTGTTTCGAGGGAGAGAGCAGCGTTCAGAACCGACGAATTACCCGCTAGATGAGTTATCTCGCGACAAGAACGTGCGCCGGAATGTGCGCCGGATTGTTCGCCGGATTGCGCGGTGGGATGTGCGAATCACCGGAGTGCCGTGGGCCTATGGTCGCCAGGTGCGAGTCTCGCCTGCCTGGGAGGAGAAAAAACTGCTGGTTCGCGTGATCTGATCAAACTTAGTACCTGCTTTTGGTGAGTCCACATCCTCGTTTGTGTGAGTAGATGTCATCCATGATTATACTCTCAATACAGCATTAGATTACTCCACTTTCTCCACAAGGCAATCATCATTGTTATGCACAACACAACCAAAAAGCACTCCATTGGTTGCCGTAAACTCTTTGCACTCCATTCTCAATATTTGTCTCCCATCCCAAACCATGGACCGCATGCGTAACATCGCCAAATGTTCGACAAGCGACTACCAAGAGGCATGGCCAACAAAACAAACAGAACATGTGCCACTGCATGCCATTCAACACATAATAAACTATGTATCAAAAAGTGCCCTCATCACCGCCGCCATCTTCCTCGTAATATCCTTCCTCTTCACATTCGTCCTCTTGGTAATCCCCACCATCCTCGGCATACTCTTCCTCAGCAGCCAACCCTGACCCTCCACCCCCTCCCCATTCTCCCCGACCGATATCCTGCCTTGCCTCTCTGCCACCTCCCCCCACTGTCTCCCTCTTTCCTCCCCCCCCACTCCCCACAACTCCTCTTCCTCCCATCTCCCCTCCTCCTCCCCCTCTACCTCCTCCCCTGCCCCTGCCACGACCCCTACCCCGACCACGGCCCCTAGCTTCAGAGGAGGAGGGGACGGTGGAGGGGAGAGAGTGCGACCTGCGCTGCCCCAGCGGCACATCCTCCATATAAGCCTCCTCGTCCTCCTCAACGTCTTCCTCCCTTCCATAATCACTGTACTCCTCATTATAGTCACCTTTGGAGTAGTCAACATTCCCATCATCATCCCCATACTCATCATCATGCCCGCCTCCCCCATACTCCCCCCTAGCATTCTCCACGCCATAATATTCGTCCTCCTCATACTCGGCTGCACTCTTCGCTCCTCTCCCACCACCCCTTCCTCCCCGCCCTGCCCCCTGCCCTCCCACCTCCCTCCCCATGCCTCTCCCTCCTCGCCTACCTCTCCCTCTTCCCCTCCCTACCCCTTCCCCATCGCCCTCAACACGGCCACTAGCACCACCAGCAGCACCATCCTCCTCCTCGTCCTCTAAGGCCAGCCCGTGGAAGTGCTTGAGGTGCAGGCGGAGCTTATACTCGTGGAAGTAGCGCTTGCTGCACCCCGCCTCGCCGCAAGCAAATACGCGCTCCGACTCCTCCAGCTTGCGCCGCCGCCGCCGCCGCTTCGGCCTCTCCACCTCCACCTCCTCCCCTCCCTCCGCTCCTTCACCTCCCTCCCCTCCCTCCCCACCCCCCGTTTCCTCTCTCCAGCCCTCCTCACCACCCTCGTCCTCCTCCTCCTCTCCACCGCCCCCCTCCATGCCTTCCCCCTCCCCCATATCCTCCCCGAATTCCGTGCTCTGCTCCAGCGCATCATCCCCCACCTCCTCGTCCTCCAACATACCCTCCTCCCCCTCCCCCTCGCCCACATCGTCCATCCCAGTAAACTCCTCCCCTTCGTTATAATCACTGTCCCTTTCCATGCCTTCCCCTTCCTCCTCTTCACATGCAACAGCACGGGAGGCTCTGCGTGCTGCTGCTGCTGCTGTGCCATAATCGCCGGCACCACTGCCATACTCGACATCCGTACCCTCCCTCGCAGGCTCACCAGCAGCACCTCCCCTCCCCCTGCCTCTCCCTCTCCCTCTGCCTCTGCCCCTCCCCCTGCCCGTGCCTCTGCCTCTTCCCCTCCCCTTACCTCTACCCCCATCAGCCACATCCCCCTCTTCTGCCACCTCCCCTCCCCCTAATGCTCCCCTCCCTCTCCCCCTTCCCCTGCCTCGTCCCCTCCCCCGCCCCTCCCCCTGCTCTTACCCCCTTTCTCTTTCACCTCTCCTCCCTCCCCATCCGCCCCCGAGATAGCGCCAAGAGACCGCCTCTTCTTCGCACCCATCCCCGTCTGCAAGCGAGCACCCACACTCGCCCCCTCCTCCCCATCCTCACTCTCCCCCTCCCCCTCCACACCCTCCCCCTCATCGCCCTCCCCATCCCCCCCTCCCCTTTTCCCAAACTCCCCCCTTCCACCCTCCTCCCCCCTCTCCCCGCCCTGGCCCCAGCTCTCAGAATCTTTCCCTTTCTCACTCCCCCCCTCACTCTCCCCTTCTCCCAAACCCCTCTCCTCCCCTGCCTCCTCGCGCCTCCGTTTCCCTCCCCTTTGCTCCTCTCCCCTCTCACCCTCCCCTCCTCTCTCACTCTCTCCCCCTGCCGCACTCACTTCCTCTCGCTTCCTCCTCCCTCGCCCACTCTTCTCCTTGCCTCCCGCCTTCACCTCCTGCCTCCTCCTCTCCTCCTTCGCGTCTCCCTCGCCCTGCCCCTCCCCTTCATCCCTCCCCTCCCCCTCGTCCTGCGACCCATCAGATGACTCGCGCGGGGCAGACCGCTGCTGGGGCACGAACAGGGGGTAAGAAAGGGAGGGTTGGGGCGGGGGGGAGAGAGGAGGGGTGGCAGGGCGGAAGGAAAACAGGGTAGGAAGAAAACATTGGAGACGCGACAGACGAGTGGCATGCTACTGATTCTGTTTCTGAGACGGGGGAGGAGGGAGGGGTGGAGGAGGGAGGGGGTGAGGAGGGAGGGGGTGAGGAGGGAGGGGATGAGGAGGGAGGGGGTGAGGAGGGAGGGGGTGAGGAGTGTCTAAGAAGAAAGGGCGGAGATGGGGCAGAACAGGGAGGAGGGGGAACACCTGGAGGAGTTTGTGATGGCGCAATTGGAAACAACAAAGCAGCACATCCCATCTGATCCTACCTCTAGTGAAGGAGATGGAGGTGCTTTTGTTTTTGCTGTGCGCCTACTTTATGTGCATGCGCAGCTTGATCCCAACAGTTGTAGTTTGAGACACCTGAATAGCATACCTGCTCTGCGTGTTGTAATATATACTTATATACAACATGCATGACTAGAATAGGAGGTGTAGACATTCAAGTTTTGGGGGGTTGTTGGTTGGGTTCACCAACCACACTTTGGATTGGTCAAGATTGGATTTGGCCTTGGTCCTTTGGTTGGCCCTTTCCAACCAAATGGTCCCAAGGCTCCACCAATCAGCAACCACCACACTTTGAGGTTGCTTCCCCTCCAAGCTACCTCCCCCACTGGCCACTGTTGTAGCCAATGGGAATGGCTTCCCTTCCAACCTTTCCTTTGCTCCTTGGTTGTACTATAGAGCCTCTTGGCTCCCATTCTAGTTCAATTATTTCTCTCAAATGCTAGTTATTTCACTGCGTTCTTGCTATCACCATGTTTGAGACACCTACATAACACACCTGCGGTGCGCTCTTGCTGTCGCCATGCGCGGACGCCAGGTGCATGCACAGCTTGTTCTTGCGAGTCACTTTCTGTTACCCCTTATATAGACCTGAGTGGCATGAGGAATCAAAAACACACCTGCGGTGCGTTCTTGCCGTCGCCATGCGCAGACGCCAGGTGCATGCGCAGCTTGTTCTCGTGCGCAAAGCGCTTGCCGCACTCCAGGATGGGGCACGTGTGGTAGTTCTCGCCCGTGTGCGTGCGCATGTGCGACCGCCGGTTGAAGTCCAGAGAGAAGGCCTGCGTGCGGCAAGACAAGGGGGGGAGGAAGGGCAGGTTCAGAAGCAGAGAAGGATAGGGCGCGTGTGGTAGTTCTCGCCCGTGTGCGTGCGCATGTGCGACTGCCGGTTGAAGTCCAGACAGAAGGCCTGCAAGGGGCAAGACAAGAGGGCGGGGGGGAGAGGTTCAGAAGCAGGGGAGGATGGGGACGTGTGGTCGTTCGCGCCCGTGTGCGTGCGCATGTGCGACCGCCGGTTGAAGTCCAGCGAGAATGCCTGCGCGCATGTGCGAACGGTGGGGCAAAGGGGGGGGAGGACAGATTTAGAAGCAGGAAAGTATGGCGCATGTGTGGTAGCTCTCGCCTGTGCGCCGGTTGAAATCGAGAGAGAAGGCCCTTAGGAGAGATATGCAACAACTCAAGAGGGGGGGGGGGGGGGGGGCAGATCCGAGAATCGGGTACAGTGGTGGGGCACATGTGGCGGTTCTCCCCCCCGTGTGCGTGCATGTGCGAGTGCCAGTTGAATTCCAAAGAGAGGGCGCATGTGCTTGCAAATGCAAATGCAAATGCATGCGCGCGGTGGGGCACAGGGCACAGGGCACACTTCCCTCCACTCAACGCTGATGCAGGCACTCCCAAGATGCACCCTCACAGGGGCAGCAATCCCAGCTTCTGACAAGGAGCTGTCAGAAGTGTGCTTAAGAGTCGCATAAAAGTACTTCGACCGACCAAGACTCTCATGGCAGGGCAGGCAAAACTCGCATGGCAGACAGGTACTAGAGACTTGCACCCCTGAAACAGAATAACAGACACAAGGCTGAAGGGGAACGCCCCTTCCCACACCCCTCTAGCGACATAGAACCTCCGCGTATGGGCAACAGACATGCATACCTTCCCGCACCCCTCGTAGGGGCAGAAGAAGCGCTTCTCCCCGGTGTGAATGAGGAAGTGGCGCTTGAGCTTGCTGCTGTCCACAAACCGCTGTCAGTGGGATGGCGAGAGTAAGAGCAACAAGAAAAGGTTTTGAGGAAGAGGAGAATGGCGTGAAGCACACCATGGGGGAGAATGGCGACAAGGGTTGGACGTGTTGCTGTTAAACGCCATTGTTGCTCATCATTCTGGCCACTTCCCTCACCTTGCCGCACCGCGCATCTTGCTGCACCCCTCGAAGCCATGCAGTAACTGCATCTCCCCGTGCACGCTCGATTGCATCCTCTATCCCCCACGTCAGGAGGGGGTTAAAAGTGTTAGCTGTTTCATTCATAGTGTTGCTCATTCCTCACCTTGCCGCATCACCCCCTCACCTTGCCGCATCACCCCCTCACCTTGCCGCACCCCTCATAGTGGCACACGAACTGCCTCTCCCCATGCACGTTCGAGTGCTTCCTCAGGCCCCCCGCGTCCAGAAACGCCTTTCCGCACCCATCCACACCGCACACAAACGGCCCTCCTCCCACTCCACCACTGGGCCCCACACCACCAGTACCACCACCACCAGCAGCAGCACCAGATCCACTTGCTGCTGGCTCTTCCATCGCACCCGCCCCTGCTACAGCCGCCACACCGCCACTCTGCATTCCACCTGCACCACTCTGCACCGCGCTCACTCCGCCTGCACCGGCACCAGCAGCACCTGAAGCGGCAGCCACTGGAGCCCCTGTGACATCCGCTGGGGGGCCTCCAGCGCCTGCTGCTGCGCCCATACCCTGCCATGCCGCCCCTCCTGCCACTCCTGCTCCCACGCCCATGTGCACGCTCCCACCTCCCCCTCCCCCTCCCACTGCGGCCATGCCACTGGCCATGCTGCCATGGGCCGCTGCTGGCAGCTGCAGCATCGCCAGCCCCTGCGTGTGCCCTGCTGCCTGCACGTGGCTCCCCTGCATCCCCCTTGCATCCCCCTTGCATCCCCCCCTGCATCCCCCCTTGCATCCCCCCTTGCATCCCCCCTTGCATCCCCCCTTGCATCCCCCCCTGCATCCCCCCTTGCATTCCCCCTGCCATTCCCCCTGCATGCCCCCCTGCATGCCCCCCTGCATGCCCCCCTGCATGCCCCCCTGCATCCCCCCAGGCGTCCCCCCTTGCATTCTTCCTTGTGCTCCCCCTTGCATGACGCCCCCCTGCATGCCCCCTTGCAAGACAGCAGCAGGCGGCCCCCCCATGCCTGCAGCTACTGGCCCGGGGGAGGGTGAACTGCCTGGCAAGCCATGCAGCATCCCCCCCTGCACGCCTCCCTGCAACCCTCCCTGCACCGCACCTTGCCCCAGCCCCAGCGCGACAGCAGGCGACCGTGAGCGGCTGTCAGGATGCATAGCTGGCGCCGGCCCTCCCATGGCTGGCGGCCCCCCACCTGCTGCCGCCACCCCCCCTCCCGCTGTCAGCAGTGGTGCTCCTCCCAGTGGCTGCCCGCCCACTGGCGCAGCGCTGCGGCCCGCCAGAGGGGGCATGGAGGGGGAGAGGTGCGGGTGCGAGGGGGAGGGCAGCGACAGGCGGAAGATGGTGGGTCCGCCGCCCGCCAGGGACGTGGGGGCGGCCACAGGGGCCAGGGGCGAGGGCGTCCTTGCTGCTAGCACTGGTGGTGGTGGCGCTGCCGATGCTGGCGTGGGGGAGGCCCACACGGTGGGGGGCGCACTCCCCCCTTGCCCCCCCTGCCCCTGCCATCCCTGCCCTGCATGCTGCTGCATCGCCCCTCCAGGCGCAGTCACACCAGGCACAGGAGACATCTGCTGCCGCTGCCCCCCCATCTGCTGCTGCTGGCCCCCCATGCCCATCTGCCCCATCTGCTGCTGCTGGCCCCCCATGCCCATCTGCCCCATCTGCTGCTGCTGGCCCCCCATCTGCTGCTGCTGGGCCCCCATCTGCTGCTGCTGGCCCCCCATGCCCATTTGCCCCCCCATCTGCCCCCCCATCTGCCCCGGCTGCTGCATCTGTTGCTGCATCTGTTGCTGCAACTGCATCTGCATGTGTCCCATCTGCTGCCCCTGCCCGCTCATCTGCCCAGTCTGCCCGTTCACCTGCCCGTACCCAAAATTAGACATCTGGGGCGCATAGGAGCCGCCATAGGAAGCCATGGGAGGGGCGTTGGAGAGATTGGGCATGGGCGGCACATTCGGCATGTTGTGCATGTTGGGCAGGTTGGGCAGGTTGGGCAGATTGGGAATGTTTGCCATATTTGGCATGTTGGGCATTTGGGGGAGGTTGAGATTGGGCATGTGGGGCAGGTTGGGCATGTGGGTGACATGGGGCATGTTGGACAGGCGGGGTGGAGGGGGGTAGTAGCCAGGGGAGGCAGCACTGCCAGTGTACCCCATACCCATGCCCATACCAGAAGCACCAGGAGCACCACTCATGCCTTGCCACGTGGCACCACGAGGAGCAGCGTTAGCAGGAGAGTGAGGGAAGGCAGGGTAGGGGCCGGGCATAGAGCCGGGCGCACGTGAGGAAGCAGCCGAGTTGGGGGGAGGGGTGGCGGAAGAGGGGAGGGCGGAGCCAGCAGGGGGGAAGGGCGGAGGGGGGAAGGCGCGCAGGTGCGGCATCTGCAGCTGGAAGGGCGAGGCGGATCTTGGTGTGGTGGCCGCAGGGGGCTCAGGGGTTTCTGAGGGGAGCGGAGGGGGAGGGGACAGGGAGGGAGGGGAGGGACGTTAGGGCGCAGGAGTGGCATGTGCAGGTGGAGGAAAGAGGCCGATCTTGGTCTGCTGGCTGAGGGGGGTTCAGGAGTCCCCGGGGGAAGTCGATGGGGGACGTACACAGGGAGCAGCAGCAGGGGCAGCACACAGGGAGCAGCAGCGGGGGCAGCACACAGGGAGCGAGGGCAACAGGAGAGGGCACGGGGCAAGGGGGTTGCTTGCATGATTCATGTTTGCCCATTTGACTCACGTTGACGGTTGACCCATTAACTCAACCATTGACTGTTTGACTCACGTTTGACCCTTTGAGTCACGTTTGACCCTTTCACTCACGTTTGACCCTTTCACTCACGTTTGACCCATTTGAGCACTCTGCACTTGCCGTTGTTGAGCACCGTCTCCTGCACCACCCTGTAACGAGGATGGAGGGGGGCACAGACAGAGCACAGAGCGCAAGAGAGGGGGAAAGAGCCCACGGGACGCAGCGAGCACAGACATGAGCGGCAGCAGAGCGAAAGAACGAGCCTTCAAGAGCATGGGGGTGACACGATGGGGCGGGGTGACACGATGGGGCGGGGTGAGTGACATGAGTCGAGCGGAATGAGGCACACGGAGAGAGAGGAGAGAGGCGATGAGAGGGGAGAGAAGGGCCGAGAGGAAAAGGAGTTGGAATGGAGGCAAGGCGTGGGAGAGGAGGATAAAAGAGAGAGTGCAGGTGCGCACGTACACGTCACAGAGTCAAACCATCTAATGCCACGCGTCAACCTACCACTGGCGGACCCATTTCGCTGCAGGTTTGCGCGCGGAGACAGGCAGCGGATGTGGCGCAGCGGAAAGCGGATATGGCAGGGCGGAGAGCGCGTGCGGGGCGGAAAGCGGGCGCGGCGCAGAGTTGGGCGGGATAGGGGGGGAGGGAGCCGCGGGCGGAGGGGTATACGCTAGAGGCGGGGGGGGCGGAGACGCGGGGATGAGGGGAGGCGCGGGGGAAAGGAACGACCGCGGCGGAGCAGCCATGGCTGGCGGAAATGCTGTTGCTAAGTATTGCTGTGCTTTTGTAAGTGTTTACTGTCACTGCGTCTAAAAAACAGACATCCGAGGCGAGCTTTCCATAAGAAATATTGTTTCCGTAACTTCCGGAAGGCACAGCGACAAGTGGGCCTGACTCCGTTTGATCGATTTGTTTTGCGAGTCGCAGCGTCTGAAGGCAAGCACGAGCACAGCCACGGGCAAATCCTCTAAGATAGCCACGCGTTCGAATCGGCAAAGGCAGTCAATGAGACATCGGGAATGCGCGGGCCCAATCTTCCGTTTGACGAGGTATGGAAAGTGGGAAGGTGTAAGGGCCCAGGAAGGACCACTCGGGATTGTGCTTTCAGAAACGAGATATTTAGGAGCGCCAGGAGGACCCCTACTTGACACCCATAGTCCCACGTTTCGTTTGGCGTGGTGAATCAGGTTCGACACGACAGAAGAGACGTGGTGGAGCAAAGCCATAAAACGAATTTCAACCAATCGAAATGCGCGAAACGCAAATCGACCTCTTCGCAGCGTCGTCATCTTCTCAGAAGATTGTGAATTAGCGAAAAAAAACTTTCGTGAGTTTGACTTTCTAGGCACACGAAACATGTAGGCCCCGCGAGGTTGCATTCTGTGGTTTGAGACATGCAGTGAAACTGACCCCGAGGGGCGCGTCTCAAAAAGACTCGACTTTCTCCGTCACCGATCCTGTCAGCTCCTTATTTTGAGACAACTCAAAGCGGATCGCGTGTCATAGCAACACACATGGCGTTGTCCCGGCCCGGCGACAGCGATATTACGCAATGACGTCATCGTACGGCTGCGTGATGACGTCAAAGTGACTAGGGATCCGCATGCTGTGACGCCTTGCACTGCCACGTGTCACTGCCCGTCTCCTTGCACACTAGCTCCTCGCCTCCTACTAGCCTCACCCAGTTTTCGCCTCGCCTATTCGCGTACGCGACTTGAGCCTTCCTCGGTGCAGCATTATGGCTGCTACAGCAGCTGTTGAACTCTCTGCACCTTCTACTAGCGATTGTGCTTGTATCGAGGACAGCGGCCCTGGTGCCTGGCGATGGGCGGCGCAGTGCATGATCTGGCGGATGGAGCCACCGACGGCTGTGATTGAATGTGCCAAGTAAGCGACCAATCAGCATTCGGCAGCCATTTGGCTAGTCTTAACTCCGTTCTTTCCTGTCATAACCCATGCCCAGCTCGCTGCGTTCTCACCTTATCGGTGCTCGTTTTCCATGGCGTGGCATGGTGTGGGATGGCGCTGCATAACGTGGCATGCCCCGTCATGGGATAACATGGCATGGCATTGCGCAAATTTGCATGCCATAACGTCCACATCATGCCATAACGTCCACATCATGCCATAACGTCCACATCATGGTGCAGGAGGGGATCTGAAGGCATCTTGACGGAGACCTTGCAGCAGCAGCTAGTGACCATGCTACAGTCACATCCGGTTAGTGTCCACCACCACCACCACCACCACCACCACCATCACCACCACCACCACATGCTACATTCAAGCCCGGTTGGTGTCGCCCCACCGTGCTGCCAGTTCACCTCCGGAACAGCGGACCTCATCACTGCATTTTCGCCTCACATCGTACCACAGCCTGGTTTCCGTTGGTCCGCTTCTCAAAGTAGCTGCATTGGCCTTCCCAGCGCCACTGCCTGCGCTACAGTGCCATGTGCCTCCTCCTATCCTGCTTCCCTTGTCCTCTCCTCTCCTCAGCTGTCGTCAGGGTCGCAGTTCGCCCCTGGCCGCCCCTAGTCGCTGCGTTTTCTGAAGCAGCTGGTGTGCCTACCTGTGCATCCTTTCTCCTCTACTCTCCCCCCATGCTTTGAACCCTCGGTTTGCCCCTGATCGCCCCGACTCTCTGCACCTTTTCTACCTGCTAGTGTGCCCTACACTCCATCCTTTCTCATCTACAAACCCCTCCCCCCCCCACTCCCCCCCCCTTCTTCCCTCTCAACCTCTCCCCCGCCCCCTGCGTCTTCTCTTTGCCTCCTCTTTGCCTCAGCTGGGCCGTCGCTTCGCCCCTGACCGCACCTACTCGCTGCGCGTCCTGAAGCTGCTTATAACGGAGGCAGAGAGGGGGGCAGGAGGGGGCGAGGTGTGGGAGGAGCTGTACCCGATGTATGTCGACATGCTGGGCGCTGCGACGAGGAGAGAGGGGGGGGGGAGGAGGGGGGGAGGAGACGAACGATGCTGTAGGTGCTGCTCTCTTGCATCATCCATCCTTGCCGAGTAAAATGCTCTCCTCTTCTTTTTTCCAAGATGACGCAACGCAAATGCGTCGAGCACTTGGCTCCATCCGACCCCATTGGTATCCTTGGCCCCCCAGTGACCCTTCAGGGGTTCACTCTCATGTTCCTCTTGCGATTCCTCCCTCCCTCTTCTCTTCGAACTCTCAGCATGTGTCTCCTCTTCCGCGCTTCTCATACTCATACGTCCATCTTGCGCCATCTACCTGTCATGTGTCTTACCCTCCAGCCCCTTTTCTCTCCCCCCCATCCCCCATCCATCCGCTCGCGCCTCCCACCACACGCTCTCTGCGTCTCCTCAGCCACCACTGCACCCAGCGAGCCATAGTGCTTCCATCCATCACCGCCCACTCCCCTGCTACTCATCTTCTGCCGCACCTTCCCCAGTCGCCACAGCACCCAGCAGGCCATTGTGTTTTCACACCTACGCCCTGTGCCTGGCGATGCCTGCCATCCCCAACCTCGTTGCTCCTTCCATCCCCCCCTCGTCCCCTTTCATGCATCTTCTGCTGCACCTTCCCCAGGCACCGCTCCAGCCAGCTCGCTGTGGTGTTTCCACACCTACGCCCTGCGCCTGCCATTCCCATCCCGCTGCCCGCCCTACCCTCGCCCCCCTGCCAACGGCTCAGATGGCCTCTCAATCGGCTCAGATGGCCTCTCAAACGGCTCAGATGGCCTCTCAAACGGCTCAGATGGCCCCTCAAACGGCTCCTACGCGCTCACCTTGCGCGTGTCCCGTGACATGCTGAAAGGCGGCACAGGGTGAGCTGCCCTCCCCCCAGCTCCTCTCTCTGAACGATCCCACCCTCTTCTCGCCTTCCCCCTTCCCCCTTGCGCTCTCACACACTCTCACATAAACGCACATGCAAATCATTCTTGTTGTCTGCCCACTTGAGGGCATGTGTGATCCCCGCCACTTGAGGGCATGTGTGATCCCCGCCATTTGCATGCTATCCCTCTAAACACATGCCCCACCACAGCACCTCGGTTGCTCCCATACCCCCTCTCTTCTACCAACTCCTTTCTCCCAACCCCTCTGTGCTATCCCCCGTCCGCCTCTCCCCGTCCGCCTCTCCCCGTCCGCCTCTCCCCGTCCGCCTCTCCCCGTCCGCCTCTCCCCGTCCGCCTCTCCCCGTCCGCCTCTCCCCGTCCCCGTCCCCCCTTGCTTCCCCTGCTGCTCCTCTCCCATCACCTGCACGGCCTGGCCAGCCTCTTCCTTCTTTGCAAAGGCTATTCTCTCTCACCCCTCACTCTCTCACCCCTCCCTCTCTCACCCCTCACTCTCTCACCCCTCCCTCTCTCACCCCTCACTCTCTCACCCCTCCCTCTCTCACCCCTCACTCTCTCACCTCTCTCAAGCGGTCCTGCTCTCTCTCCCTCCCTCCTCTCCTCTCACCTACTCCTCTCCCCCTCTCCCCCCCCCCCTCGGCTCTCCTCCCCCACCCCTCTTCACACCAACCCCCCCTCTCCCTCCCCCCTTCTTCTTCCCCCGCCAGCTGCTCGCACTGACCAGCCTCTTTCTTCTTCGCAAACGCTCTCCTCCCCCTCCCACCCCACTCTCTTTCCCACCCTCTCTCCCTCCCAGCCCTCTCCTTTTTTCTTGGCAAACCCCCTTCCTCCCCCCCTTCCCCCCTATCCCCACTCGTCCTCCCCCATCAACTGTGCGGCCTGCTCAGCCTCATCTCTTCTCACCAACTCCCCCCCTCTCCCCCCCCCCCACTTTCTCCTCCCATCAGGTGCACAGCGTGGCCCGCCTCCTTCCTTGCAGAGGCTCTTCTCCCCCACCCAGCGCTCCCTCCCACCTCTCTTTCCCTCTAACCCGTGTCCTCCTCTCTTCGTAACAAACCCCCCTTCCCCCCACCCCCCCTGCCATCCCCCCCCTCGCCTGCCCCCATCAGCTGCACCGCGTGGCCCGCCTCTTTCTTCCTGGCAGAGGCGCTTCTCGCCCACGCCTCTCTTCTCCTGCCCTCCAGCCCGCCCCTTGAACCGCGCACCGCCCCTGTGTGCCTGGAGCTGGGGTCGGGCTGTGGGCTGCTGGGGCTGTGTCTCGCGCCCCTCCCGCTCTCCAAGGTGCGTGCATGTCCGGGTGCGGAGGGTACTGCTCTTATTGGGAGTCTCTAAAGGCTCTCCCACCGCCCCTGTGTGTTTTGAGCTGCGGTCCGGCTGTGGCCTGCTGCGGCTGTGCCGGGCTCCCCTTCCACTTTCCAGGGTGTGAGCTGGTCCAGGCGAGGAAGGGAGTTTGGAGTCGACACAGAGCATGCATCCTGCTCGCCAAGGCGTGTGCTCGTCGGGGTGAGCAAGGCAATGCTCCCTGTGGGAGCCAAGGATAACGAAGTCCTTGATTGTGCAGAGTGCTTTTGAGAATTCTCAAAAGCACTCTGCGCTCGTCGGGGTGAGCAAGGCAATGCTCCCTGTGGGAGCCGAGGATAACGAAGTCCTTCATTTTGCAGAGTGTTTTTGAGAATTCTCAAACGCACTCAGCGCTCGTCAGGGTGAGCAAGGCAATGCTCCCTGTGGGAGCCGAGGATAACGAAGTCCTTGATTGTGCAGAGTGCTTTTGAGAATTCTCAAAAGCACTCTGCGCTCGTCGGGGTGAGCAAGGCAATGCTCCCTGTGGGAGCCGAGGATAACGAAGTCCTTCATTTTGCAGAGTGTTTTTGAGAATTCTCAAAAGCACTCTGCGCTCGTCGGGGTGAGCAAGGCAATGCTCCCTGTGGGAGCCTCTCATGGGACTCCCACCGCCTCTCTGTGCCTTTGACCTGGGGTCCGGCTGTGGCTTCCTGGGGCTCTGCCTTGCTCCCCTCCCTCTTTCCAAGGTGCGTGGGTAGTGCGGAGTAGTGTCAGGTATGTGCGTGTGTTGTGGAGTGGGGAGGAAGAGAGAGAGTGTGTGTAAGGTATGTGTGTGTGCTGTAGAGGAGAGATAGGTATGTGTCTTCACCCCGTTTTTTTGCCAGACTCTTCTCTCGTTATCCACCCGCCGCTCTTGTTTCCGTGCCCCCCACCCCGTCACCCCCACCCTGCGTGAGGAGTCTATTTTTGAGGCGCCTCAAAAATACACCCCGTCACTCCCACCCTTTCCCCTTGCATCAACATCATCTCCACCGTCGCCAGCCATGCCTCTCTCCTGCTGCTTCAGTCACTTCTCTCCCGCCCTTGCTCTCTCATTTCTCTCGTTGCCTCTCTTTCCTTGTTGCCGCCACCCCTCCCCCTTTCCTCCAGCTCATCCTCACCGACGCCAGCAGCGAGTCTCTCGCCAACCTCTGCGCCAATCTCACCATCAACGGGCTCCAATTCACCTCCGATGCGGCAGTCTCCCCTCCTCTCTCCGCAACCTCCTGTCAAGGCAAGCAGCATGGCGAGAAGGAGCAGGGAGGTCTGGGGTCAGACGGTGCGGCAATGCATGAGGGTGCGAGGGTGCAGGATGGGGCAAGAAGCGAGCATGAGGGTACGAGGGCGGATGAGGGTGCAAGAGTGCATGTGCAGCAGCTATCTTGGGAAGACATGACACCGTCACTCGCATCCACCATCTCTGCTGACGTCATCCTCGGTGCTGACATCGTGTACGACCCCTCTGTGGTGCCCGCCCTCGCTGATGCGCTGGCAGCCCTGCTGTCCACGTCAGCGCAAACTGGATGCACAGAACGTGACACCTGGCAAGATGAACGCCCAGCTGGCATGGCACGAGCTGCTGGCGTGACTGGCAATGCTGCCTCATCCTCACCCATCCCCCTCCCTTCGCCTCCCTATGCCCTCATAGCCTCTACTCGCCGCAACCCTCTCACCATGGCAGCCTTTCTGCAGGCCCTACAGGACCGAGGGCTGCAGGCTACAGACGTGGCCCAGGAGCTGGTGCCGCACTCTCACTCTCACTGTGACCCTCACTCTGGCCCTCACTCTCGCTCACGATGGTTTCACCACTTGGAGCTACCTGAAGCCGATCGCATGTTGTTGCACCTGATTCAGAGGCAAGGCCCATAGCACTTCCACAACCAGAATGGCCATTTGATGATTGGCCATATCACTGGTAAATACACATAGTGAATGCTATGTATTTGTAATGCAAAGATAGCTGTAGTGGCATTTGCACACCTAAGGTTGCAGTACCAGTATGTTCTCGCCGTACTACAGAGGGCAACTTTGGACCAGGGCAAGCGATGAGTGGGAGTGTGAAGGTTTTTGATAAGTGCAAACAAATACTTGTTACGAATTGTTCTGTTCTCTCCACTCGTTATTGCAGTGTACAGACAACACTCACCCATCAGTCCCAAGAAAGGTCCATTGTGGGGCATTTGATTCTTTCAGACCAGTCAGCCCTTCGTGTGCGGAGACCATGTTCGCCACACACGAACGGCAAGCCAGACACGAGTTGACCGCAGCGACTGTTCGACACGTCATATTTGCAGCAGCGCAATTGTTACACGTTGGCATCGTGTCAGTTGAGCGGCCCGCTGTTCATTGTTTCAGTGAGGTGTCGGTGTGCCTCCGTGGACTCGTCAACCAACCCGTTTGATCCTCGCCAAGCACCAGGGGTGACTCGCGAAACCCTAGATGCGTGAACTCGCTTTGCCACATCGGCTTTCGAGGACGGATGCATGACGCGTCACGCGACGAATCCACTCACTGATGTTCCACCAACCGACACACTGCACTTCAGGGCAGAGCGACTGCACCAAGCCCAGGTGGTTTGGATGGAGGGGTTGTTCTCGAAGTTTCACTTTCCTTCAAGAAACAGCTGCCCCGTCAACCCTCCCACCCCACCCTCAAGATTAGGGTTTCGTTCGTGCTTTGAGTGCTGCTGCTCTGCTCAAAATTCGTCCTAACACTTCGCTTGTAGTCGTCGCCCTGCACGCCATGGCTGCCGTTGTCCCAGTCGCGCCAGGGTCATGCCTTTCCGCGTCGCTCGCACCGTCTTCAGCCGGCCGAGGGAGCACGTCCCAGCCAGCGTCGCCAGGCTGCCGGCCAGTCCATGCCTCCTCCGCTCGTCTCAGCAGCTGCGCTGTTCGCGCGAAGCACCGCGTGCCGCTGCTGAGACACGTGGCGGCTTTCCAGGATGACGGATCTCGGGCGTTTTACGAGCCGGTGAGATGCAAGAAGGCGGACAAGGAGGGCAAAGCCTTCAAGGAGGCGAAGCAGTCGCTTAAAGCCCGAGCTGCAACGCTGGAGTCGCAGTTCGTCACGATGGGCGAAGCCTCTGACTCGCCGGAGCAGCAGGCTGGCGTTGCAACGGCGGTCTCGGTTGACGCGGTAAGAGCTCACTCACCCGGACCCGTCTGCCATTTGTTTCGTTCCTGTCTTCGTTCCTTGAATCGGCCAGCGCGCTCTGTACAAGGCGTCCATTTCTGATCAGTTCCGCGCATGCCGACCCTTGTTTGACCCGTGTTTCCGCGCAGGAGTTCGTGTCAACAGTGCTGCGCGAGCTGAAGGAGATCAAGGCGGAGCTCAAGTCGCTGAAGCAGATGCAGAAGAAGATGATGGACTCCTCGTCGTCGTCCTCGTCGTCCTCCTCCTCCTCGTCAAGCAGCGACGGCGGTATGGGGGGGATGAAGGCCCGGCGCATGGAGCGCCGTAAGGCGCGGCAGCAGGGCGCCATGGGGACCGCTGGGACCATGGGGACCGTGGAGACTATGGGTTCTATCGGTACTCCCGTTGCGGTATCAGCTGTTGCCACCGGCGCTGCTGCTGCCGGTGCCGCTGTTCTCACTGCCCCTCCCGCCGCAGCCGCATCCCCAGCCGCCGTCTCCGCCGCTTCTTCTTCTGTGCAGTCAGTGATGGGCACGTCTTCCCTCCCCACCGCTCCAGCGAGTCCACTGGCGTCGGTTCTCTCCTCACACGCCAACCCAGCCGCCGAATCCCACAGGGTGTGGGAGATTGAAGACGTGGTTTCAGCGATCGCTGGAGGCACTACTTTTGGCAACTCCGTGCTGCCGTCCGCCCTTCAAACCCCCGTGCAACTCCCCCCTGTGCAGTCCCCGCCTCCCCAATCTCCGCCCGCCGCGCCCGATTCCCCCCTTCCGGCCACGCCTGTCTTCCCTGACACGGCGGCCTCGCAGCTGCAGGGGGCCGTGGCAATGGGTGTGACTGTAGTGGGGGACGTGGAGGTGTGCATTGGCGGGAAGTGCAAGAAGAACGGTGCGGCTGAGATCCTGTCCGCCTTCCAGGCGCAGGCTGCGGGCACAGGCGTGCATGTGGAGGGGTGCAAGTGCATGGGGAAGTGCAAGGCGGCGCCGAACGTGAGAGTGTGGAGGGATGACGTGGACGAGCCTAGGGTTGAGAGTTATTTGGAGGTTGAGGATGTGGGTGTGCTGATGCAGAGGCACTTTAGCCTGCAGCCTGCTCCTGTGCCAACTGCAGCAGGAATGATGTGAGATGTTATCAAGGGACTTATGCGATTGTAAAGAACACTGGCAGAATAAAATTGTGCTCTTGTTTAGTCAGACACCATCAGAGCTGCAAGTGTCGCCTTGATGCTATGACCGATGTGCTTCTTGTCAACTTATACATGTCATGCATGTAGGAGTTATAGGCTAGTATTGTGCTCCTAGTGAGTACAACCCAACTGCTATATGTTCCCTGTTTCCCTTTCTAGTCGTCATTTCTCGTATTCTAACATGGTATCGAGTACGTTAGGTCCACCCACCCGCTTCCGCCCGGGCCCTAGCCACTCGCCTCCCCCTACCTACCTAGCCTGGCTCGGCCTGTAGCGCCCGCCCGCCCCTTAGCGCCTGCCTGGCCCCGTCGCGCCCCCCTGGCCCCGTAGCGCCCTCCTGGCCCCCGTCGCGCCCTCCAGGCCCCGTAGCGCCCTCCTGGCCCCCGTCGCGCCCTCCAGGCCCCGTAGCGCCCTCCTGGCCCCCGGTGCGCCCTCCAGGCCCCGTAGCGCCCTTCTGGCCCTCGTCGCACCCGCCTGGCCCCACCGCGCCCGCCTGGCCCTGTCGCGCCCGCCTGGCCACAACGCGCCCGCCTGGCCCCGTCGCGCCTGCCTGGCCCCAACGCGCCCGCCTGGCCCCGTCGCGCCCACCTAGCCCCGCCAAGCCCGCCTTGCCCCACCGCGCCTGCCTGACCCCCTAGCGCCCGCCCGGCCCCTCCTAGCGCCCGCCCGGCCCTTTCCTAGCGCCCGCCCGGCTTCTCCTAGCGCCCGCCTGGCCCCTCCTAGCCCTCGCCCGGCCTTTCCTCGCGCCCGCCCGGCCAGTTGCGCCCGTCTGTCCCACAGCGCCCGCCCGGCCTCTCCTATCGCGTCCCCGGCCCAGATACGCCCGCCCGGCTCCTGCGGCCCGCAACTCCCAGTGCCCGCCCGGCTCATGCGGCTCGTGTCGTCTGCTTGCCGCGCTGGAGCGTCTTGCCGCTGTCATGTGGAGCTGTGCCGTTGTGTCCCTGTGTCGCTGATTCTGCACGATGGCTGACTTCGTCCTCCGCCTGGACGCGGAGGGCCACGCGGTTGACTTCGCCGCCTGGCTGTCCGATCTCCGCCGTCACCTCACAGGTCAGCGTCAGGATGGGCACTCCTTAGTTGTCCATGTTGATGGCTTGCTCCCCCGCCCCCTGCACCTGCTCCCCTCCCTGCTGACCCCACCTCTACTGAGCGTGAGGCTTTCTCTGCTGCTGCACTTGCCTGTGCAATCTGGGACTCTCGCGATGCAGTTGCTCAGGTCGCTATTAGTCACGCCCTCCCTGTGCCTGAGCGTTCGCGTTTCACTACAGTTGATACAGCCAAGGCTTACCTAGATGCTGTAGGTGCTCGCTATTCCACGCCTGCCTCCGCTACTGCAGACCGCCTGCTCTTTCCTATGCTTTTCCCAGACCTTGCTTCCTTCCCTACTGTTGCTGATCTTGCCACTCACCTGCGCGCCCTCGAGTCTCGCTACCGCACTGCTAGCACTGCTGCCCAGCTCACCGTGCTCCCTCCTCACTTCTGCATGACCCTCTACTTTATCGCTATGCGCCTGCCTGACCGCCTTGCTAGTGCTCGCGACTACATCCTTAGCCAGCACTCGGGTGACCTTACTTTGACAGCCTTTGTCACCGCCCTGACCGAGATCGAGACTCGCCAGCGCACTATCGCTTAGTCGAGCGGTGCACCGGCGGTCTCTATCTTTCAAGGCTGTGCCCCCTCCCAGTGCACGTTTACTGACGTTTCGGCTGCGGTCGCCACTGCGACCCCTTTGACCGAGACTGCCGCTGCAGTGCACTCGCAGCAGCGCCCGCGCCGCGCCGGTTGTGGCAGCCAGGGAGGGCGTGGTGGTGGAGCTGGTGGTAGTGGTGGTGGTGCCGGGGACAGTGGTTCTACTGAGGGGACTGCCTCAACTAGTCAAGAGCAGCAGCCGTCGCCCCAGCAGCAGGAGCAGCCGCAGCAGTCGTCGCAGCAGTCGCAGCCGTCGCCGCAGCTGTCCCAGCCCCAGCCGTGGGCTCGTCTTCCCCCGGGTTGGCCCGGCACCTCCGTAGGTGGTGGCCATGGTGGCGGCCCGCGCAGCTTGGCGTCTACCGGCAGCTCCGTTGGTGTGACCTGCCAGTACCAGCTTCAGACCGGACCTCTCCGCGGCACTCTATGCCGCCGCCCGCACCCGACTGCCCACTGTTTCCGCCGCCTCGACGATCACTTTCGTCGTCGCTTTGGCCCGGCCCCGGACCTCCCCGACTGGCACAGCCTGCTTCGCCAGGGCGTGCCGATCTTTGAGTTAGATATGGATCAGATACTGTAGGTGCTGCTTTGCATGCCTTGTATGCTGACGCTTCTAGTAATGCTGGATCTTATTACCCTGTGTACTCTAGTTTAGGCATAGCACCCTTGTGTAGCTTAGCCTCCCCTGCTGCGTCAGGAGTAGAACTGCCTAGTTTGCCTAGCCAAGTTTCTGCACCGGCTCCGTTCCCAACCTCCGCTACTGCCTCGCTGTCCTTCGCTCGCGACTCCGGTGCTTCTGCCTGCTTCTTCCGCGTCCGCTCCACGCTCACGCCACTTGCTGCGCTTGCTGTTGTCGCTCTCGCTGACCCCTCTGCGGGTCCTGTCGTCGCTCGCAGCTCCACTTCCCTTCCCTATCCAGCCATTCCCTCAGACTCCCTTACAGGCCTCCATGTTCCCTCCTTCTCCAGGAACTTGGTTGGTGTCGGCCGTCTTTAGGACCTCGGCGTCACCACTACGTTCCCTGGGCACGAGCGGTTCACTGTCTGTACCGAGGCAGTCTCAGGTTCCCCCCTTGCGACGTTCCCCCGGGACCCGGTATCCGGTCTGTTTACCCTCGACACCGCTTCCCCCCCGGTTGGTGCGTCCTCCCAGGTCGCTGCAGC
Organism: Closterium sp. NIES-67; assembly: GCA_027943415.1. Classification (NCBI taxonomy): domain Eukaryota; kingdom Viridiplantae; phylum Streptophyta; class Zygnematophyceae; order Desmidiales; family Closteriaceae; genus Closterium; species Closterium sp. NIES-67. The sequence continues at coordinate 229,972 of BQMB01002321.1, forward strand.
TTGCTCGTGTCGGTCCCTCACACACCCGTCCCTTCTCTGGCACCACCGCTTAGGTCACCCTGCTCTCCCGTGTCTATGTCACATGTCCCAGCGCGGTCATGTTTTAGGCCTCCCCGAGTCGCTCCCCGCACTTCCCCCCTCGCCTGCGCCACCGTGCACACCTTGCGTCGAGGGCCGGCTCCGCCGTGCCCCTCACTCCTCCTCGCTTCGCCCTGCTACTGCTCCCCTTCAGACCCTGCACCTGGACGTTTGGGGCCCAGCCCCTGTCCCCGGACCGCGCGGTGAGCGCTACTTTCTTGTGCTCGTCGACGACTACACGCGCTACACAACGGTGTTTCCCCTGGAGCGGAAAGCCGACGAGCCCGACGTTCTTCTCCCGTGGATTGTAGCTGCGCGTCTTTACCGCGGTCTCCCTGTGCTGTGTCTCCACTCTGACCGTGGCGGCGAGTTCGCCTCTGGTCGGCTTGGACAGTTCTGTCGTGCGGAGGGCATCACCCAGTCGTACACCTTGCCGGACTCGCCACAGCAGAATGGGGTTGCTGAACGCCACATCGGCTTGGTCATGGAGGTTGCTCGTACAGTGGCGGAAACAATTGTCCATATGTTTTGCATAAATTTGGGTTTTTAGGATTTAAGACCACTTTACATTAAGCCTTAATGTTTAATGGTGGTACGATTTGGAAGGGGCACATAGTGGATATGTTCATAGGACAAATATCAAGAATAGTACATTGGATCTAACTCATATCCCAAAAGATATACAAAGGGTACATCCGGACAAATAGTTCCAAGGAGAGCGAGCAAACTTCAGAATTGCGTATTTGGTACATAGCACACCGACCTTTGGCCTTCATCACCACCTGCACCCTCCTAGGCATGTTACCTATGAGGTTAGTACAAATCTCGGTAGGGAACTTCTTGCACTCTTCCTGGACCCACCATTTAGCATAAGGGGGTGAGCACTAGGAAAATCGAGAAAATTTTGGGCGTAGGCAAGAGTATTGTGGACGAATTTGGATTGAATGGTATCTTTGAGACTAGCCATGCTGAGGTGTGGCCAAAGATGCAAGTAGCCGGTCGAGCGCATCTTCTTACAGATTGTCTTCATCATACCATTGTAGGGTAAAATCACGAATAGAGCGGCCAAATCTAGCGTAGACACCGCGAAACTGAGGGTAACGTTGCACGGTTGACTGTGCATCCTTGCACCATTAAAAACACACTAGGGTCAGTGGGTCTAGTCACGGTGCAACAGTCGTAGAAGCCATGATTGCTCTGGAAAAATATTAGGGGCCGGCTGCAATTCGTAGAGTCACATGCTGAGTGGATAATTAGTGTTTGAAAGCATGTGATCTAGTCAAATGGGACCAACATCAACTGCTCCAGCTCCAATGGCCGCGCGTTAGACTGGATTCGTGAAGGCACAACCCTACAGCACCACCAAATCAAACAGACGGTAAACCATGGGGACGAGGATCAGTGATGGTGTGGGGATGTGTGACATGTGCGGGGGTGGGGTTCATACGCAAGATTGACAGACGCATGGAGAGGCCCCTATATGAGGGCATTTTGAATCACGAACTCGAATTGACCCTCTATTTCTATAGCATTTTTTCCTCTGAGGTCATCTCGGTGCGGACAATGACCCCAAGAATTTGTTATGCCTCGTGAATGAATGACTTGGAGAACATGCGTATGTAGCCCTGGAGTGGCCTTATTTCTCACCAAACCTCAACCTCTGGGCTTACCTGAAAAGGGAGCTAGCCAAGTAGAAAAGGCATTTCTCTAGAATGCTAGAGCTTTAAGAGTTGGTCCAGGAAGAATGGGAGGAGATCCATGCCGAGGTTTGCTCTAGCCTCATCGACAGCTCGCCTAGGAGGGTGCGGGCAGTGATCAAGGCCAAAGGTCGGTGGGCTAGGAACTAGAAACACACTTATGAAGTTAGCTCTCCCTGCTAGGAACTATTTGTCCGGATGTACCCTTTGTATATCTTTTGGGATGTGAGTTAGATCCAATGTACTATTCTGGATATTTGTGCTATGAACACATCCACTATGTGCCCCTCCCAAATCGTACCACCATTAAACATTAATTCTTAATGTATAGTGATCTTAAAGCCTAAAAACTCAAATTTATGCAAAACATACGGACAATTGTTTCCGCCACTGTACCTCCATGATTCATGCCGATGCCCCCCATTTTCTGTGGCCATTCGCTGTTCGTTACGCTGCTCACCAGCTTAACTTGTGGCCACGCTCCTAGCGGCCGCAGGTTTCGCCGACCCTCCTTTGGACGGGGTCCCCCGGTGACGTGTCTGCGTTCCACGTGTGGGGCTGCCTTGCTCACGTTCGTGCCTCTGGCACGGACAAGCTCACTGCCCGCACTGTCCCCTGTGTCTTCCTCGGTTTCCCCTTGGACTCGTCTCACTGGAACTTCTACCATTCGCCGTCTCACCGCTTCCTTCACTCTCGTGACGTCACCTTTGACGAGTCTGTCTCCTTCTTCCGACGCTTCCCTCACCGAGGTCTCCCGGTTTCCCCCCCCGTGTGCCTTGCTCCCTCTCTCCCGGTAGCCCCTGCTCCCCTCCCGCCTCGTCCTGCCCCGTCTGGTGTTTCCCATGGCACTCCACTCCCGTCGGTTGTCCCCGTTGAGGAGTCTGCTGACTCTGGTGGTCCCCTCGGCCCGTCTGTGCCGCGCCCCCCCTCCCCGATGTCCCCCCCTCCGCTGTCGCAGTCGCCGTCGCTGTCGCCGCTGTCGTCGCCACCACCGCCGCCGCCGCCACCGCCGCCGCCGCTACCGCTCTTGGCCTCTGGGGGTGCTGGCGTTGAGGAGGGTGCTCGTCCTACGGCCCCTGGCGTGGTCTGCTCCGGAGGGCATGGGGGTGCCGCTGGTGCTGGAGGGAGTTCTCGCTCTGGGGGTGTTGGTTCTGGGGGTGCTGCCGTTGGGTGTTCTCCCGGCGGTCGTTGTGCCCCTGCCGGTCCGAGGGCCGAGCACCAGCCGCTGCAGCAGCCGTCGCAGCCGGTCTCTGCTCTTTGCCTGCTCGGCCTTCCCTCTCCTGACTGCTCACCGGTGTCTTCCCCACCACCTGCTCACCTTCCTGTCTACGGCCCTGTGTTCCCGCCGCCAGACTCGTCTCCGGCCCGTCTTCCTCCTCGTTCCCCTTTTGTGTCCCCTCCGCTGACTCCTGACCCTACACCTTCGTCCCACGTTTGGTCTCGCTGCCCCTCACATGCTCGTCCCGTCTCTCCTGTCCAGCGCTCCCACCCTATGTTGCTCCGTTCTCACTCGTCTCATCCTCCCCTCCTCCCGACGCCTCCTCCCTCGTCGCTTGTTGTTGCACCTCCCCCGCTGTCTAACTTCTTCCGTGCCGCTCGTCCCCTTGTCCCTCGGGTTCTTGCCTATCTTGTTACCGATCCGTCTGTTCCTGTCTCGCGCCTTGACGCGCTTGTCGCTGCTGTCGGTGACTTTGCCTCTACCCGCCGCCTTGACTACGCTACCGCTCTGGTCCCTGACCCTGCCCGTCCTGCGCCCGTCGGGGGTGCACCTGCCCTTGGCAGTGACGTTCTAGAGGACAGGCAGTACGAGCTTGGTTTCCTTTCCGAGGCCGCTCCCCATCTCTGCTCCATGCTCCTAGTCCCAGAGGGTGACCCAGACGCCTTTGACATCCCGACCCCTCGCACCTACGCTGAGGCCACCTCGGGACCCCGGGCCTCTCAATGGATATCTGCCATGGAGCAGGAGATGGCATCTTGGAGGTCCACCGGCACATACGTCGACGCAGTTCCCCCGCCTGGGGTGAACGTAGTCAATGGCCGGTGGCTCTTCAAGGTGAAGCGTCCCCCTGGAGAGCAGCCTGTCTTCAAGGCGCGCTCTGTGGCTAGAGGCTTCAGCCAGCGCGAGGGCGTAGACTTCTTCCAGACCTTCGCCCCGACCCTGAAGATGACTACTCTTCGGGCGCTGCTACACGTAGCAGCACAGCGCGACTACGAGCTGCACTCCCTCGACTTCTCTACTGCCTTTCTTCAGGGTAGCCTACACGAGCAGGTCTACCTGCGCCGACCACAGGGCTTCACTGGTACCTTCCCCCCTGGGACCCAGTGGCTTCTCCGGTGTCCGGTCTACGGCCTGCGTCAGGATCCCCGCGAGTGGCACGACACGCTGCGTGCCACGTTAGCAGACCTGCAGTTCTTTCCGTCCTCTGCTGACCCCTCGTTGTTTGTGCGTTCTTGCTAGACTCCGTTCTACATCCTTGTCTACGTAGATGACCTGGTCTTTGCTACTGGTGACAGGGATGCACTGGCCTCTGTGAAGGGCCGAGCTGCTGAAGAAACACACTTGCACTGACCTTGGAGAGCTGCGTCGCTATCTTGGCCTGCAGATCTCTAGGGACAGAGCAGCACGCACCATCACTCTGACACAGTCACACTTGGTGCGTTAGGTCCTTTTAAGGTTCGGTCTTCAGTTCTACTCCGCACAGCCCACACCTCTACCTGTAGACCATGGGCTCTCCGCTCCCGTTGCTGAGGAGCCAGTAGAGCCCAGCGGCCCCTACGTAGAGCTGCTGGGTTGCCTCATGTACCTGATAACTTGCACTTGCCCAGATCTTGCATACCTTCTCAGCATCCTGGCTCGCTTTGTGGCCACTGGCAGACACCGACCACAGCACTGGTCGGCCGCTAAGAGGGTTTTGCGATATCTAGCAAGTACATCGGGCATGGGGTTAGTGCTTGGAGGACGCAAGCCGGTTGTCCTCACTGGGCACACAGACGCTTCTTGGGCATACGACTCTGAGACTCTCAGGTCGTCTCAGGGCTACTGTTTTAGCCTTGGTTCGGGTGCTATCTCTTGGAGATCCACTCGCTCGTCGTCTGTTGCCCAGTCCAGCTGTGAGGCTGAGATCTACGCCGTTGCCATGGCGGCGCAGGAGCTCCGCTGGTTGACCTTCTTGCTCACAGACTTAGGTGAGCGGCCTAGCTCTGCCCCGGTCCTGTACACTGACAATAGGGCCATGATTCTCCTGTGTCAGGAGCCTCGACTTGAGGGTAGAGCGAAGCATATCTAGCTGCGGTACTTCCTCCTGCGCGAGCTACAGCAGCGTCGCCAGGCCCGCGTAGTTCACTTGGCCTCCGATGCCAACACAACTGATATCTTTACTGAGGCGCTTGCGCCTAAAGATCATCAGCGACACTGTGTACAGCTTGGTCTTGTTCCTGTAGCAGGTCACTTGCTAGGACCTTGATTGTGTACTCCTCACTATATGTACCTGTCTGACTAGCCTTGTGGCTTTACTCCCAGTTGCTGGACTAGTAGTGCCGCCCTGGCTTACTTTTGTCTTGTCTGTACTCTTGCTGACTGGTCTTTAGACCCCTGCCTCAATGGTTGGACTAGTAGTGCTGCCCTGAGTTGCTTCCTGCTTGCACCACCCCTTCTCTAGCCTAGGGGGTGTGTCAATTTATACATGTCATGCATGTAGAAGTTATAGGCTATTATCGGTGTGTGCTCCTAGTGAGTACAACCCAACTGCTATATGTTCCCTGTTTCCCTTTCTAGTTGTCATTTCTCGTATTCTAACACTTCTCCCTCCCCCCCCCACCTCACCCTTTTTGCCTTCCAGCCATTCAAGTACCGTATGGTAATCTACCTACCGTATGTGTCACTTGGACTTGTAGGTTGTTAAACGCTATGCAATGCAAACGAAGGCTGCATGGCATCCAACGTGTATGAATTATGTTGGGCTGAGAAAAGCCCTAGGATCTTTTCAGAGAATATGTCCCAATTGTATGAAATGCTTGAGTAGTGCAACGGAAGTGTTGAGTAGTTGAACCCTTGCACTAGTATGTGAGAGCAAGTGATTGATTAAAAGGAACAAGTATACAGCAATATATAGAAAATAAGAGATGAAGCAGTTGTAGAATACTGTTGAAGGAACAGTTATCGAGTTGCACAGCAACTCTATTGTCGGTTCGGTTACCACCCTTGCAGTCGCAACGGTCAATCGCAACCTCCGGTTGCGACCCTTCGAGTCCCTTCCGTATAAAAACTAGGAGTTAGGTAGGAGGAGGAGCCATGGAAATGGCGTGAGGTTTTAGGGTAGGAAAGTTGGTGAGAGAAAAGAGGACTAGGAAAGAACAGAGAGGGATACAAGGAGGGGTGCTGTACCCTCTACAGTAATGTTCAGTAACCAATACCAAGCGTACAATTATATACTAACATATATATTTTAACACCTTCGTCCTTTCGTATCCTTTCGTCCAACCTCCTCGTGTAACCTCCGTTGACTCGCGTATCCGATACGACTTTCCTCGAGTGTAGTGTTACACTTCAGAAACGCTTAAGTCCTCGAGATATTTCCAACACTCCCCTTCGTTTCTGGAGTGTTGTCGTGTCCGGATTCGGTGACGTCTATCTGCCCGGTCAGCAGTATGCAGTAATCGAACTTTGCCGTCGCCAGTTTCTTCGTCAGGTAATCTGCAGCCATTTCTGTCGTGGGGCAGTAACTGAGTTGGAGTCTCCCCTTCACAATCTCATCCTTGACGAAGAAATACCGCAGGTCGATGTGCTTGGTTCGATTGGCGAACCCGTCTTTGTTCGCGATTTTGATCGCGGATTGATTGTCGCAGAGTAACGAGAAGGCATGCATGGTCGCAATTTTCACTTCCTCGAGCAGCTCCCTCAGGTAAAGTCCCTCTTTGGTCACAGTGCAGAGGGCGATATATTCCGCTTCAGCTGAAGATAGCGCGATTAATTCCTGCTTGCTCGATTGCCAGGAAATAGTCCCGATAGGCTCTAGTCGGTAGATGTAGCCCGTTCTGGAGTGCCGGTTCTCCTGATCTCCCGCATGGTCAGCGTTGACATAGCCGAGTAGTTGTACGGACGACAGTATTACTTTGCTGTAGGTGAGTCCGGTCGTTGGCATAGAGACGAAATAGAGCAGTGCCCGATTTAGCTCCTCGAGATGCTCTTGCTCCGGCTGCTTCAGGTGTGTCGCCAGTTGGCTAATGCTGTAGGGCAGATCCGATCGGCAGGTTACTGCTGCAAACACGAGACAGCCGAGCTTCTGTTGGTATTCCTGGATTTGCTTCGCTGTTGTCGTTCCCGTAGCGATAGGGAGTCGCGACTGCGACCGGCGTTAGTCTGAATTTCTTCGCGACGACGCCTGCGTACTTTCCGGCGTGTAGATAGAACGCTGAATCGTTTTCGACGACGTTCAGGCCTAGGTACTGGGTGACGATGTCTGACACCGTGAGTGCTAAGTCACTTTTCAGCTCCCCTTAGAACCAGGTGACGACGTCGGTAGTGGAGCCGACGTAGAGCAGGTCATCGACGTAGACGATGAGCAGGACGAAGTCGGCTCCCTTCTGCAGTCGGTACATCCCTTGGTCGTGCGGTAGCTGTAGGAAGCCGATCCTGACGAGGCGGCCGTGAAGGTACTGCTGCCAAAGCCGCGGGGCTTGTTTGATTCCGTAGAGGGATTTTATCTGTTGGCACACTTTTGTAGAATCGTCGATGAAGCCGTGGGGTTGCTCGACAAAGATCTCAGCATCCATAGGTGCGTACAAGAAGGCGTTGGCAACGTCGATCTGCCGCAATGGTAACTTTTTCGTGGCCGCGATGGCGAACAGAATGCGCAGGGAGGTATGTCGGGAGACTAGGGCGAATGTCTCTGTGTAGTCAGTTCCGTATCGCTGATCGAATCCTCGTACAACCTAGCGAGCCTTGAAGCGGTCGATGGAGCCATCCGCATTAGTCTTGATTCGGTACACCCACTTCCCCGAGAGCACATTTTTCCCGATGGTCTTTGTTGCAGGGACAAGTTTCCACGTGTTTCGGTCTTGAAGGGCCTTCTGTTCTTTTTCCATTGCTTCCTTCCATTTCGCCTTGTGTTCCCCCCCCCCAGAGCCTGCGACAGAGTCGTTGGCACGCGCGGAGACGGCGGCGGCGGGCTCTGGACGGCGACCCATAGTCCAAGTATCTGCAGGCCCGTGGGTGTGTGTCGAGGGGAATTTTCATTCCCGGGATAAGCTGCTTCGTCGCCATCTTCGGGGTCAGGTAAGAAATTCGGTCCGATGCGTTCAGAGATATTTGTGTCAACCGGTTGAGGTGTAGTGTAACCTTGGTCAGTGAAGTGGTAGTAGGTGTCGAGGTTGTTACTATCGAGAGGGTTGTCGTCATCGAGTGGAACGGGCACGGAGCAATAAGGGAGTGGTCCGGCAGCTTCCGAGGCTTCAGGTACGGCTTCTTCTGCTGCGTCAACTTCGGCAGCATGGTCGGCGAAGGATCGATGGCCCTCGAAGCCGTCGGTGGGGTCTGCAGTATTGGCGACGTTGTCCAAGTAATGCTGCAGCTTCAGTCTCTCGTAGAAGATCACATCACATGAGGCCACGGTGGTTTTGTCTTGGATGTTGAGAAGTTTCCACGCGTGAAAATGTTTTGCGATTCCGAGGTGTAGTCCCCACCGCGCTCGTTGAGAGAATCGTCCTGCTCGAGCTGTGTGGGGTCTGTACTGTACCATGCAGCCAAAACTCGATGTAATTTTGTGCTGCCCAGTTTTCCTGTCCACAGCAGGTGCGGTGATGCGCTGTTGGGAAGTGATGACGAGGACAACAAATTGTGGAGATGGACTGCATGCGTCATCGCGTCAAGCCAAAGGGTGTTGGGCAGTCCCATCCCCAGGAGCAGCTTCCGCATCATCGTCTGCAAGGTGCGGTTCATCCTCTCTGCGATCCCCTGCTGCTGGTGAGCGTAGGGCAGGGACACCAGGCGTTTGATGCCTCTTTCCGCCAAGTAGCTCTTGAACCTTTGTGACCGATAATCCAGTGCCCCGTCTGACTGGAAGCTCTTGAGTTGGGAGCCCGATTCTCGTTCAGCGATGGGGAGCCACGTCGTGAAGGCTTCGAACGCTTGGTCACGAGTCTTGATGTTGAAGTGCTAGACGTATCGTGTTGCTGCGTCGATGAACGTGATGACGTAGTTGCACTCGGCTTCACTGTCGTCTCAAGATATGTTCAAAATATCGCTATAAACTTTTTCCATCGGTGCGTATGCAAGTGTGCTTGGATTGTGGTGCGACGGGAAAGGTTGATGGGGAAGATCAGCTTCGGGGCACGTGAAGCATCGTGCGCGAGGTCGTCGAAGCTCCTGGCCGCTTGTTGTGAGGAGAGCGTCATTTTCTAATACTCCGGCTTGTATGGTTTAAAGGATTCTGCTGTTTGCATGGTGTCTCAGGCGTTGATGCCAGATGTCGTCAGGAGCGCGATGGTCGGGTGAGCGCTGGTACAGGTCGGCGTTGGAGAAGAACGCGACGACCGTAGCGGGACTGCGGCAGACTCCTCGCGTGATGGGCATGAGCTGATCTGCTTTGGTTGGCGGTCCTCGGATTGCTAGTGATGGCGCGTGGCTGGGTCCTGCTGCTGCTGCTAGTACAGGTGATGTCGGGGAAGGGGTACTTGCTCGTACTTGTTATTCTTGTCGAATGACTGCTAATGCTCGTGTTCTCTCTGCTGTAGGGATGGTGTTAGAGTACCAGAAATCGCCTGGACTAAAGTCGGGGTCAAGATCGGGCGGGTGCGTCCAGGCAGCGAACGACACGATGCCGTCGCTGTCAGCAGTACCGTGGTCGGGGACGAAGTCCAGCACGAAGACGCCCGACTTCAGGAGAGCGCGGCCGATGAAGAGGCCGCCCTTCCCGTGATAAAGACGAAACTCGTTGGCATCCGGGTCGCATTCCAGGTGAATTCCTTTTGCCATTAACTGGCTGACGCTTAGTAAATTGTATCCCAGATTGTCGACGATGAGAACTTTGTTGAGTTGTAATATGACGTTTGTCTCCATTGACTGAAGCTGAACGACTCCTTGTCTGCTTGTCTTCAGGTTTTCATTGTTGGCAACGGTGATAATGACGCCGCGGTTGAGCCGTCGTTCTCGTTGCATGAAGCGCCCCGAGGAACACATTTGTTGACCACAGCAACTTTCCAAGAACCAGGTGTTTCGCCCGGTGGGTTCAGCGTTGGCGACTGCAGCATACGTGGGGTTGACCTGAAGACTGTTGGTGCAACCCTATGGCTTGCACTCGGCTTGTCGTCCTTGTTTGTGTGTGTGCATGCATGGCATGGAATGAATTGTGAGTCTATGTCATTGCTATCCAGTGCTTGTGTGTGTGTTTGAATGGTGTATCACAATGTGGTGTGTGTCGGTCAAGACATTAGCGAGTTTCTACAACTCGCATGTCAAGTCGTCGTTTGTGTGTCGCATGTGTTTTTTCTATTTTGTCGAGTGTGAAGTGTCCATCGTGTCGCAGGTGTGTGCAGCAAGCCCCCATCAACTCAAGAAGAATTTATCTTGCACATCCAAGAACAAGAGCTCAAGATTTCAAGCCCAAGGGACGCGGATAAACATTAAATAGTGAAAATAGTAACGTTACTTCGTGTAGTGTTACATTTCACTTGGTGTAGCCCCTTGGAGGGTTGGTTTCGAGACTCTTCATGGTTGGGGACTCTGTGGTGGTGCACCACCAACCTGGACCTCGGCTCTTGGGGTATGTAGAGGCTGGGAACCATCTCCCTCTCGAACTCTTCTTGCTAAGTTTGTACTCCTAAGACTATAGTGGCTGCTTTACCTCCTGCCAGTCAAACCGCCATAGCGTCGTCAAATATTCATGGAATTTCATGATTCAACTTGCTGCTGATAGACGACAGCAACATGCTCCAGATCCAACTTACAGATCACCGTTTGATTCAGCGACCAGATCGTTATCAATATTTGAAGCCGTCTGACGGAAATCCGACTGTGCTCTCTATCTCTCATTATAGGCACATCTAAGCCTATTGTGATAACAAAGACATTGTGAGCGCGGCGGCGGCAGTTCTTCTTTGTCTGGAGCGTAACTGGGTGGTGACCCGGGTGTGCAGTTGTCGATGCGTACCATGCAATTAATGATATTCGATGTGCCTTGTGCAGGTGTAGAGGAACGGCTTGGCGGCTTTTCTTGAGTGGAGGCGACTTGCGGATCTGCTGGATGATAAACTCGAGGGCGTGTGCAGTTGACCTTGGAGTGCCCGAATGTCTGACACTTGTGGCAGAACGGCGGCACGATGGTGAGACCTCTGGTGTCATGTCGGTTCTGCTTGTCGCGTCGGTTGTGGTTGTTGTTTCTTCTTTGAGTGTAGAAGACTAACGGTTGCTGCTTGCTTCGTGGTTGTCTTTCTTCAAACAGGTCCATCTCCTGTTGTTCAGCATGAAGTTCGGCGCAGAGGTGCATCTCGGAAATTCATCCGTGGGCGCGAAGAAGCGAGCGGGTGGTTCTCCATTTTTGTCCGAGCCCGGCGAGAACAAGTGTCACGAAGCTTTCTTCAGTGATTGTGCCTCCGCACCGAAGCAGGCGGTCGCGAAGTGTCTAACAGCGGCTCATATACTGCATCGCCTTTTCCCTGGTCTTCATTTGTATTGTTGTCAACTGCTGCATGATTCTGCTTTGTGTCACACTGTCGTTTGCTTGATAGAGACATTTCAGATGATGCCAAGCGAGCTCCGCGGAGTTTCCGTAGCTCCGATACGTTCTGATGCTCTGTTGCTCTTGTGGTGACAGGTTTCGCATGAGGGCTGTGTATGCCAGTAGCGACTGATACGTGAAGGTTTCCTGCTCCTTTGCAGTGCCATTGCTTGGAAATGGTAGGGACCCGTTGAAGTATCCCAAGAGGTGCGTGGCCTCCATCAGCAGCTCGAACTCAAAGCTCCAAGTAAAGAAGTCGTGCCCGTTGAACGGTGAAGATGTCTGCAGTTTGATCACATGTGAAAACAGCACGTGGAGACTTAATATCTCGTTTGGTGTTTGTTGTGATGCAGCTGCTGTCGGTTGAGCATGGGGCGGCATGAACTCGAACGTCCCTGGTGAAGAGTGATAAGGTGCAAAGGTAGGTGCCTAGTTGTGCCGCCCGAATGATGAGTTGTCGAGGCTCATTGGTGCTAACCCCATATTTCCTCCGTTGCTCTGTGTTGAATGCGCATGTGTCCTTGTCGGCTACTGCTGGTCAAAGTGCGACATGAAGTTGAAGAACCTTTCCATAAGGTTCGGGTCCACAGAGGGTGAAGGGGTCACCATTCCTGGTGCTTTTCCAGTTGTTTCTTGAGCAGTGCCGGTCTCGGTTTGTAGTCCTGAGGTGTGTAGTCCAGAGGTGCCGGGTTGAGTAGCTTGGGTGCTGGGTGAGCCCGTAGAAGACTTCTTGCCCTTGTTGTCCATGACTTGTAATTGATGAAGCTTTTGATGTGCTGACTGTAGATAGAATGTTGTCGATAGGAGTTTGGTCTCTACCAGCTCTCATACCATGTTGGGCTGAGAAAAGCCCTAGGATCTTTTCAGAGACTAAGTCCCACTTGTATGAAATGCTTGAGTAGTTGAACCCTTGCGCTAGTATGTGAGAGCAAGTGATTGATTAAAAGAAACAACAATACAGTTGAAGGAACAGTTATCGAGTCGCACAGCGACTCGATTGTCGGTTCGGTTACCACCCTTGCAGTCGCAACGGTCAATCGCAACCTCCGGTTGCGACCCTTCGAGTCCCTTCGTCCTTTCGTATCATTTCGTCCTGTTGTGGTATAATTCATACTTTGCATTTCTGTAAGTCGTTTATTGATAGATAGTGTCGAATCCTACTGTAGAAGATAAGTCCGTAGGATGACGTCAGCAAATAGCGCTCGTCATAGGACAGTCGTTTCAGTCACTCGAACAGTCGCACCTCTTCATTATCATCTAGGGCGCATAGCGCGGTAGTGATGAACAGGTACATTAGCGAATAGGTACTTTCCTAGAGCTATAAATCTTTGTTATGCCTTTTCATTATTAACTTTGATTACCCACAAGTTCGTGAGCTCAGGATATTCAACCTTAACTATTATACTTTTACAAGACTTCCGCTGTCTTACTGGTCTACCATTCCAGCACAGATCCTAGGCTAACACTTGAGGTTTTCCAAGTGTTCGTGCTTGCAGAGTCTATACTTTGTCTCCTGCAACACCTAACAAATTATTACATGGTATGAGAGCTGTCTGGAATTAAGACTACTGTCAAAATTACTGGATCAACACCAACGCAATCTACTGGATCTACTTCCGGAACTACTGGAGTACCTGTCTCCACGACCGCCACTGGTCTCTCAGCCTCTGGACCGTTTCCACCGGCTTCTGCGCACATTGGGATGCAGCAGAATCCGCCTACTGTTAATACTCCAGGGATGTCGTCAACTGCCCCTGCAGTGCAACAACATCAAACACAGGCAACAGCACAACATCAGACAGCAGCTCAACAGCAAGCAACAGCACAACCACAGTTTCAACACAGTCTATATCGTCGGCGTTCAGTGGAATGAGCCTTGACGGCTTGAGTTATATGCGTGGAGCCTCGGCTCCAAGTATTGGTTCATTTGCTTTCTCAGCTTTTGCGCAGCAACCTCAGTCACAGCAGCATCAGCATCCCTTTTACATCTTCGGGCGTCCACCTGCTCAGCAACATCAACAACAACAACAGCAGCAACAGCCACAGCAATTTCAGCAACAGCAGCAACAGCAACAGCCTCAACAACCGCATATTATTTTTCAACCGCCAAATTTGCTTAACAGTACACACATCAAGACAACCATACCTTTTAACGGAGTAGATTTTTACTCCTGGAGCTTCGAGTTCGAGCTTCTGGCGCAGTCCGCTGGGCTATGGCCGTTCTTCACCGGCGAGTTCACATATCCTGTTACGGGAACACAACTGGAGCAGCAGAGTTTCTTGCATGCCTCTCTCGGGGCGTATACGGTTCTTGTTCGGAACTTATCACCGAAGGAGCAGCTCGGCATCCGATCGTTTCATTAAAGCTTTACACCAGCTGAAACTGCATGGAACCACGTGAAGGGGGTTTACATGGCAAAAGATACAACAACAGTGAGTAAGATTCTTTCGCAGTTAACAAGTGTGCAGATGATGACAAATGAGAACGTCATGGATTACGTCAACCGCGTCCGTACACTACGAGATCAACTGGAGAAAAGTGGGGGATACTTCCCTCGTGAGATGTATCTCACAGTCCTTCTTGCTGGCCTTGGACCCGAATGGCGACAGACGCGCGCCTTCCTGCGCATGAACCGGAACCTCTCCGAAGCTGAAATTGCTTCATATCTTCAAGCCGAACAGCAAGATCTGGACCTGCAGTCACAACGCAATCAGAAAAAGGGGATACACTTGAGTTTTTACTCAAATCCAGAATCGCAACAACGACTTCCCCCGAAGTATACCTTCTGTCCTTTCTGCAAGAAACCAGGACATACTTACCAAACTTGTCGCATCCGCCATCAAAACTGTCGCAGCATTTCACAACAGTGTCATCGTTCGCAGCAGTTACCGAAGCCACATCAGCCACCGTAGCTCGACACGGGATATTCTTTACATGTTACCAACGTTCTTATCGTCGCTGCTCTTGGCTTCAACCTTCTCTCTACAGCTCAGCTCCTGGCACACAAAATTCGCACACAGGGCAATTGTGAAACGATGGATCAGGAATTGTGGCACAGCTTAACAAATACTTACCTCAGTCGTGCCGCTACTCAACATGGAGTTTCAGTTCATCAGTTTACGGCACAGGGAACTTCTGGTGGTTCTGAACGCGCCCTTGCACTTGGTCCTTGGGATCACCCAGAAGAAATAGATTATCAGCACGTGGATATGATCTTCGAGCAACTTCTGTACCAGCAGCTTCTCGAACTGCAGCTGCCGTACTTACAGCACTGGATACTTGGGAGTTCAATACTGCCGATGAAGGCGCCAATGCTTGGCGAACGTTTTATAATACTCGTGAGGCTCTTCAAGGAACTCCAGCTCCACTTTGGGGCGAGATTATTGGACTTGCAGCTGATGAACCTAACGTTGTTGAAGAAGCCAAAAAGGAAGAAGTCGCCAAGCAGTCGCATCCAACAGTAGCTGTTGCAGGAACACCTGCCACAGCATCAACAGAAGCAGCATCAGAAGTTGAAATCGCAACTGCAGCAGCACCTTCAAATGTTCAGTTGCCACTTACACGTTTTGTTGGAGAGATTGACAGGTCACGAGCGCTTTCTCATTTGATCATTTCTTCATTTTATACTAACGCCGATTTCTACATGCGATCATCAGGACACAAAGCCACAAAAGATATATGGCATCAGCGGTTAGGACATCCATCGCAAGGGTTTCTTAATCATTCAATACGAGCAACAATTCTTGATAAAAGTAGTCTTCTTTTACCTAACGGCACAGAGTTTAAGCCGCAGTCCCGTCACACGGTTTGCACCACGTTTCCGGTCGCTAATCTTACCCATGATCCGTTTCCAAGCCATTTTCCTAGCTCCACACGTTACAAACTGATGCAGAAAGTCTACAACGATATTCTTAACCTACCTGAAGTAGGGCCT
Source organism: Closterium sp. NIES-67 (assembly GCA_027943415.1). Lineage (NCBI taxonomy): Eukaryota > Viridiplantae > Streptophyta > Zygnematophyceae > Desmidiales > Closteriaceae > Closterium > Closterium sp. NIES-67. The sequence goes on from BQMB01002321.1 coordinate 245,395, forward strand.
TAAAGATGAGCAGTATGTGATAACATTCATCGAAGCATCTACTCGCTACGTCTGGACAGCAAACCTTCCCGCTCGATATCTCGCCCATTACGTCTTCGTCGCATGGAACGCCGTCGCTGCAAGAGAGTCTAGCGTAAAACTGCAAGAAATCCAGAGCGATGGTGCAGGGGAATACACGAGCAACACCTTCACAGAAGACATCCAAACCCTCGGCATCAAACGGAAGCAGTCATTGCCAAATGCACACCAACAGATGGGGGTAGCAGAAAGGATGAATCGGACTCTGCAAGAGAAGATGCGTGCTCTGCTAACGCAGGCAGCTCTTCCTTCTCGTTTTTGGCCGTATGCGATGGACCACACCGTGCTGTTACACAACCTTCTTTCTTCAACGTCCCTGCCCGAGTTCTCTTCTCCACACCTGCAGTGGACACGTACAGTGGGAAGTACCAAACTTTTACGAGTTTTCGGGTGTGTTGTACAGTTTCGCCCTCCAACTGCAGCACTCGGCAAATTTTCCGAACGAGCAAAATGGGGGGTACACCTCGGCATAAAAAAACAGTATCACGCATGGAAGATTTTGGATCTTCGCTCCAACCAAATCGTCCCTTCACGTGATTGTCTCTTCTATGAAGGTGTTGGCAACGACTCACCTTGCCCTTTTTTCGTGCCCAACAGGCAGCAGCTGCTAACCCCGCCAGGCTGTTCGAGGGCTCGCGTGCATTTGCAGCCGACGAAGCCGAAGCTGATGTCTAGGACGAAGCAGTTTCTGAAGCCTCCGAAGCTGCCGCAACTGACATCCCTGAACCTGTAACGTCGACCGGCATACCAGAATTTATTCCTCCTGCAGATGCTGACTCACATGACGTTCGCGAAGTTCACCTCAGTTACGATCGCGATCGTCAACAGCAGCCGATGCCCGTCGTCTCCAACGAAGCAGTTCGTGTTACACCTGATGAAATTGGGGGGAAAGAAGGAGCAGAAGAAATTTTCGCAGGTGCAAACACAGAACGTCCGCGTTTTACATAAATCGGCTTACAGATACTTGGATTCGCAGTCGCAGTACAGTACAATGACAGTCAGATACCTGAACCGAAAACCGTTCGACAAGCTCTTACGAGTCCTCATCGCAAGAAATGGCGCGAAGCCATGGACAGAGAGCTAGCAGCTCTCAAGAATCGTGGCACATGGGATTTAATACCGACATCAAAAGTACAAGGGAAGAAGGCCCTTACCAAAAAATGGGTCTTCCGCGTCAAGACTAATACAGATGGGTCGTTTGAGAAATTCAAGGCGCGATGGGTCGTCCGTGGGTTCGAGCAGACTTACGGCATGGACTACGAGATGACCTTTGCTCCCGTCGGTCAACATACGAGTGTTCGAATCCTACTTTGCGTCGCTGCCTGTCGTAATCTACGACTTCGACAAATCGACGTGGCAAACGCGTTCCTCTACGCACCTGTCGACGCACTCATACTGGTAGAGTACCTGCATTCCTATACTCCTAACCCACCGAGCGTATGCCGTCTCAGAAAATCGCTATACGGCATTAAGCAGGCACCACGGCTCTGGCAGCAGTATCTTCACTCACAGCTTGTTGCTGCCGGATTCCGTCAGCTACCGCATGACCAGGGAATGTATCTTCTAACCGACGGCAGCAACAATATTCTACTAGTCGCCTACGTCGACGACATTCTCTATGTCAGTACTACCGATTTGCTTGCGGATACCTTCATACTGAAACTACAGAAAGGTCTACAGCTTACCGTCTCCGAAACAGTCTCACAGTTTCTCGGCCTAAACATTGCCTGTTCACCGACATCAATTCATCTCACCGCTTCAAAGTACGCAGCAACGCTCGCTGCTCGCTTCAACCTCACTCCTACTGCAGTTTCTACACCGTACCGTTCTCTACCGCCTAACTACAAACCGAATACTACACCATTAAATTCAACCGGTTTACAGACCTATCAACAGCAGTTAGGCTGTTTACTCTTCGCCGCTGTAACATGTCGTCCAGATCTGGCCTACGCGGCTAGTCAGCTCGCTCAGTTTTTACGCCATCCTGAGGAGGAGCACCAACTCGATCTTCTCCGCGCGCTTCAGTTTTTCGTCTCGACTCCTGACGTCGGCTTAGTCTACAACGTCATCGGCTGTAAAACTCTGTACCTACACGGTTTCGTCGACGCCGATCACGCTGGTGACACCACTAATCGACGCTCGCGTACTGGGTTCATCTACCGGCTTGAACCTATCCGGCCTATCTCTTGGAATTCGACAAAGCAGGAACTAATTGCTCTCTCATCTGCTGAAGCTGAGTTTATTGCTGTCTGCACAGCAACACGCGAAGGACTTTACATGCAGGAACTATTGGAAGAAGCGAAGTTGACGACGAGTACTCTGTTTACTCTGCAGTGCGACAACCAAAGTGCAATTCGCATCGCGCATCAGCCTGGCTTCGTCAACAGGACGAAACATATTTCACTGCGTTACTTTTTCGTCAAGGATGAAGTCGAGAAGGGGAGGATGCGATTGGTCTATTGTTCGACCAACGAAATGGCTGCCGACTTCCTCATGAAGAAGTTGACACGACAGAAGTTCCAATACTGTAACAAGCTTTGCGGGATCTTCAAGAAGTGACACTATTGAACTTCCAGAAATGAAGGGGAGTGTTGTGGTATAATTCATACTTTGCATTTCTGTAAGTCGTTTATCGATAGATAGTGTCGAATCATACTGTAGAAGATAAGTCCGTAGGATGACGTCAGCAAATAGCGCTCGTCATAGGACAGTCGTTTCAGTCACTCGAACAGTCGCACCTCTTCATTATCATCTAGGGCGCATAGCGCGGTAGTGATGAACAAGTACATTAGCGAATAGGTACTTTCCTAGAGCTATAAATCTTTGTTATGCCTTTTCATTATTAACTTTGATTACCCACAAGTTCGTGAACTCAGGATATTCAACCTTGACTATTATACTTTTACAAGACTTCCGCTGTCTTACTAGTCTACTATTCCAGCAAAGATCATAGGCTAACACTTGAGGTTTTCCAAGTGTTCGTGCTTGCAGATTCTACACTTAGTCTCCTGCAACACCTGACAAATTATTACATGTCCAACCTCCTCATGTAACCTCCGTTGACTCGCGTACCCCATACGACTTTCCTCGAGTGTAGTGTTATCTCAAACTTAGGACAATAGCTTCTTAAGCTTAGGACACTAGCTTAGCTAGGAAGCTATGATACTAGGAAAGGCCGCCATGGAATGGCGGGAGGAAAGTAGATCTAGGAACGAGAAGAGAAAAGTCGAGAAAGAAAAGGGGATCGATTAGGAAGAGAGAGGGGTACAAGGAGGGGATTGTACCCTCTACAGAAAGGTTCAGTAACAACTACTAAGCCTATCAATTATTTATATAACTCATATAGTCTTAACACACCCCCTAGGCTTGGTAGTCACACACCCACCCAATACACCCCCTAACCCCGCACACCCTCTAGCTCGTGCTTAGCCGGGTATCTGACCCTCGTGCTAAGCGTTGACACCCCCGGGTGAGAGGCAGCCTACGGCGTCTGGGTGGCTCAGCGACAAGCAGCGGCGGAGCTCTGGCTCAAGGCGGCTGTGTCGCTGACGGCAGGCGGCGACTGCCGCGGCTGAGGGCTCTTGGCGGTGTGACAACGTCCGGGCAGAAGACAACAGTTGCGACAGGAGGAAGGGAAGACGCAGGGGGAAGGGACGAGTCTTCAGCGACGCGCCATAAATGGCGCGGCGCTTACTGGTGGGAGGACGGCGTCCTGAGTGACGCCCGTGGCTGGCGAGCAGGCGGCAGGTCCGGCGGCGCCACATACGTCACTTGGCCGCAGCGCGACGATGCCGTCGGCTGCCCTAGACGCCGCCACAGCGCGACGTCAATGCCGCAGCGGCGAGGCGGATGGGCGACGACTGCACTATGAGCCCGCGGCGGCATTTCGTAACGGCCGTCACAGCGGCACGAAGACGAGAAGCCGTCACGGTGGCGCGACAGCAGAAGGCCGCCACGGCAGCAGGATAATGAAGGGCCGCGACGGCGGCACATACGCGAACGGTAAAAGCATGCAGCGGAAGCGTAGGGAGCAGGCCCAGAAACGGCCTGCTCTGATACCATCTCAAACTTAGGACACTAGCTTCTTAAGCTTAGGACACTAGCTTTGCTAGGAAGCTAGGATACTAGGAAAGGCCGCCATGGAATGGTGGGAGGAAAGTAGATCTAGGAACGAGAAGAGGTAAGTCGAGAAAGAAATGGGTGGCTCAATTAGGAAGAGAGAGGGGTGCAAGAAGGGGATTGTACCCTCTACAGAAAGGTTCAGTAACAACTAACAAGCCTATCAATTATATATAACTTATATAATCTTAACATGTTACACTTCAGAAACGCTCAAGTCCTCGAAATATTTCCAACAAATGATATATCCTATCCTTCACATGAGAACTTGTTAACAGCTAGAAAACCCTCCTTTTCCACCTGGCACAGAACTCTTTCCTTCAGCCAAGTCCTCCCTACAATTTTTTACACCTGACCTCCCAAATATCAAAGGTAATGGCAATGTGTAAAATCAGATTGGTATACTATACTACTATAAAGCTCACATTGTGTATCATGCGTGTTATAAATCTAACGTCGTAGTGGAGCGGGAGGTTGTTTCGATGGACTCGGGCTGTCTTGCTTCGTGGGGCCAAGTTCTGTGCGCCTCGGGTTCTTCCACCGACGTGGCGAGTATTGGCTCCGCGCAAACCAGTCACTACGGGGTATAATCCGACCACATCAGTACTTGAAAGTGTATCCACGGGGCCACTTTCAAGTACACTAAACCCTACTGGGCCGAGTTTCCAGCTTCTGCTGAAATTACCACGACCGGATCCCAGCATTAGTGGGGCAGTCGTGTCTCAATTCCAATCGAAACTCCATCAAACCCGAATCAGCGTCAGCACAGTCCATCATACGCCCCACTTAGTCAAACGTTTCATTTGGGCCTGGGAGTAGCATTTGGGTAACTTCAACTAGAAATCATGGCTTGGTTGGCACCAGCACCGTGCCATATCGATGCGCGCCTTGACCAAAGCATACCATTCTGCCTGATGGCTCCGCCAATATCATCACCACCAAATTTGAGTTCGCTAATCTCAAACCATTCACCAGTCAACAAACCTTCCACACTCGTGCACCTAGCTGCCACCATGGCCCGTCTTCTCAGCGCCCTGATCCTCATCTCAGGTACTTCACATATTAGCGATGACTTGGTTTCTGCTATTAGAGGATGAACCCCCTCTCACTGTTTTCCATCGTCCGTGCGTGCAGCCTTCGTCGTAGGTGCAGCAGCACAATGTGCAACTCCCCTCCAGGTGAGCCTTTGCGCCTTTTTCCCTACAGCGTTCATGCCTGTCAAATTCTGTGTTATTTTTATCTGCCCGGTGTGGGAAATATCATTATTATGTTCCCGAAACCGATTGGCAGGCATGCGACTTTTTCTTCAAGCCTCCACGTGGCATGAAGCCGTTTGTCCCGACGTTCAAGTTACGGCCCTCCAATATGAACCTCATGCTCAGCAAAACCTCTATCATGCACAAGTAAGTAGCCCGCTCGCCCTTTCTCTCGGATTTTTTCCGCCAACTTCGTTGCGGCCCTTCGTTGCGGATTTTTTCTTGCTTTACGCATCTCAGTCATCGCATGATTCATCATGTTTCGCGCCGTTTTTTTCTTTCCTGATATTGTCAGGTCGGGCGACGTCGTGCTATCGGCGAGCAACAACAACGAATACAACGGATGCATCATGACGCCTGTAAGTTCGCAACTCCCGAAAACCATGAACATCGAACGCGAGATCGCAATGGTGACGAGCCTCACCCCAAGAAATAGTAACCCAAGTTCTAAAATCGGCGGATTCTAACAACGATTCCGCCACCGATTTCCGCTCACAGCTCTCGCCGTGCCTTGTGGATGCAGAAACTGGACTGGCGCACGTGTGACAAGGTGTTTCTGTTCAAGGGAGCGGGCACCGGGCCCATGTCGTACGTCAACACCAACCTTATCGCCATGTACCCCATGACCGCCGACACCGTCCCCGTAAGTTCCCATGGCCGCCGACACCGTCCCCGTAAGTAATCTATGTGTAAAAAAAAGACGGGCCGATGAGTCATGGTTACAACTGTACCTTGTAAACACCTATTTTCAACGGCTTCAATACCACCTTAGTTCTCGTGAGTAACTATCGTGAATGCTCCTTGGCTGCTCTTGTCTTGTTAGCAGTCCAGTTAAAGATGGAAATGACTGCTGTGGTACTGATCTCGACAATCTGTGATTATGCTCGCAGTTGTACAAGAACAGGTGCATCGTTTTGCGAATGGACAACACTCGCCTCGCCCGCACCGGCTATCTCAATAGCGGGGATACCCGCGCTCGATTCCCTGAGGTACGAACGCTCCCACGTTTTTCTTGTTGCAAGGCAATAAGTGGATTATCAGGCTGGTCTCCATTCGACGTCTTCCGCTATTCCGTGCCTTAATCAGTCGTCCTCTACTCGACACCTGTTTGTGACTTCGCAGCACCGCCGCTGCATTGCCTTCAAGACCGCTTGATCGACTCGGGGAGGGGTTGGTGAGAGTTAGGGGGTTCTCAATAAGTAACAGTATCCTGTTCCGATGAAATTCGGAACTCATACATGCAGTAGTGTGGCTTCTCGTGGCGTATCTACATGCAGTGTTCGTTGATGGTAGTTTGGCACAGCTTATTGATATGCCATAGCTTTGTAGACATTCTTTTAGAAATTCTAGTGCTAGCTTCCATTCTTTCCAGTTCTGGGTACCTGCTATGCCAAAATGGCAGGGCTCGTAGGGTTCAACCGCACAGGCTCGAAAACGGTGAGGACGCAGGGGAATTGCAGAAATCGTTACAGGAGGCAGGAGCGCATAATGAGCGCAAGCACATTTAGAACCCAATAAGTTGAACCTATGCAGGGATTGGAGGGAATACAGTACCGATTTCCGAAGACACATGCAGGTGGGAGAGACCTGGCTGGCTTTGCTACAGAGGCCTAACGACTGGTTCCGCCATTTCCTATCAACCCAGGAAGCAGTAGGTCGTGCCGCCAGTGCTGGAGGTGGGGAGGGCAGTGGTGTGAGGAGGCATGGCTCGCAGACAGAACAATCCGTCTGCTGCAGAAATTCGGGGCTCCTTATTGACAGAAACCGCACTAGTGGTGAGTGATTTGGTGAAGGGGGATAAAACATTCAAGGGTGTAGCAAAGCGAGTCAGGCTGCAAACAGTGTCTACACTTCTGAACGAGCACGTGAACCACGGTGTACCACAGACACACCGTTCTGGAAGCATCTCTACCACCTGCCACCCATTTGTTTCTTGGAGCCTCTGGTTCGTAAGTCCCCTTTCCCGCCAAAAGCATCACGCCCTGAGCGCTGTTACAAACATTTCTTCTGTTTCTTGGGGCATCTCCGAACTCAAGGCCTTAAGGCAAGGTTCTAGTAGGTGTCATTCCGAGAAGGTGTCATCCGAGAATGCTGGAAACTCATCGCAACCGTTATTCTGAAACCTCAACGGTTGCGATGGGTTTCCAGCATTCTAGGATAACACTTTCTCAGGATAACACCTTCTAGAAACAGCCCTCACTCGTGTGAGGGCAATCCTACATGCACGTTTGATTGCGGTTTTCTGAGGTGCTTTACGCTTCAGAGCAATCATATAAAACGACAGAACGGTTGACTAGGGTTTCGAGATAATACCAATGTTTCTGACAGCCACTCCGCTTGATCTGAATCGCCCTGACACGAAGTTGTTGGCATCCCTGTGGCCCATGTGGATCCAGCGCACCCCTCCCGAAGTGAGCAGGGTGGTGGTGATAATCAGGGCGTGTCCTGCACATACATTTGATTGCGGTTGGGTGAGATGCTTTCTGAGTTCATCAAACGATTTAAAACGGTTGGGTAGGGTTTTAAGCGAGAAACGTTTCCACCAGCCTGTAGCTCTCATCGGGTTAGTTTCCTTCTTTCGTCTCTGCTTGTTTGACTGAGTGAATTTTGTCCACGACACGACGGCTTCTCATCGCCAAGCATTCCGTCCATGACATGACGGCTCGTTTCCCCATCGCGTGAACCACGGACCATGGCTACTCTCCCCCCTCTGCGCGGGGGAGCGAGGACGAGGCAGCGAGCGGAGCAGCAGCAGGCGGCGCTTCATTGGTCCGCGGACGAACCGTCTCTCGATATGAGCCACGACACCTCGTCGCAAGCCTCGTCGCACGCGTCGTCTGATGCCTCGCGACGTTCGCACACCAAGCCGGTCGGCGAGTGGCCGCCTCGAAATCTCCGACCGCGAAACCCTAACGGCGCAGCACCCGTCGCCGCTAAGACAGATTCTGGGAGCAGAGTCAAGAGAGTAGGCAGGAAGAACAATGGAGACGGTATAGACGGAGAAATTAAAGGGAGTTTAGACGCTACGAGTAAAGGTAGTTTAGGCGGCAGCAGAGGAGGCACTTTAGGTACCACGAATGTAGACAGTTTGGTCTCGCGCGTGAAAAAGAACCTAGCAGACTTGCGCCCGTTTGACGAGTCAGCCAATAACGCGGACAGTGGAGCCAGCAAGAATGCGGACGGCGGAGCGGGCGCGGGGCCAATGGGGAGAGAGACCGTGCAAGGCGGAGGAGGAGGGCCTTCAGGCAGACAAGGGCCCGCAGCTAGTAGTGGATCGGCTTCAGGCGGCGGCGTTCCGCGGAGGAGACGAACGGCTGGCGGGTGCAGCTTCGACAGCTCCTTCGATAAGGTCGTCTCTCTCTAGGGGTATAGTATAGCTCTTTTGACCCGGTCTGGCTGACACGGTCTGGCGCACACGGTCTGGCGGACACGGTCTGGCTGACACCGTATGGCTCACACGAGACGATATTCTCACTCCTATTTCCCCGGGCTCTTGGTTGTGCCATGTTGTTGCTTCCTCCAGTCCGTTTGTGAGCGCGAGTGACAGCGAGGCCACCGTGGGCTGCAGAGCAGCTGTCCCTTCCGCAGATAACCCACTCCCTCCCACCCCCCCCCCCCCCCTCCTGCACTCCCCCCACCAGGTCGCCGCGCCCAGTCCGTTTGTGAACGCGAGTGACAGCGAGGCCACGGTGGGCCGCAGGTCAGCAGCATCCCTCACTGCGGCCGCCTCATCAACCGCCGCTCCCGCTGCTGCCGTCTCCTCCAGCACACCACCGCCTGCGCTCACTGCCAGAGCGCCTCTCGGCGGCAGCCACGGGGTGCCGCCCGTGGGGGGGTCAGGTGGGCACAGCAGAAGCAGGTCGCACGGGTCGGGGCGGCTGCTGTCCCGGCTGGCGCAGCAGCCAGACGTGGGGCTCGCAGGGGATGCAGGGGATGCCGGCACTGCTGCCGCTGCTTCCGCTGGTGCTGGTGCTCCTGCCGTCACTGCTGCTGCTGCTCAGCTCGAAGGTCGTAGTCACTCACAGGGCAGTGAGGGGCCCAAGGGCAAGAGCAAGAGCCGTGGGAGCCACGTGGAGGGGAAGAGCAACACAGATAAAGCGCCGCCAGTGGAGCCACTCGCCATGCTCCCACCACCTGATGCACCCCAAATTGTGAAGGTCCGTGCTGATTCTGCAACCAATACATGCCCATTCGGTTTCCATCCATCCTGTATAGCAGCAAGGATGCATCCGTCTCATGCTGCCATGCCCCCACAGGTCCCCTCTCTGCCCCCTTCTCTCCCCACCACACTATGCGGTCCTTCTCTCCCCACCACACTATGCGGTCCTTCTCTCCCCACCACACTATGCGGTCCTTCTCTCCCCACCACACTATGCGGTCCTTCTCTCCCCACCACACTATGCGGTCCTTCTCTCCCCACCACACTATGCGGTCCTTCTCTCCCCACCACACTATGCGGTCCTTCTCTCCCCACCACACTATGCGGTCCTTCTCTCCCCACCACACTATGCGGTCCTTCTCTCCCCACCACACTATGCGGTCCTTCTCTCCCCACCACACTATGCGGTTCTTCCCTCCCCTTCTGTGCGCGTCTCTCGTCCCGCCACTCCCTTTGGCCCTCTCCCTTTGGCCCTATCCATTTGGCCCTATCCCTTTGGCCCTATCCCTTTGGCCCTCTCCCTTTGGCCCTCTCCCTTTGGCCCTATCCCTTTGGCCCTATCCCTTTGGCCCTCTCCCTTTGGCCCTCTCCCTTTGGCCCTATCCCTTTGGCCCTCTCCCTTTGACCCTATCCCTTTGGCCCTCTCCCTTTGGCCCTATCCCTTTGGCCCTATCCCTTTGGCCCTCTCCCTTTGGCCCTCTCCAGTGCCAGAGCTGCTTCAAGTCGCTACCAGTGCCCAGTGTGCTGCATCCAGCCCGCAAGGCCTACCAGCAAATACCTCGCCACACTGCATTCCTTTGCTTTCCTCCCCTCCCCTGCCCCCCTTCGCCCCCCTCCAGTGCCAAGTCTCTAGCAGTGCTCAGTATGCTGCATCCAGCCCCCAAGGCCTACCAGCCAAGTACCTCGCAACACTGCATTCCTTTGCTTTCCTCGCCTCCCCTGCCCCCCTCCGCCCCTCTCCAGTGCCAGAGCTGCTTCAAGTCGCTAGCAGTGCCCGCCCACCTGCCCCCAGCGCCCAAGGGCTACCAGAAGCTGCGTTGTGGTAAGTGCCTCAACGTCTCCCGCTACTCGCTCTACCACCCCCCCGCTGCTGCTGCTGCTGACCCAGCAAGAGCACAGCAGGAGGGGCAGGAGGAGGGGGAGAGGGAGGAGGGAGAGGGGGAGGGAGAGGTGGAGGGGGGGAGGTGGTTGGTGACAGAAACGTATGGGATGGGAGGGAAAGGGGCAGGTGAGAGGAATGGAGGGCAGCTGGTGGGAGTGCAGGCGGGGGCAGGGCAGCTGGGTACATCTCAGATGTTCGATGGGATTCCTCAACAGCAGCACCAGCAGTACCAGCACCAACAGCTACAACAGCTGCAGCTGCATCAACACCAGCAACACGAGCAGCGGCAGGAACAACAGCAGCAACAGCAGCAGCAACAACAGCAGCAACAGCAACCGCAGCAGCAGCACCTGCAACAACAGCAGCAACAACAGCAGCAGAAGCAGCAACAACAGCAACCGCAGCAGCAGCAACAACAGCAGCACCAGCAGCAGCAGCCGCCGCCGCAGCAGCCGCGTCATCGGCGTGTGGCCTCCACAGGCGCCGCAGCAGTGGTGGCAGCAGCAGTGGCAGCCGCAGCAACCACCACAGCAGTGTCGCTGTCTCGCAGCGCCAGCAGCACGGGCCGCCACGACTCCCCCTACCGCAGGGGAGCGGGGCTCTCTAAGGGCGGCAGGGGCGGCAAGGACGGCAAGCCAGGGGGTAAGCACCAGCGGCGAGCCACAGTGGACTCGGCTGCAGTGCTCCTGGCATGGGAGGGGGAGGCCGGTCAGGCTGGCCAAGCCAGTGCGGGCAGCAGCGGTGGGCGTAGTGGGGGGAGTGGGGGTGCAAGTGGTGGCATGCCCCCTCGGCCCAGCACAAGCAGTGGCGCGAGTCAGGTGCCTGTGGCGTCGGGGTTTGGGCCCTGGGATGCCGCCACGGCAATGCAAGCTGCTGCTGCTGCCGGTGCTGCTGCCGGTGGTGGTGCTGCTCTGCCTGCTGGTGTGGCCGCCAGTGGAACCGCAGCAGGGAGTGCGGAGTTAGTGTGGCAGCAGCAGCTGTGGCAGCAGATGCAGCAGATGCAGCAGCAGCAGATGGGGGCTAACTTGATGCAGGCACAGCCCATGGCGCCCCCAGGCGTGATTCCCATGGTGCCATCACACCAGTTCCCACTGCCCATGCAGCAGATTAGCATGCAGCAACCCTGCATGCAGCAACCCAGCATGCAGCAACCCAGCATGCAGCAACCCAGCATGCAGCAGCACTTGCCTCCTAACCCCATGCCCTCGTCAGCAATGCCTGGTGCTGCCATGAATGCACATCCTCCCCTCCCGCCCTACGCTCTGGCAGGGCACGGCATGCCAGGCATGCTAGTGGCGCCAGGGGTCATGGCGCCAGGTGGCATGGGGCAAGGGGGCATGGGCATAGACATGGCTGGCATGGGCATGGGGGGAATGGGCATGGTTGTGGGGCCCATGGGGTTGGAGGGGCCCATGGGCGAGGAGGGGGGCTACAGCCGGCGGGTGGTGGTGAACAGTGTGCCCATCACGGACGCGGCTGTAGCGCGGGCAGAAGAACTCGCTGGGCCCATCCACCCGGGCAGCTACTGGTGAGAGCGGCTGGTGCTGCGGCGTGCAGCAAATGCTGATGGATGGGGGGTGCATTTGAGAGTAACTAGGGGCGTCTAGTATGTGTCAAGTTTAAAGCAGGGAGTATCGAATTTCCAGTTCAGGCAGCGAGTGAGTAGTGCAGGCAGCGAGGTACTACTGACACGAGTGGCTTTCATCTGGTGAAATGTCGAAAGCCACTGACGCCCGCGCTGGTCTGGGTGGTGCAGGTACGACGTGCATGCTGGCTTCTGGGGAGTCATCGGAGGGCCCTGCCTTGGGATCATTCCGGTACGCCCTTCCCTCTCTTCTCTGCTGCCTTCCTTCTGCTCTCTGCTGCCTTCTCTTTCGATCTCCTCCCTTTCACTTTTAGCTTCAGTGCCTTCACACTTCACGCCTTTTCTCCATAGTCGTGCTAACCCCTTTCAATCCACATTCTCTCCCGCATTGCCATTCACGATCTCATTGGCCCCCCGCCTCCCCCCCCCTCTCAGGCGGGCATCTGGGACCTGGCCCTAGCTCCCCTACTCCGCCACTGCTCCAGCGGGCAGACGCTCGTGCTGGTGAACGGGAGGGAGCTGCAGCGGCAAGACCTAGACATCCTCATGCAGAGGGGCCTGCTGGACCACCCGGGCGCGGCCTACCTGCTGGACATCCATGGCAACCTCGCAGATGCCACGAATGGAGAACCCCTGCCCTGCCTTGGCAAGCTGGCTCCCTCGTAAGTTTGGCTCCTCCTCACAGTCTACTCCCTCACAGTCTTGTCCCGCCCCCTGTTGGACCACCCGGGTGTGGCCTACCTTCTGGACATACACGGCAACCTCGCGGATGCCACCATCGGGGTGCCCCTCCCTTGTAAGATTTCCTCGGCTTATTTCCTCCCTCGCAGTCTTCTCCCTCGCAGTCTTCTCCCTCGCAGTCTTCTCCCTCGCAGTCTTCTCCCTCGCAGCCTTCTCCCTCGCAGTCTTCTCCCTCGCAGTCTTCTCCCTCGCAGTCTTCTCCCTCGCAGCCTTCTCCCTCGCAGTCTTCTCCCTCGCAGTCTTCTCCCTCGCAGTCTTCTCCCTCGCAGTCTTCTCCCTCGCAGCCTTCTCCCTCGCAGTCTTCTCCCTCGCAGTCTTCTCCCTCGCAGTCTTCTCCCTCGCAGTCTTCTCCCTCGCAGTCTTCTCCCTCGCAGTCTTCTCCCTCGCAGTCTTCTCCCTCGCAGTCTTCTCCCTGACCCTGTTGCACCACCCGTGCGCGGCCTACCTGCTGGATATACTCGGCAACCTCGCCGACGCCACCAACGGGGAGCCCCTCCAACCCTCCTGGTCTGCTCCCTCGCGGTCTTCCCCCTGCCGGTCTGCTACCTCGCAGCCTTCTCCCTGCCGGTCTTAGCCCTCCTGATCGTCTCCCCGCCTCTGCTCTTGCGTGTCACGTGCATTCTGTTTCCGGTCTTGCTGCATAGCGAGGTGGCTGTGCGTGTCATCCTGGCTGTGCGTGTCATCCTGGCTGTGCGTGTCTTCCTGGCTGTGCGTGTCATCCTGGCTGTACGTGTCATCCTGCCTGCGCTGCCTGCTGAGGTTGTTGTGATGCATGGAATCTGGCAGCTACTGTACACGGCAATGCACGGTGTTGGTGGGAGCTATAGCGGTGTGTATTGTCTAAAATGGATCAGCATTTATAGCAGTTACTGAGTTACCACTTGCTCTCGCCTTCGCACTGTTTGCTTTGAGAGCCGGATGGTTCATCTGGAAGGGGATGCTGGGGTCTTCTCTGCCGGCTCTCATGTGGTGTTGCGTGCAGACTCGAGCTCAAGGGCAGGGGGGCAGGGATGTTCGTACCCAAACAGCCAACGCAGGGGTGATACTCTCAACTCTGTAACATGTCTAGTGTGCAATGATGTTCTCAGTGAGGCACGGTCCAAAATATTTTTATTTGTAAATGGAGCACAATTTCATCCAGCAGGCGGAGAGGTGGAGTGGAGTGCACCTCGGGCAGCATGCTGGGTCTGTCGGTGTGCTGTGAGCAGGGCCCTAGATATCAGCCTTTTTACGCTGATTCAGCCTTTTTTCAGACATTTTGTTGGTACCAAGGCTGAACACTCAGCCTTTTTTGTTTAGTGGGCCCTGAAAAATCAGCCTTTTTATTTGTGTGTTGTCTGAATTTTCAGCCTTTCTTTTAGGGTGTACTCTGAAGCATCAGTGCATGTATATGGGGGGGCGCTGAAACCGAGTACAGCGTCATTTGCCCGGCTCCCCCGCCCAGTCAGACACACCCACCCGCAACCCCAAAGAAATCGGCTAAGTCCTCTGCAGGCAGTCACACCGAACTCAGAACACCTGCATGCCAGAAGTTTTTTGCTAAGTCCCCCCGCAACCAGTCACACCGCACCCCACACCTAACACCCGCAAGACATTTTTTTGGCGAAGTCCCCTGCAACCAGTCACAAATCACTCACACCCCTCTCATACCCCCGCAACCAAGGAAGATTTGCAGAGTCTCCGCTCCACCCCACAGCCACACACGTACCTCCCTTCTCCCACTTCCCCACAACCAAGGGTACATAGAGTACAGTTACCAGGGCTTATTTTTTACGGGTAACTACCTTGATTTTGACCAAATAACGGGTGAGTTTTGAACCAAAACCGGATTGCGACGTGTTCGATTTTCATGAACCCTGATTTGACGGGTACATTTTGACCAGAACACGTGAAGTGACGTGTTCGGTTTTGAAAAACACGGATACTAAAACTTCTCACACCACCCCACAGATCCCCCCCCCCATTCCCTCCCCCCAGGGCACATCAGCCCTAGCAAGGAAGTTCAAGAAGTAGAAGTATAAGAGCTGAGCGTAGTACTCTTACATGGTTCCCCTTGTAGAATCCAGGAACTTTTCGTGAGAGCGTTTGTCATGACGGAGAAAATCCCGGGACTGAACCCGGACATTGACGGGTAACGTTCCAGATAAACCCATTCTGTCTGGGTCCCGCGAGAGATATACCCGGATCTGCCGTGTGGACGAAAACCCTAAGGTAAGCTATGTACAGTACTCATGCAGACACGTGTCCCCTCCTTGTTGCGATGGTGGTGTTTGAGGGCGTATTCTTCGCCAGTGGCAGGACACTTGCCACAAACTTACAGACGCTCACGATCGTCTCCCATCTCTCAGGCTGGAATATCGACCGTAAACAACTCGCCACAAATCGGCCAGCCACATCGGTGAGGAATGCGCCATGACTAGATGTGGGTCGGGCACCACGCTGACGCGAAATTACCTTAATTACCTTAAAAAAACCCCGCGATTGAAAGGTAATCATAAAACATTCGTGCATATTCAAGGTTTCTTTCAGCTGCATCCGGATTCCAAAGCCCACCGCAGGCCACACTTTCACCCGTTTCCGTCGGTTTCAAATTCCTAGTATCGATGCTTACATCGAAGGTATTTCTTACTTAGACCGGAAAATTGTCACTGCGCCAGCCAATCATCAGAATGTCAAGTGCGCAGCCAGGACATAACCGCATTACTGAAAGCCTGCGCTAATCTACAAAGCGCGGCTGAATCTGTGCATCAGACTTTTTCTTCTAGGTAACGCTGATTGATCAGCGATTTTTTTTTTCCAACACTGAAAATTCAGCCTTTTTTCCAGGGGCAAGGCTGATACATCAGCCTAATTTTGGGGGGTGAGGCTGACGAATCAGCGTACCCAAAAATGAATCTTAGTGTCAAACATGTGTATTTGTCATGTTTGTATAGACTGTATAGAGTCACCTCTTAGAGGATACAAAACTTAGATATATTTGTGTGTACTCTCACTTTACCATTATTCAATTATTCTGATATGGTATCACGCGTAGGTAGGATCCCCCCCCCCCCACCTACCGCTTCCGCTCATGCCCCCTAGCGCCCCTCCTGGGCCCCGTAGCGCTCCTCCTGGGCTTCGTAGCGCCCCTGCCAGGCCCCGTCGCGCCCCTCCTGGGCTTCGTAGCGCCCCTGCCAGGCCCCGTCGCGCCCCTCCCAGGCCCCGTCGCGCCCCTCCCAGTCCCTCTAGCGCCCCTCCTGGGCCCCGTTGCGCTCCTCCCAGGCCCCGTAGCGCCCCGTCGCGCCCCTCCTGGGCCCCGTAGCGCCCCTCCTGGGCCTCGTCGCGCCTCTCCCGGGCTTCGTAGCGCCCCTCCTGGGCCCTGTAACGCAGTCCCAGGCCCCGTCGCGCCCCTCCCAGGCCCCGTCGCGCTCCTCCCAGGCCCCCTAGCGCCCCTCCTGGGCCCCGTCGCGCTCCTCCCAGGCCTCGTAGCGCCCCTCCTGGGCTCTTTCGCGCCCCTCCTGGGCTCCGTAGCGCCCCTCCTGGGCCCCGTCGCGCCCCTCCTGGGCCCCGTAGCGCCCCTCCTGGGCCCCGTCGCGCCCTCCTTGGGCCCTGTAGCGCCCCTCCTGGGCCCCGTCGCGCCCCTCCCAGGCCCCGTCGCGCCCCTCCCAGGCCCCGTAGCGCCCCTCCTGGGCCTCGTCGCGCCCCTCCTGGGCTTCGTAGCGCCTCTCCTGGGCCCCCCGTCGTGCCCCTCCTGGGCCCCGTAGCGCCCCTCCTCGGCCGCGTCGTACCCGTCGCCGCCGCCCGGCCTCGTCGTGCCCGCCCGGCGCCGTCGCGCCCGCCCGACCCCGTCGCCGCCGCCCGGCCCCGTCGCGCCCGCCCGGCGACGTCGCCGCCGCCCGGCCCCGTCGCGCCCGCCCGGCGCCGTCGCACCCTGCCCGGCCCGTCGCGCTCGCCCGGCCCCGTCGCAGCCGCCCGGCCCCGTCGCACCCGCCCGGCCCCGTCGCACCCTGCCCGGCCCCGTCACAGCCGCCCGGCCCCGTCGCACCAGCCCGGCCGCCGTCCCGCTCGCCCGGCCCCGTCGCACCGGCCCGGCCCTACCGCACTCGCCCGGCCCCGTCGCCCCAGCCCGGCCCCGTCGCGCCCGCTCGGCCCCGTCGCCCCGTTCCGGCCCTGTCGCATCAGCCCGGCCCCGTCGCGCCCGCCCGGCCCCGTCGGGCCAGCCCCGGCCCCGTCCTCCTCACTGGTACGGTTCCCCCCCCCCCCCCCCCCCCCCACCCCGCCCTGCTCCGTGCCGCCCTGCACCGCACTGCACCGCCCTGCACCGCACTGTACCGCACTGCACCGCACTGCACCGCACTGTACCGCACAGTACCGCACTGCACCGCACTGCATCGCACTGTATCGCACTGCACCGCACCCCACCTAGCTGCACCGCCCTGCACAGCACTGGACTGTTCCTGATGGCGGCGGAGCTTCGCTTCGACGCTGAAGGTCAGCCCCTAGAGTTCGAGGCGTGGCTTGCCGACCTCCGCCGCCAACTCACTGGCCAGCGGCAGGATGGTGAACCGCTTTCCGCACACCTTGACGGTACGCTCCCCTGCCCAGACCCTCCTGCTATTCTGCCCGCTGACCCCACACCCACTGAGCGTGAGTCTACTGCTGCCACTGCCCGTGCGCGCTCTGTCTGGCTTTCTCGCGATGCTGTCGCCCAGCTTGCCATTAGCAACGCCCTCCCCCCGTCCGAGCGTCCTCGCTTTAGGTCCCTCACTACTGCTCAGGCATACTTAGATGCTGTCATCAAGCGCTATTCCACCCCTCCGGCTGCCTCGGTGGGTCACCTGATCCTCCCGCTGCTCTTTCCTGACCTTGCTTCGTTCCCCACTGTCTCTGACCTCGCTGCCCACCTTCGCTCGATAGAGGAGACCTGGCGCGCCGCATGCACTGACGCACAGCTTAGAGCCCACCAGCCGCCCATTACCTCTACCCTCTACCTGCTTGCCACCCGCCTCCCTGACCGCCTTGCTGTCGCCCGCGACCGCTTCCTTAGCCTTCACCCCGCAGACCTCACCCTCACTGACTTTGTCGACACCCTGACTGTGATAGAGACCCGTCACCGCTCCATCGCCCAGGCGAGCGGTGTCGTGCCGGTCCCTATCTTTCAGGGTTGTGCCCCCGCTCAGTGTACCTTCTCCGACGACTCTGCCGCAGTGGCTGAGACTGCTGCTGCAGCGCAGGCCCGTTCTGGGAAGGGCCGCCGCCCCAAGGCTGGGCGCGGCGGAGGGGGCGGCGGGGGTGCGGGCGGGGGTAGTGGTGGGGTCGGGTCGCCTGGTGCTGGAGCGGACGAGGGGACCCTGCCCAGTCCAGCTGAGTCGCCGCCCCTGCAGTTGCAGCAGCCGCAGCAGCCGCCGCAGTCGCAGCCTTCGCAGCAGCCGCAGCAGCCGTCGCAGACGCGGCAGACGAGTGTTCTCCCGCCAGGGTGGCCCGGCGCTGGCGGTGGACGGGCGCGTGGTGGTGTGCCGCGTGGTGGCTCTGCCGGCGGGCGTTGTCAGTACCAGATCCAGACCGGTCCTCGCCGCGGTTTCGTTTGCGGTAAGATCGGTCACTCCACTCCCCGCTGCTTTCGTCGCCTGGACGACCTCTTTCGTCAGCGTTTCGGCCCGTCGCCAGACCTCCCGGACTGGCACAGTTTGCTTAGTCGTCAGATTCAGATCTTTGATATGGACATGGATGCCATTGTTTCTGCTCTGCATGTGATGTATGCTGATGACTCTAGTGTGCTTCCGACTTATTACTCACTGTTGCCTAGTGTAGGTGTGCCTAGCTTAGCCTCCCCTGCTGCGTCAGGCGTAGGATCCCCTGCTTTGTGTAGTCTTGGTGCTTCTGCCGTCGTTCCGTCGCCAGACCCCTCGGCTTCGCTTTCCTTCACCTTGGACTCTGGCGCCTCTCGGTGTTTCTTCCGCGACTCCACCACCCTGACGCCGCTTCCTGTTCCTGCTGCCGTTTCTCTTGCTGACCCCTCCGGCGGCCCGGTAGTCGCCCGCAGTTCCACCACCCTTCCCTGTCCGGCGGTTCCTTCGGGCTCTCTTACAGGTCTGCATATCCCCTCGTTCTCCAGGAACCTAGTTGGTGTCGGCTGCCTCCAGGACCTTGGCGTCACCACTACGTTCCCTGGTCACGAGCGGTATGCTGTCTGTACCGAGGCCGCCACTGGTGCCCCCCTGTCCACGTTCCCCCGGGACCCGGTGTCCGGTCTGTTCACTCTGGACACCGTGCCCCCCCCGGCTGGAGCGCCCCCTCAGGTGGCTGTGTCTACCCAGGTTGCTGCTGCCTGCTCCTGTCGCTCCCTCACTCACCCGACCCTCCTGTGGCACCACCGCCTAGGTCACCCTGCGCTCCCGCGTCTGCGTCACATGTCCCAGCACGGTCTTGTCCTTGGTCTCCCAGGTTCACTCCCCGCGTTTCCCTCCTCCCCAGCTCCACCTTGCACGCCTTGTGTCGAGGGTCGGCTTCGCCGTGCCCCTCACTCCTCCTCGTTCCCCCCTACCGCCGCGCCGCTGCAGACCCTGCACCTGGACGTCTGGGGCCCCGCCCCCGTCCCTGGGCCGCGTCGCGAGCGCTACTTCCTTGTGCTTGTCGACGACTTCACTCGTTACACCACAGTCTTTCCCCTGGAGCGCAAGGCCGACGTGCCTGGCGCCCTCATCCCCTGGCTTGTCTCTGCGCGTGTCCACGGCGGTCTCCCTGTCTTGCGTCTTCACTCAGACCGTGGTGGCGAGTTTGCCTCAGGTGTCCTTGGTCGCTTTTGTCGTGCGGAGGGCATCACCCAGACGTTCACCCTACCGGACTCCCCACAGCAGAATGGGGTCGCTGAGCGACGCATCGGCTTGGTCATGGAGGTCGCTCGCACCTCCATGGTCCATGCCGGTGCACCCCATTTTCTGTGGCCGTTCGCTGTGCGCTACGCTTCTCACCAGCTTAACCTGTGGCCGCACCCTCAGCAGCCGCAGGTTTCGCCGACCCGTCTGTGGACTGGGTCTCCTGGTGACGCGTCTGCGTTCCACGTCTGGGGCTGCCTTGCTCACGTCCGTGCCTCCGGCACGGACAAGCTCACTGCCCGCACCCTTCCCTGCGTCTTCCTCGGTTTTCCCCTTGACGCGTCCGACTGGCACTTTTACCACCCGCCGTCTCACCGCTTCTTTCACTCTCGTGACGTCACCTTTGACGAGTCCGTCTCCTACTACCGCCGCTTCCCCCACCGTGGTCCCCCGGTTACCCCCCCCCTGTTCCTGGTCACCCCTTCCCCGGTAGTCCCTGCCCCTCCTCCTCCTCCTCCCCGTCCCGCCCCCTCTGGTGTCTCCCATGTCACCCCCCTTCCGTCCGTGGACCCGGTTGAGGAGTCTTCTGACTCTGGTGGCCCTCCGGTGCAGTCCTCGCCGACCGCCCCTCCCAGGTGTCCCCTCCCCAGTCCCCTCCTCCGCCGTCCCTGCCGCCACTGCAGCCGTCGCCGTCGCCGCCGCCGCCGCCGCCGCCGCAGTCGCAGCCCCCGTTCGCTGACTCTGGGGGTGCTCGTCCCGGTCGCCCTGAGGGTGGTCCCTCTGGGGGTGCGGGTGTGGAGAGTGCCGGTGGTAGCCGAGGAGCAGCTTGCGGTCCAGGTGTCGCCGTTGTGCCGCCGCAGCAGCAGTCCCCGCCGGTGTCCGCCCTTCGCCTGCTCGGCCTTCCGTCCCCCGACCCTGCGTCGGTTCCTCCCCGACCGTCTCCTCCTCTTCCTGTCTACGGCCCTGTTTTCCCTCCGCCGGACTCGTCCCCGGCCCGTCTCCCCCCTCGTTCCCCTCCTGTGTCCCCTCCCCTGTCTCCTGACCCGACTCCTCCATCGCACGTCTGGTCTCACCGTCCCTCCCGTGCTCGTCCTGCCTCGCCTGTCCTGCGCTCCCACCCTATGTTGCTTCGTTCACACGCGTCTCGTCCTCCCCTTCTGCCGTCGCCTCCTCCGTCCTCCCTTGTTGTTGCGCCCCCCCCGCTGTCCGACTACCTTCGTGCCGCTCGTCCTCTCGTTCCTCGGGTCCTTGCCTCTCTGGTTACCGACCCGTCTTTTCCAGTCTCGTGCCTTGACGCCCTTGTCGCTGCTGTCGCTGACTTCGCCTCTACCCGCCGCCTTGACTACGCCTCCGCTCTGGTCTCTGACCCTGCCTGTCCTCCGTCTGTCGGGGGTGCTCCTGCCCTTGGCAGTGACGTCCTGGAGGACCGCCAGTTCGAGCTTGCTTTCCTCTCCGAGGCTGCTCCCCATCTCTGTTCCATGCTGCTAGTCCCTGAGGGTGACCCAGACGCTTTCGACATCCCGACCCCTCGCACTTACGCTGAGGCGACTTCGGGACCCTGGGCCTCGCAGTGGATAGCTGCCATGGAGCAGGAGATGGCATCTTGGAGATCCACCGGCACCTTCGTCGACGCAGTTCCCCCACCTGGGGTGAACGTAGTCGATGGCCGCTGGCTCTTCAAGGTGAAGCGCCCTCCTGGAGAGCCGCCTGTCTTCAAGGCGCGCTATGTGGCTAGAGGCTTCAGTCAGCGCGAGGGGGTGGACTTCTTCCAGACTTTCGCTCCGACCCCGAAGATGACTACTCTTCGGGTTCTGTTACACCTAGCTGCTCAGCGTGACTACGAGCTTCACTCCCTCGACTTCTCCACTGCCTTCCTTCAGGGCAGCCTACACGAGCAGGTCTACCTGCGCCGCCCTCCGGGCTTTACTGGCACCTTCCCTCCTGGGACCCAGTGGCTCCTGCGGCGCCCCGTCTACGG
Organism: Closterium sp. NIES-67; assembly: GCA_027943415.1. NCBI lineage: Eukaryota > Viridiplantae > Streptophyta > Zygnematophyceae > Desmidiales > Closteriaceae > Closterium > Closterium sp. NIES-67. The sequence goes on from BQMB01002321.1 coordinate 267,207, forward strand.
CCTGCGCCAGGCTCCCCGTGAGTGGCACGACACTCTGCGTGCTACGCTTGCTGACCTGCAGTTCTTTCCGTCTTCTGCAGACCCTTCACTCTTCGTTCGTGCTGGCCAGACTCCGTTCTACATCCTCGTTTACGTCGACGACCTGGTCTTTGCCACAGCAGACAGGGACGCACTGGCCTCCGTGAAGGCAGAGCTGCTGAAGAGACACACCTGCACTGACCTTGGAGAACTGCGCCGTTACCTTGGCTTGCAGATCTCCAGGGACAGAGCTGCGCGCACCATCACCCTGACTCAGTCACACTTGGTGCGCCAGGTCCTTCAGAGGTTCAGCCTTCAGTTCTCCTCTGCACAGCCCACCCCTCTGCCTGTAGACCACAGGCTCTCCGCTCCAGTGCCTGAGGAGTTGGTAGAGCCCAGCGGCCCCTACGCAGAGCTGTGGGTTGCCTCATGTACCTGATGACTTGCACTCGCCCAGATCTCGCATACCCTCTCAGCATCCTGGCTCGCTTTGTGGCCACAGGCAGACACCGACCGCAGCACTGGTCTGCCGCTAAGAGGGTTCTGCGTTATCTTGCTAGTACATCGGGCATGGGGTTAGTGCTAGGAGGACGCAGGCCAGCGGTCCTTACTGGGCACACAGACGCTTCGTGGGCAGACGACGCTGAGACACTCCGGTCTACCCAGGGCTACTGCTTCAGCCTTGGCTCAGGTGCCGTCTCGTGGAGAGCTACTCGCTCCTCGTCTGTTGCACAGTCCAGCTGTGAGGCTGAGATCTACGCCGGTGCCCATGGCGGCACAGGAGCTCCGCTGGCTGACCTTCTTGCTCACTGACTTAGGTGAGCGACCTAGCTCTGCCCCGGTCCTGTTCGCTGACAACAGGGCCATGATCCTCCTGTGTCAGGAGCCTCGACTCGAGGGCAGAGCGAAGCACATTCAGCTGCGGTACTTCCTCCTGCGTGAGCTACAGCAGCGACGTCAGGCTCGCGTAGTACACTTGGCCTCAGGTGCCAACACGGCTGATATCTTTACGAAGGCGCTTGCGCCTAAAGATCATCAGCGGCACTGTGTACAGCTTGGTCTAGTTCCTGTAGCCTCTCACTTGCTAGGACCTTGACTTTGTACTGTCCTTTATATGTATACTCAGACTGGACTTGTGTCCTCTCCCAGTGGCTGGACTAGTAGTGCCGCCCTGCTCTTGTGCTTGCCTTGTCTGTACTCCTTCTGACCGGTCGCTCAGACCCTTGTCTCAGAGGTTGGACTAGTAGTGCGCCCTGAGCTGCTTGTTTAGGGTATTCCCCTATGCAGTCTAGGGGGTGTGTCAAACATGTGTATTTGTCATGTTTGTATAGACTGTATAGAGTCACCTCTTAGAGGATACAAAACTTAGATATATTTGTGTGTACTCTCACTTTACCATTATTCCAATTATTCTGATACTTAGGCCCTAGCTGTGAGTGTCATGCTGTTAAGAGGAACAACAATCAATGACCAGTGTGGGCAATGACTCTTCAGGAAATTTCATGGCCATGCTCGGTGTCTACCTACTCAAAGCCTACTAGAGTGAGATAAGCCAGGAACCCATCCCAAGTACTAAGTGTTAAAATTATATAAGTTATAATTTATATAGGCTTGGTAGGTTGTTACTGAACCTTTCTGTAGGGGGTACAACCCTCCTTGTACTCCCCTCTCTTCTAATCCAACATCTTTTTCCTCTCCTCAACTTTCCTAGCACCTAAAACCTCTCGCCATTCTCATGGCTCCTCCTAGCTCCTAGCTAAACCTTGTGCCATTCTATGGCTTCCTAGCTAAGCTAGTTTCTGACATGGTATTAGAGCAGTTCGTTCCGTGTGGGCCTGCTCCTCGCGTTTCCGCTGCGTGCTCGTTTCTCTCTCTATCTCGCGCTGCCATGGCGGCCGCGTCAAGCTGCTGTGGCCGCGTCGTCGTGCCGCGGCGCCGCTGTCGACGTCCATGGCGCCCGCGTCCAGCTGCTGTGGCCGCGCCGTCGTGCCGCAGCTCCGCCGTCGCGTCAAGATGCTGTCGCGACGTGACGGCGCCGTCACGCTGCCGCGGCGTCTACGCGACAGCGCGCAGTCGGCGTACCAGCGACGTCGTGCTGCCGTCGCAGCGTCGACGCCCCGCTGCGGCATCGACGCCGCTCCATGACGGCGTCGTCGGGCTGCAGCCGGCCGCGTGACGCTTGTGGCGCCGCTAGACCGGCCGCCCGCATGTCAGCCTGTGGCGCCGCCCCCCCCCCCCACCCCCCCCTTTCCCCTGCGCCCTCTTCCATTCCGCAGACGACGGCTGACTCCCGCCGGCCGTCCCAGTCGCGGGGCCAGCCACGTCACCGAGAGGTGCGGGTGCCGCCGCCGCTGCCGTGTGTCGAAGCCCGCCGCCGCCGCCGCTGTCGCCGCTTGCGTCGGGGCCACGCAGCCGCACGCCGCCGCCGCCGCTGTCGACACTGCCGCCCTGCCGCCGTCGCCGCCGCAGCCCTGCGGTCGACGTCGCCGCCTCACGCGCCGTGGGGTCGACCGACCTAGAGTCGCTGTCACTGTGGCTGGAATGGGGGTGCTAGGTTAGGGGGTGTGGGTGTGTGTGGGTGTGGTGACTACCAAGCCTAGGGGGTGTGTTAAATTATATAAGTTACAATTTATATAGGCTTGGTAGGTTGTTACTGAACCTTTCTGTAGGGGGTACAAACCCCTCCTTGTACTCCCCTCTCTTCTAATCCAACATCTTTTCCTCTCCTCAACTTTCCTAGCACCTAAAACCTTCTCGCCATTCTCATGGCTCCTCCTAGCTCCTAGCTAAACCTTGTGCCATTCTATGGCTTCCTAGCTAAGCTAGTTTCTGACACTAAGGACGTAATAGGGTACAAAGTTCAAGGAAATTCCCTTTTCCTTATTGGGCTCGACTATAGCGCGTACGCCCTCGACTCTCGGAAGTCCAGGCTCGGCCAACTTCATCGGTCGCTAACCACTTTGCGAACCCAAACCTTGACGCGCAGCGCTTCCGTGGCTTTCGCCAACCGAATCGCCCCAACATGTTCGCGTGGTTCCCGGCTAGCTCTGCTCGTGCCTATACATGCATTGGCCCTCATTTGTATCGACACTCTTGAATCACGACTCCTTTATTACACCACTTGTTATTACTTTGATTAATTCATAACAGTTCCCTCTTTTTTCCGGCCTTGACCACGATCGCTGGTTGCCACACCCGGTGCTCCCAAGGGAATTGGGCGGTTTTTGTTTTATTATCCGGGCGAAATCACCGTGTAGCGTGTAACTGGAGCGGTTTCGCAATTTCGTGCCACCTTGTGTACGCATAGATGGGCAGCTCGTGTCCACGCGGTGGCATTCGCGCTGGACAGGGCTTATGGGTTTCAGGGACCAGCACGTTGTATTTACACTTAACGGTACATTTTTCAGGCGTTTGCGTAGTACATTTAGAAACCGTCAAAGCCCAAAACGTACGCATTGGAAATGCCCTGATTGTTTACAGGTTTGAAGTATGGTTACATCCTTCCGCAAATGTTGACAGGGGGTTTCGCATCTGGCGGAAAATACTGGTCCGAGTTCTGGTTTTTTGCTCAAGCCGATCTATGTTCCACACCCTAATGCCCGGAAAACAGTTTTTGGGGCTTCATGCCCAGCCCACTTGGGCATTTCGTGTCAACGTGTGTGGTGTCGAGGAGGATGATTCAAACTCTCAAGTTGGCTCTCGGCGCCGTAAACCATTTGACAAGAAATCCCGACACGGAGCGTGACCCCAGTGTTCCACTGCTTTCAGGATTTATCGGAACAAGCCCTGAACCCCCAACACCAACACTTGCTGTCGACTCTCGACACCGGAAGTTGCAGTTTCGGAAATGTACAGCTTGGTGGTTGACGTGTGTTTCGCTGACAAAATTCTCAGGGCACTTTGGGCACTTCAGCCATTCCCATTTCTCTCCGCGACTCGCGGAACGGACTTCTACAGCTCTCCACGGACATCTCTGCAGTTCTCTAGCCTACTCGATGTGCCGATAACGTTGAAGAAAACATCGATCGGTTGAGAGTGATGTCAGGACTGGTAGGCTCTGCTGCGTCCGAAGCTAGAGAGTCGTCGAGCAAGTCGTTCTTGGCTGCGCGATGCTAACGATGCTCGTCGCTGCACCTTCACGCACGTCCATTCGGAAAGCAGAGAGGAAACCCCAGAAAGGAATGTCCTAGACACAGGAATTATAGAGGAGATACGCAAGAGGGTTTTTCGCCGTCCGAGGCGAGTCGGCGGCTCCTGGTCAGCGCCATGGCAACCGCGTCTGCGCGCCTCGCGCTGGTGCTGCTGCTGCTGGAATCCGCGCTCATTGGCGCGCTAGTCCGCGCCAGCCATGCGCTCCACGCGTCGGGATTGGTGGGCGACATGGGGTTCGAGCGGGGCATGTCGCTGTTCCGGGTGCGTGCCTCGTCTGTCGAAACAGGCGCGCTGTGTTTGCCTTCCGAGAAGCAGCAATGCGTTCACAGCGAGCACCGCATGCATACCCCATAAGGTCCAATTCGGAATCAGATCCTCCACGCTGCTACCCGAAAGCGGCGGGGTGGTTCCACCACCTTCATCCTACATTGTGTTGACACGGCCCCCCTTTCCCTCTACATTGCCGCGTGTCTAAGCTAAGCTCCCCCGGAAGAGCTAGTAACGTAGGTTTGCCTAGTTACCGGACGCTCTCCCTCTGGCTCTCCCACTAGACTCCTTCCCTCTCTGCGCATTCAAACTGACTCTCCCTTGCCCAACCGCCTCCGCCTTCCCCCCTCTGCTTCCGCCTCCGCTGTCTTCCCCGCGCCGTCCCCCTACCCGTGCGCGCGCAGCAATGGGAGGCCGCGTACGGCCTCAAGCCCGAGCAGCGCCTCCCCCCACCAACGTCTCCCTTCCGCCCAACGTGCCCCCGCGCCCCACCTGGAGGAGTGTGAAGCGCGCTCGGCGCGGCGGCGGGAGGCGGAGCAGCGCGGGGCGAATGGGAGTCGCCGGAATGGGCGCGACCAAAGGACTGCTGCAACTGTGACCCGCAGCCTCCATGGGTATGGCGTCAGCATGGGTGTGCATGGGTATGACCGCTTTAACGGGTTTTTCAGGCTTCGGGAGCAGGATTCCGTGCCATGGCATGGCCGCATGCATGTGACATCCGTCAAGCCACCCCACAGCATAGCGCACTCCAACCATCAAACTTGCCCTCCCCAAACGTCCACCACCCACCTCCTCTTCCTCCTCCTTTTTTGGCATACAACCGTTCCCACACATGCAATCGCCCCGCTGCCCACCTCCGCCCTAACACTTTGTCGCGGCGTGCGGCGCCTCGCCTCCTCATACTGACCCCGTCTCCTCACCCACCACCGCCCCTCCATCCCTTCATCTCAGGTGCGGGGGGCGGAGGCGGAGAACCTAGCCAAGACGCGCGTGTCGCAGAGGGACATCTGGAGCGGCAGTTCCCAGCAGGCGATTGCGAGGGGCAGAGGCTGCTGGTGCTGCCGTGGTCCACACAGCAGATGCGCGGCGTGGGGTCCGGGGTGAGTGGGTGCTCCCACACATACTCGTGCACATGCTCACGTGACTTTTGATTGGAATCAAGAGTCACCTCTGCGAGCGGCAGAGCAGAGGCTGCTGGTGCTGCCGTGGTCCACACAGCAGATGCGCAGCGTGGGTCCGGGGTGAGTATTCTGGGTCCACTCTTACCACATGCTCGCACAGCTAGAAACGGCATAGTTCTAGCAGCCTCTTTATCTTTGGCGAGTGATGGCCCTGAATGTCGGCTCAAGAATGCTGAAAGACTGCAGGGTGTGCCATATGCTCATTTCTGCAACGTAGCAGGTACACCAGGTAGCAGGCTTGGGGGAGCTGTAGCAGGTATGATTCACGACGGTTCTTCTGTCCCATGCCATAACATGCCACCTTTCAGAGATCGAGAGTACTAACAAGTTGCACGCATGCATGCACGTGCCGCGACTGGGTCCAAAACGCCTTATTCCAGCAGGGGTTGAAGTTCAAGTTGTGCCGTTGAGTTATATATTCTCAATCTCCTCCCCCAGTTCCTCTCACCCCTTCTTTTGTGCCCCTCCTTTCTTCCCTGTCTCCCTGTCTCCCTGTCTCCCTGTCTCCCTGTCTCCCTGTCTCCCTGTCTCCCTGTCTCCCTGTCTCCCTGTCTCCCTGTCTCCCTGTCTCCCTGTCTCCCTGTCTCCCTGTCTCCCTGTCTCCCTGTCTCCCTGTCTCCCTGTCTCCCTGTCTCCCTGTCTCCCTGTCTCCCTGTCTCCCTGTCTCCCTGTCTCCCTGTCTCCCTGTCTCCCTGTCTCCCTGTCTCCCTGTCTCCCTGTCTCCCTGTCTCCCTGTCTCCCTGTCTCCCTGTCTCCCTGTCTCCCTGTCTCCCTGTCTCCCTGTCTCCCTGTCTCCCTGTCTCCCTGTCTCCCTGTCTCCCTGTCTCCCTGTCTCCCTGTCTCCCTGTCTCCCTGTCTCCCTGTCCCCTGTCTCCCTGTCTCCCTGTCTCCCTGTCTCCCTGTCTCCCTGTCTCCCTGTCTCCCTGTCTCCCTGTCTCCCTGTCTCCCTGTCTCCCTGTCTCCTGTCTCCCTGTCTCCCTGTCTCCCTGTCTCCCTGTCTCCCTGTCTCCCTGTCTCCCTGTCTCCCTGTCTCCCTGTCTCCCTGTCTCCCTGTCTCCCTGTCTCCCTGTCTCCCTGTCTCCCTGTCTCCCTGTCTCCCTGTCTCCCTGTCTCCCTGTCTCCCTGTCTCCCTGTCTCCCTGTCTCCCTGTCTCCCTGTCTCCCTGTCTCCCTGTCTCCCTGTCTCCCTGTCTCCCTGTCTCCCTGTCTCCCTGTCTCCCTGTCTCCCTGTCTCCCTGTCTCCCTGTCTCCCTGTCTCCCTGTCCTCCCTGTCTCCCTGTCTCCCTGTCTTGTCTCCTGTCTCCCGTCTCTGTCTCCCTGTCCCCCCCCTGTATTGACTCCTCAGATCCATGTCACGGGGTTGTTTTCTGAGTCTATCCATGGCGTTCAACCGCACGCTCGTGCCGTACCCTGACTCCTACCAGCACGCCAACACGCCCGACTGCATAGGTTGTGGTGCATTGAAGGGCGCCCGTGGCCCATGCATGCATAGGTGTGGGTGCACTGAGACACATGGCGCATGCATAGGTGTGATGCACTGAAACACATGGCGCATGCATGGGTGTGGTGCACTGAAACACATGGCGCATGCACAGGTGTGGGTGCACTGAGACACATGGCGCATGCATAGGTGTGGTGCACTGAGACACATGGTGCATGCATAGGTGTGGTGCACTGAAACACATGGCGCATGCATAGGTGTGGTGCACTGAAACACATGGCGCATGCATGCATAGGTATAAGAGCACTGAAACACACGGTGCATGCTTACGTAACCCCGGCAAACCTGCCCGGTTTCCCCCTTCCCCACCTTCCCCCTTCCCACCTTCCCCCTTCCCCCTTCCCACCTTCCCCCATTCCCACCCCAGCGCCGTGCCACAACGGCTCTCCACGCCCATGGTCAATGGCGTGAGAGTGCGTTCAGTCCAAGCAAGCCTCAGAGACAACTCCTCCAATCCTAAACGCCAATTCGTCGAGCCCTTGGCCTCCCCCGCCTTCGAAGCGTTGGTGTGGCAGCTGATGGGAGCAGGCACCTTTCTGCCTGCACCGCTGTGCCCACCAAACCACCCCCCCACAACCACTGCTTCCCCCCTTCCCACCCTCCCCCCACTCCCCCTACTCCCCCACACCCCAGCGGCGGGCCACAACAGCTCGTGGGAGTGCTTCTTTGCGCCCTTGGTGTCCCCTGCGTGTGAGGCAGTGGTGCGGCGGCTGATGGCAGCGCCGGGGGGCGAGAACCTGACAGAGTGCACCAATGTGGACTACAGTGGCCTCGAGACGGCCAATGAGACGGTGGTGTGCGTGAACCCACTGCGCGTGGACCAACTCAAGCTGGAGTCGAGAGCCACCAGGTGAAGGAGCGGGATTGGGAGGAAGGAAAGAGTATTGGGGGGGGAGAGTTGGGGTGTGGGCTGGAGGCCAGGGAGGGGAGGTAGAGAGAGTGTGGTGTGCGTGGGCCTATTGCGTGTGGATCAGCTGAAGCTGAGTGTGAGAGGGACGACGTGAGAGGCCTGATTCCGTGAATCAGGTGGATTCAGGTGGCGGGATAGAGAGGCAACAGGTGAGGAAGGGGGCGGGGGCAGGTTAGCAGTGGGGAGAGGGGCTCTTTTGCTAAAGGAGAAAGGTGACGGGGAAAAAGGAAGGCGGGAGGATGGAGGATGAACGAGAGGAGGGAGGAGGGGAGGATTTCTTGAGGTTTGGGGGGGCCATGCCTCAGAAGACGAACCATCTGTGCTGCTTGATTTATGGTATCCCAAATTTAGTTCTTCATTTCTCCTTGCAAGGTTTGCAACACGTTGTGATGGCGAGCCCCTGCCCACCCACCCACACCTTCATGTTTCCCAGCCCTCGTGCCCTTGTGCCCTCATGCCCTCTGTCCGCCTGCTTTTGAGGCACCTCAGAAATAGACTCGTGCGCCCTCTGTGTGTGGTGCGCTGTGCATGTGTGTGGGTGTGGGTGTGTGTGGGTGTGTGTGTGTGCGTGTGTGCGTGTGTGTGTGCGCGCATGTGTGTGCGTGTATGAACGTGTGCATGCTTGCGGGTGTGTGCGTGCGTGTGAGCGTGTGTCCCTGCATGCGTGCAGCCTATGGGGCACGCCGCACTTGGACCGGGTGGACATGGTGGAGTACATGGGGAGGATGGAGCAGGACGACGACTTCAAGATGCTCGAGGTCAGGGGCGGGGGTGAGGGGCGGGGGTGAGGGGCGGGGTGAGGGGCGGGGGTGAGGGGCGGGGGTAAGGGGCGGGGGTGAGGGGCGGGGGTGAGGGGCGGGGTCAGGGGCGGGGGTCAGGGGCGGGGGTGAGAGAGCAAAGGGTTTAGTCATGTTGAGGTGTGCTACGAAGAGTCCCTGTGAGAGTATTTTTGTTCCTGGGAGCGCCCTCTCTAGATGTTGAGGCCTAGAAGGATGATTTCACATAGCGTGAAGCATGCTCTTGTTCAGAAAGGTCCAGGTCGTTGGTCAGATGTGCCCGCTGATCGACCAGCCGGTTGGCCCGTGTTTCTCCTCCATGCAAAAGGACCCCACAGCTGGCGTCTGGGCGCAGGAAGTGATCCTGCTCTCGCCTGATGAGTTCCGTTGCTGCATGTTCGCTATCCCCATCTCCCTCCCTTCCCACATGATGATGCATGTCCCACCACTCCCTCCCATTTCCCATGCTGCATGCACGTTCCGGTGATGCATGGTCCACTCCGCCGCTGGTGGAACTCGCATCTTGCAACATGAGCAAGCTACTCCCTGCAACCTTCAATGTTCAATAACAAGGAAGCAGGGCATCCAGGCGTCACACACACGCCCTCCTCCTCTCAACCCCTCCTCTTCCCTCCCCTTACTCAACACCCCCCCCCTCCTCTTCCGCTGGTCGCGCTTCATGCTGCGCTGATCACTCCGGCCTTCCTCCACACCTTCACCCCCTTTATTGAGACACCTCAAACGCCCTTCTCTCCCCTCTCTCCCCCCCCCCACTCCCCTTGCCCCCAGGTGCGCTGGTGGCGCGCGCAAGCCACGCGCTTCATGCTGCGCTGGCCCTCCCCCTACCTCTGCCACGTCATCAACCGCGTGCGCCACTCCTCCTACGGGCTCCACGCGGCCATGCACCTGGCTCAGTTCGAGGAGGAGCGAGCGGAGATCCTAAGCCTCGTAGCTGCAGGGGACCCGGTGCGTTTCCTCGTGAAAGACACGGACGGAAAGGCGGATCTAGAAGGGGCGGCAAAAGTGCAGGCAAAGACCCTCGCTGAGTTGAGATTCGGAGGGAATACTTTAGAGGGGGAGGTGTGGCCGGCGAAAGGGATGGAGTCGTGTGCGTTTGACTGCGGGCCGAACGGGGAGGGGCGGTGGAAGAGGAAGGAGGTGCAGGGGATGCTGAAGGGGGTGGGCGGCGAGGTGTACCTGCCGCGGCCGATGGTGAGCGTGCACGTGCGGCAGAGCGACAAGTTCAAGGAGATGACGCTGCTGTCCTTCGCCATGCACATGTTCTTCACTCACAGACTCAGAGCAGCCGTGCCGGACCTCAAGAACGTGTGGCTTAACACCGAGATGGAGGTGCGTGCAGGGGGCGTAGGGAGGAGGGGGGTGGGGATGGGAAGAGGGTGGGAAGGGGATTTGCATGTGGGGGAGTGTGTGGGAATGGGTGTTTGTGAAGGGAGGATGGCAGACGGAGGGAGGATGACACACTGCCCCTGTCTTCCACCATTCAGCTAGTCAGCGATAGAGCACACAAAGAACGCCCCATCTCCCCCCCCTCCCCCTTCCCTTCCCCTCCCCTCCCCACTCCCCACCTCTTCCCACTCAGCAGAACCCTTCCTGGTAGTTCTACTGCTCCTCTAACCCTCATCTTCCCCCAAGCCGCTGGAAACTTCAAATCGGCCCCACTCGCCCATCCCGTGTTCCCACCTTGACACCCCTCCCTCTCCCCCCACCTCCGCCAGTCGGTGATAGAGCAGACCAAGCAGTACCCTACCTGGCAGTTCTTCTACTCCTCCAACCCACGCCTGCCCCTTGACGCCAACGACACGCGCGCGTACGAGTTTTCTCAGGATGTGGCAGTCAGCCTCGCCAGTGCGCTCATCGCCTCCGAGTGCGATTACTTTGTGGGGTCGCTCGAGTCCAACTGGAGCCGCCTCATCAACGAGCTCCGAAGCACCAATGGGAGGCTATACGCCGGGTTCATTGCGCTCAATATAGGCCTCTGGTGAACTGACTTCTGTGTGGATTCAAAAGCCCGCATTGCTCCAAGTGCGACTAGTACTTCGTGGGTTCATTCGAGTCGAACTGGGGCCACCTGATGAACGAGCTCCGGATCAACAATGGGAGGCTATACGCCGGGTTTATAGCGCTCAACATCGGGCTCTGGCGAGGGTGGAGTGGAGTGAGGAGGTGGCCAGCTGTTTTGCACTTGAGGCGCATCACAGGCCCTATCCGTGCTTTTGAGAGGTGAGGTGAGGTGAGTTGATGCATTGCTGCTATCAGCGCTAGCAAGGGCAATAAGTTAGGCGCAACCCAAAGCTGAAGAGTCGTTTGTTGGAGCGGCTCAAGAATCCTCTAGGTGCACCTCCCCTCAGCCAATAGGGGGTTGTGGGCTATGGCTGTACAAAAATGGTTGTATAAGGGTGTTGTATTCTTTCCAAGCAATTGTTTAAAACCCAAGGCTAAAATAGCGGACCTAGAAACTCTCAAAGAAGCTTAGGATAGGTACTACACTTAGGAACCTAGCTTAGCTAGGAAGGAAGGAAGGACGCCATGGAATGGCGTGAGGCAAGTAGATCTAGGAGTAGGCAAAAGTGACGAGAAAGAAGAGAGTTGGATTAGGAAGAGAGAGCAGTACAAGGAGGGGATTGTACCCTCTACAGAAAGGTTCAGTAACAACCTACCAAGCCTATATTAAATTATAACTTATATAATTTTAACACACCCCCTAGGCTTGGTAGGGTCATGCCCACGCACACAAGTGGCGCGGCGCTTACTGGCAGGAGGCGGGCAGGCGGCGGTTACGACGGCGTGCTGCCCGCTGCCGGCCCATCGACGCTGCCGCGGCAGCATGACGACGCCGCCAGAGCGCGGCGTCGACGCTGTGGTGGCACGCCGACGCTGCAACGGCAGCAAGGTGACGCTGCCACGGCAAAGCGTCGACGCCACCACGGCAGGGCGTCGAGGAGGCGACGGCCGCACGACGAAGCCGCCATGACAGGCCGGCATGGCCGCCACGGCGGGAAGGCAGTGACGAGAGAAATGCGCGGCGGAAGCGACGGCACGACAGCGCGACGCCACAGCAGTGCGTCGTGACGACCGCGGCACGACGCGGCCAGCGGCACGACACGAGCGCCATAGCAGCGCGAGAAGCGTGAGTAGGCGGTCCAGCAGGAAGGATCTCCTGCTCTGATACCATCTCAAAGAAGCTTAGGATAGGTACTACACTTAGGAACCTAGCTTAGCTAGGAAGGAAGGAAGGACGCCATGGAATGGCGTGAGGCAAGTAGATATAGGAGTAGGCAAAAGTGACGAGAAAGAAGAGAGTTGGATTAGAAAGAGAGAGCAGTACAAGGAGGGGATTGTACCCTCTACAGAAAGGTTCAGTAACAACCTACCAAGCCTACATTAAATTATAACTTATATAATTTTAACAGAAACCACTAGAATTTGGTGCCTTGAAATCCGTCCGAGTATAGAATGGAAGGCAGGTTTGGGTTCAAACCAGATTTTTATTGGGCTATAAAATTGGGCCGAAACGAATTCAAAGTGAGGATGCCGATTCGAAGAGTGACAAAAAATTCATTTCGCGTTCTGTTGCGACAAGAATAATTTGATGCGATCCCCACAAAACACTGTGCACATCGCACGGAAATTGCTACGACGGGTTTGTGCGAGCAGCTTGCGATCCAGGGACGTTTTTTCAAGTGATTTAGAGGACTGCTATTGCGGAATCAGGTGGAGTTCGCCCCAAGGTCACTGTTCTCGTCGCACCTCCACTGTTCACCGAAACACAACATTTCGTCGCATGAAGCGAATTTCACTGTTCACGGCCTGGCTCTTGCGCAGAGGTGTCGCCAAACAGCGACGGCCAGGTTCCGTTTTTTTTGCACGAAAATTTTCAGTATGGTTCAGTCGCTTAAAAAAACAATCATGTCAACTTCAAGAGGAAATCAAACAGGAATCTTGATTGTTATTTTAGCTACGGGCTTTAAACAGAGCTTCCAAGAAGAAAGCTACTGTTATTGAACTTGACCTCTACTCTCAGGGCGGGTCCATATAGTTCATACACTATTCATTTCGTGAAAAGTAACCCGATTTAAGCTTCGTTTGGATTTCGCGAGGACAAGTGCGCGAATTTCCCGTAACTCGGGACGCTCGACACATGGAAGGTATATGAACCCCAGACAAGATTCGCTTACGATTCGGGTGACAGCAGGTGTACGATTGGGTTGGGAGAACACGTTTGGCGCTTTGGAGTTTTCGCCAAGCCCGGCCTGTGGCAACGCAAAATCACACCTGTCACCCAACCTTGCACGAAATATCTGTTTCGCAAGCTGCGACATTTGGTAACTGCGACTAGCGCATTTGAGGCGAACCGTTTTTTGCTACACATCCAGTTGGCGCCGGTTTCTTTTTTCGTTCGCAATAGGGGACGCGATTTGGGAGGACAACGATTTTGGGATCGTTCAGTTTTTGTACCCAGTTTCGTAAAATCGCATCTAAAAACCCCGATTGAACTATTCGGACCCGCCCTCAGGTACATTTGCATCATCACAAGGTAAGAGCATAGAGCATATTACAGCAATACACCACAAAAGTCTAGCACAAAGCAAGCCGTCAGTACTAAGGCATTGTCTCAGTGGGCGTGTATACAGGAACACACTCACTACTCACACAGCAATCACACAATGTGCTGGAGCATCACCAGGCCTATTGCAAAGCAGAATGCAGCTAGACAAGAACAGGAGAGCCAATCAATACATTGCAAGGTCCAACGTAAACCAAGGAGCATGGCGATTGTGAAAGCATTGCGCTCGGGGTTCAAAAGGGCAGGGAGAGGAGTGAGGGAGAGAGAGTGGGAAACAGAAGAGAGGCGGTGGGTGGGGGAAGGTTGGGAGAGCAAGTGGGCACGGACTGCTCCTTATTGCCACCCTCTCCCCAGAATAACTAGCCGCAGCGTAACAAAACCCGCCTCCTCCCGCCTCACTTGATCTTAGCACCAACCAGCAGCGGCAGCAGCAGCGGCGGCCAGCAGCAGCAGCCTTGCCAATGCGCTCCTTGTGGGCGGCGGCGAGGCGCATGACCCTCTGGCGTGCGAGGTGACGCCCTGCGCGTCAGACGCCAGGTCCAGCGCCGTCTTGTCTGCCTCCTGAAGGGCCTTGAGCAGGCGTGTGTTGGAGTCACGCTCCTTGTCCAGCGCGTGGCGCAGGGAGGAGAGGGTCGCCTGCAGGTGCGCCACCTGGTCCTTGTGCTGTGAAAAAGGGGGGAAAGGGGCGGAAGCGGGGGTGGGATGAGCGAGGGGGTTCGGGGTGAGTGGGGGGGGAGGGGAGAGTTGGGGGTGTGGGGGAGAGAGTTTGGGGGGGGAGTGGGGGAGAGTGTAGAGGGATAGAGCACACAAAACAAGGGCCAATCATCCTCTTCGAGCACACTGGCAATGGGTAGAGCTTGGAGTTTTTGGTTTCGGGTCCACAAGCCGCAGTTGGAAATGATACATGATAGATGATGCATGATAAAATATAGTCGAGTCTCACCTGCGCCACCTCTGTGAGTCGCAGGGCCTTGAGGTCTGTGAGCTCCTCCAACAGCGATGCACTCTCAGACGATGACTGCAGGGGGGGGGTGGGGGAGGTAAGGGAGGGCAGGGGAAAGGGTAAGGGAGGGCAGTGGAGGGCAGGGGAGGGGCAGGTGTTAACGCGCACACACTCCTGAACTGATAGTAGTCCGACTATCTGCAGTCAGATACTACTCCTCAAACAGAACCTCAGTCTTCCTCTCGAGTTTGTTTTTTGAAATTTCTCGAAACCAACTCAATTCCTCTCAGCTGTTGCTGCGTGTTACCTACAGTGCTCTCACACACGTGAACTTCCACGGTTCCAAGGTTTCCTCACTCGTACCTGACTACGACACACCTTCCTCATCTGCTGATGTACGACCTCCACTGTGGACTGCAGTGCTCTCCCACCCCTTGGATAATTCGTTCGTCCTCTATCAGCCTCATCAGCCTCATCAGCCTCATCAGCCTCATCATTTTCTTTCATCTCTCTATCAGCCTCGTTCGTACCTTGCGCATCTGCTGCTGCATGACTTCCACCGTGGACTGCAGTGCTCGCACGGACGCCTGCACGCACGGGGCGAGGGCGCAGGGGGAGAGGAGAAAGACGTTAGAGAAGAGGCTACGTCTTTGCAGCCATGGGTTTTTGCAGGTGGGGTCAACACGTGGAGCTAGAACGAATGGGAAGAGCGAGGAAAAGGGAAAGGTGGTGGGGTGAGTGGGCGAAAGGAGGGAGTGTGGGGAGGGGCGGGGCGGGGGTGGGGGAGAGTACAGGGCGTTACAAGATTGGCGAGTCGGCAATCCGTATTATATACTTACGACAACTAAACAGGTGTGTATACTCTTGGCAGCGCACCTGAGCAGCGGAGAGCTCGCCATGAAGGTTCTGAATGGCGTGCGTCCCGTTAGACTTCTGTTTGCGGGGACGGGGGGTGGCAGGGAGGAAGAGCCGGGGGGGCGGGCAGACATGAGTGGGAGGAGGGAAGATGGTGGAGAAGGGACAGCACGAAAGGTGGGCAGACACGAGAGAGAGGGCAGACACGAGAGAGAGAGGGTCAGGTCGAGAGAGTGAGCGAATGAGAGAGAGGAGACAAAGAGACAGAGATAGAAAGGGAGCGAGAGAGACACGAGTGGACTGTGCAGGCGAGGCAACTGACCAGCGCATGCGAGAGCAGCTTGTGCTCCAGGTTGGAGTGCTCGAGCGCGAGTTTGAACGCGTCTCTCTCGTACTCCGCCTCCCCCCAGCACCCCCTCCATGCTCTCCCGCTCCGCCTTCACCCTCTTGTTCTCCGCCTCCAGCCCCACCATCCGCGTTTTAAGCTCCTCCAGCTCGCCGTTCAGAGCCTTGCAGCGGTCGTTGCTCTGCTGGCGGACGGTGTCCAGCTCCTTGCGGGCGGCCAGCAGCTGGGAGTGCAGACCCTGTAGTTCGTCCGTGAGTTGCTCGCGCTCCTGCTGCCACTCGTCCTGCTGCTTCCTCATCTCCTCCCGCGCCTTCTCCCTCTCCTCCTCGTGCCTCTGCTCCGCGCGCGCTCCTCTCCCGCTCCTTCTCCCGCTGTTTCTCCATCTCCCTCTCGTGCTGCCGCTCGCTCTCCTTCTCGCGCTCCCTCTGCCTCTCCCGCCGCGGATCTCCTCCCTCTCCCGGTTCGCCGCCTGCTCCTTCTCCCATAGACGCTCCAGCTCTTGGATCTGCACCCTCTCCCTCCCTCTCCTCCTGCCGCTCCTGCTCCCTCCGCAACTCCCTCTCCCGCTCCTCCGCGCGCTGCTGCGCTTCCGCCTCCCTCTCCCTCTGCACCTGCTCCGCCCACTCCGCCTCCCTTTTCCGCTCTGCCTCCCTCTTAGCCTCACGTGCCTTCTCCTGCTCCCTCTCCTTCTGCCTCACCCTCTCCTTCTCTCTTTCCTCCGCCCTCTCCTCTCTCTATCCCTCTCCTTCTCCCTCTCCTCCGCCCTCTCCTTCTCCCTCTGCGCCTCCCGAATCCTCTCCTCAACCCGCTCCTTCTCCCTCTGCCTCTCCCGCTCCCTCTCCTCCACCCTCTCCCTCTGCCTCTTCCTCTCCCTCTCCCTCTCCGCCTGCTTCTCCCTCTCCCTCTGCACGTCCCTCTCCCTCTCCTTCACCTTCTCCTCCTCTCGCTTCTTCTCCGCCCCCCCACGCGCGCCTGCCCCTGCAGCAGCTGCACCTCTCTCTCCTTCTCCCTCTCCAGCAGCCGCCTGATCTCCTCCTCTCTCTCTTTCACCAGCTCAAGGTCCCTCCGCCTCTCCGTCTCCCTCTCTGCCTCTCTCTGCAGCTCCCTCTGGCGGATCTTCTCCACCTCCCCGCGCTCGATCATCAAATCCAGCTCCCACTGCGCTTCCTTCTCCCGCAGGACCTGCATCAGCGCTTCCGCCTTGTCCTTCCACTCCCCCCCCCCACCACCACCACACCACCACCGCCAGCACCGCCAGCACCGCCAGCACCAGCACTACCATCCGTCCAGCCACTCTCCTCGTCCTCCTCCTCGTCCTCATAACCCTCCCTCCTCCCCTCCCCTCCCCACTCCGCCCTCCCTTTCCCACCCTTCACCACCACCACCACCACACCCCCCTCCCTCCCCTCCCTCTCCCCCACCCCCGTTCTTCCCCGCAGCAACCCGCAGCTCATCCCGCTCGTCCTCCGCCATCTTCAAGCTCTCCTCCAGCCCCCGCTTGGCCTGCCGCACCTCCTCCAGCTCCACCAGAAGATCCTCCTGGATCCTCTCCCTCTCCGTCCGCTCCTCCTGCACCTCCTGCCTAAGCTCCTCCTCCTGCCGCTTCATCCCTGCGACCTCCTCCCTCAACTCCTCCAGCTCGCTGCAGCTCATGGTTAGGGCTTTAAGCAGCCGCTCCTGCTCCAGCATGGCGCGGTCGAGTCCGGCTTTAAGGGCGTCGCGCTCCTTGGTGAGCGTGGAGAGGGTCTTCTTGAGGTTGCGCCCCTCGCGCTCCATCGCCTCCAGCCCCATGCGCAGCTGCTCCGCGTCCGCCTGCGCGCCCTCCGCCGCCTTCTCCAGGCGTCGCACCTCACTGCGCGGGGGCCCGGGGTGGGGGGGGAGACGGGGGAGAGGGGGGAGGGGGGCGGAGAAGGAGGCGGGGAGGGAGGGCCGGGGAGAGGTATGGGAAGGGGGGTTGTAGGGTAGGGGCATAGGCAAAAGCAGGTTTGAAATAAAAAATTACGTAGGCGATAAGAGAGGAAAGGGAAAAGGGGCAGATGGGAAGGCTGAAGGCGAGGGACTGGGAGAAGTGGACGAGAGAAGAGAGCAAGGAGAAAGGACCTGGCACGGCGTGCTTGAGTCGGTTTTTGAGAGTTCTCAATAACCAAGTCGTCTCAGACGTGGGTGGGAGGAAAAAGGCGAGAGAAGAGAGAAGAGAGAATCAGCACGGCCGTGCTTCTCACCTCTCCCACGCAGAGCATAAGGAGAAACAGACTCAGAAACAGGAGACTGAGAAGCAAACTCAGCACGGCCTATCCCATCTCCTCCCGCTGTCTCACCTCCTGAGCTCGCTGTTCTTGCTCTCGAGCTCGCCCAGCGCCTTCTCGCAGCTCTTGTACAGCACCTCCCGCTCGCCTATCTCCTTCTGCTTCTTCTGCTCCCGGGCATCGTAGGGGCGGGGATACAGCAAGCAACAGGCGACGCAGGGAGAGGGGGGAGCAGGGAGAGGGAGAGCAGGGGAGAGGGAGAGCAGGGGAGAGAGAGCAGGGGAGAGAGAGCAGGGGAGAGAGAGGAGCGGAGAGAGAGGAGGGGAGAGAGAGGAGGGGAGGGGCAGGAGGGAGAGAGAGGAGGGGAGAGAGAGGAGGGAGAGAGGAGGGGAGAGAGAGGAGGGGGAGAGAGGAGGGGAGAGAGAGGAGGGGAGAGAGAGGAGGGGAGAGAGAGGAGGGGAGAGAGAGGAGGGAGGGGAGAGGGAGGAGGGAGGGAGGGGAGAGAGGAGGGGAGAGAGAGGAGGGGAGAGAGAGGAGGGGAGAGAGAGGAGGGGAGAGAGAGGAGGGAGAGAGAGGAGGGGAGAGGATGGGAGAGAGAGGAGGCGAGAGAGAGGAGGGGAGAGAGAGGAGGAGAGAGAGGAGGCGAGAGAGCAGGGGAGAGAGAGCGGGGCAGGGGGAGCAGGGCAGGCAGAACAGGGAGGAGAGAGTAACAGCACGCACGCAGGAGCAGAAGGGGTCGCGAGGACGTGAGCCAAGTTTTCCCAGGAGATGTACAGTCGGAACGAATGGCGTCCAGCGAGGGACGACACAAGAGGAAGGGGCAGGGAGATATCGTGAGGAACAGGCGGGAGGTGGTAAAAAAGAGAAAGGAGAGAAAGTTGGGGAAGGCGCGGGGGAGTGAGAGCCAAAGTATCACGAAACCGTGAGACACGAAAAGCAGAAGAGGGGTGGGGGTTGTTGGTGGGTGGGGTTGTTGGTGGGTTGGGGTTGGGAAGAGCAGGAGGGACGGGAGGCAAGCGGGGATGGGAGGTGGCAGGGGAGGCCGTAGCGGCAAGGGCAGCAGCTGACCTCGAGCAGCGCTTCCAGGCGCCTGATGTCCGCTGTCGCCGCATTCAGACTGCGATCCGCTGCCTCCGCCTGCCCCGGGGGGGAATGGGGGGGGAGAGGGTGGGGAATGGGGGGGAGAGCGGGTGGAAGGGGACGGGGGACGGGGATGAGGAGGGTTGGAGGGATGGAGGGAGGGTTATGCACATGCGAGCGACTTCAGAGGGTGCAGGACGAACTCATCCGAGAATTGAGACAAGGAAATAGGACGGACATGGAGGACCAAGGGGGGGGGCGGGGGGTTGGGGGGGGGAGGGGAGGGGGAGGCGGGAGGGAGGGTGGAGGGGAGGAGTAGATTGGGAGGCGTAAAATATAGTTTCATGACAGGCTGCATGCATGTGCCGCACAGTTGTGTTATGTTGCAGCCCGTCTAGTAAGTCCCGACGAGCCTCGAGAACCGCCTTTCATGTGGTTTCATGCCGTTAGCTTTCTCATTGTTGAATGCCCCCACGGCCAACCTTATGTTCCCCCGCCTCCCCCCCTGGCCCCTTAACACAGCCCCCCTTGCCCAGATCCCCACATTCCCCCTCCCGCATTCCCCCTCCCCGCATTCCC
>BQMB01002322.1:0-209353 GCA_027943415.1 Closterium sp. NIES-67
ATGCTTGTACACATACGCGCAGGGATCGCACAGGGTTCTGAAGTAAATTCTCACCTGCTTGCCGTAGTCGCCCTCCCTGTGGATGAGTATCTTGCCAATCTTCACTCCCTTGCAGCACGCCCTGAGCGCATTCTCCATGCTCTCGCCACTGCCAAAAAAAGAGGGGCATACAACGAGCGAGGGGTACAGACACATGGACGTAGATGAGTGCAAACGGATGCATGGGGATCGTGTCGGCACACTCCCATCCCATGCAGCACACCCTCCAAGCATTCTCCATGCGCTCGCCACTGCCATGGCAACAAGGGGCACACAAGGCGGGATGCAGGAAGATGGGCGTCGATGAACGTGCACAGAAACATGCACATGGAAAGTAGATAGGGATGTGAAGATACACGTCCACAAGCTGACACGTGCACAAGCTGACACGTGCCCAAGCTGACACGTGCACAAGCTGACACGTGCCCAAGCTGACATGTGCACAAGCTGACACGTGCACAAGCTGACACGTGCCCAAGCTGACACGTGCCCAAGCTGACACGTGCCCAAGCTGACACGTGCCCAAGCTGACACGTGCACATTCAGGGCGGATAATGGGAAATCACACCAATTACCTTCGGATTATGGAGACCCCACAAAGCTTCTTGCTGAAATTGATCCCCACGTATGTGGAGCCTAGCAAGAACGAGTGTGTGTGCGGGGGAGGGGGGGGGGGGGTTGGAAGAAGAGATGAGGAGAGGACATGGGGGGCCGTTTTTGGGCATCAATTTCGTAATCGAGGTGTATGTGGAGTGCACGGGGTCTGCGAGGGATACACCAACCAATGGCGTTGAAGCCTCCGTATATACTGGATGGAGGGGAGGGGACGAAACAGGGATTGGGGCGAGAAAGAGCCCCAATCTCTGAAGTACTGGTCCACAAGAGTGGACTTTTGAGGCACCTAAAAAATACCCTGAAGTACTGGTCCACGAGAGGATTTTTGAGGCGCCTAACAAAACCCTGAAGTACTGGTCCATGAGAGTGGTGCATACATACCAGTGGGAGTGGTGACTTGAATCTCAGTGAAGGGGAGGTGGCCCAAGCCATGCTCCACCAGCTGATAGCGATGGTGGGGAGATAAGGAGCAAGAGAGGAGAATGGATGATAAAGATTAAGGAAATGGAGGACACTTGACCAACTAGTGAAGGGGAGGTGGCCCAAGCCATGCTCCACCAGCTGATAGCGATGATTGGAAGTGACAAGGATCGAATGAAGGGACGAGGCGAAATGATTTTTGAGTCGACTCAAAAATCACCTGAAGGGGAGGTGGCCCATGCCATGCTCCACCAGCTGATAGCGATGATTGGAAGTGACAAGGATCGAATGAAGGGACAAGGCGAAATGGGATGGAGAAAACAACGGAGGTAGTGCTTTGACATGGTGACTTTTGAGTCGACTCAAAAGGCATGACATCAGCGCGAAAGGTTGACTAAAAAACGGAAGGTGAAAGGATGTGGAGAGGCTGATGCACTACTTGCATGACATCAGCGCGAAAGGCAACATTGAAAGACAGTGTTGCGTGCCGCGATTTCATGTGAGAGGCAATGGTGGGATTTTTGAGTCGACTAAAAAATCGCGTTGCGTGCTGCGAGATCGGATTTCATGTGAGAGGCAACGCTGTGATTTGCGCAGCAAGGGGCAGCAAGTTCTCGACATGGGGCAGCAAGGAAGGGACTTCTGAGGTCACTTAATTCCAGCACGTACGAGGCGAATGAGGCGGTCGGCGGCACAGAAGACAACAAAGCTGTGTTCCTTGGTGACTTGGGTAGGGCAGCGAGGCAGCTTTGAGAAAGGGAAGGAGGATTAGAGGCACGTACAAGGCGAATGAGGCGGTCGGCATAGAAAACAAAGTTGTGCTTCTTGGTGTCCCTGTTGCGAATCAGCGTGTGCATGCCACGGACCTGACAGCAACAACGGGGAAAGGGGAAAAACGAAGACAGAGGCACGGTACATGCACATGAGGTAACATTTGAGTCGACTCAAAAGTCACCACACATGCTTACATTTAGAAAAAAAAGACATCAGCGTGTACATGCACACGAGGTAACATTTGAGTCGACTCAAAAGTCACCACACATGCTTACATTTAGAAAAAAAGACATCAGCGTGTACATGCACACGAGGTAACATTTGAGTCGACTCAAAAGTCATCACACATGCTTACATTTAGAAAAAAAGGCCGTTTTCTGGAAACAGCTGATTTTGGAGAATGTCTGGTTTTCTAAAATAACTCATTTTGAGGGAATAGCTGGTTTTTTAAATAGCTGGTTCTTGAAAATAGCTGATTCTACCAGCTGTACTTTACATGCACACAGAGTCCCTCTGCTGCGAATGGACATGTGAGGGGCTGCTGCTGATTTGATACTCCGAGAGGGGCAACTGGAGGGAATGAAAGAACCAGCTAATGGGCACAGAGAGGGGCAAATGCGCACAGAGAGAAGATCCATTCACAAGCAAGCATGGACATGCATGCAATTTTGTGCATTGTGCATACCTGGCCACATGCACAAGAAACGGGTCCACAAAAACGTTTACTATACAGTGCGCACCTGGAAGTTTATGCAGTGTGCATACCTGGAAGTTTATGCAGTGTGCATACCTGGAAGTTTATGCAGTGTGCATACCTGGAAGTTTATGCAGTGTGCATACCTGGAAGTTTATGCAGTGTGCATACCTGGAAGTTTATGCAGTGTGCATACCTGGAGTTTATGCAGTGTGCATACCTGGAAGTTTATGCAGTGTGCATACCTGGAAGTTTATGCAGTGTGCATACCTGGAAGTTTATGCAGTGTGCATACCTGGAAGTTTATGCAGTGTGCATACCTGGAAGTTTATGCAGTGCGCATACCTGGAAGTTTATGCAGTGTGCATACCTGGAATGTCGCCTCTGTAGCATGCACGTGCATTGTGCAAAGAAGCAAGTCGACCGAAACGCTCACTGTATACCGCTACATGTGTTCATAGAACACGTACCTGGAAGGTTGACTCTATAACGTGTACGTTGCTGTAGATCTTCCTGAGATCATGCTGCCCCAGCTTGGAGCCTATATGCTGCACTATCAGGTTCACTGCCACGTGGTTATCTCCTCCCCTGGGGATGATGATGTCAGCATATTTCTTGGTGGGAAGCACGAAATCGTCAAAGGCTGGCTTCACAAAACGGGCATACTGGAAAATGGAGGGATGCAACAAGAAACGAACAGAGAGGGGAGCTTGGAGCCTATGTGCTGCACTCTCAGGTGCACTCTATCAGGTTCATATTTTTTAGGCGCCTCAAAAATAGACTCCTCACACTCTATCAGGTTCACTGCCACGTGATTATCCCCCCTTGGGATGATGATTCCGCATGTTTCTTGGTCGGTAAACCGAAGTCGTTGAAAGCAGGCTTGACAAAGCGAGCGTACTGGAGGATGGAGGGAGGAAGGGAGGGATTGGGAGGAAAGGGCACAAGAGTGCACTGCAGGGCTGGCAGAGATTGTCCCCAGGTCGTGCTGTCAGTTTTTTTCTAACTGTCATTTTTTTTGCTGACGCGACCTTCCTACGCTGCTGCTACTCTTCCATGACAACTGATCCCTCGGCTGACAGAGATCGTCCCTCCCCAGGTCGTGCTGCCCCAACTTAGAGCCTATGTGCAGCACGATCCGGTTTCACTGCCTTGTGGCTGTTGATCGTACCTCTTTGAGGGCAGCATGAAATTATGGGATTCATAGGCAGGTTGGACAAAGCGAGCGTATTGTGGGGAGGGGGGAGTGGAGGAGAGGGTGGGATGGGATGTAAGAGGGCAGAGGGGAGTCGGCTGATAAAGAGGGCATGGAGGGCAGCCTGCTCTATCTCTCCTTGTTATAATCACACCAGCTCTATCACTCCTACATATAACCACACCTGCACTGTCGCTCCTCATTATAATCACACAAGCTCTATCGCCCCTCGTTATAACCACCCCTGCACTGCCATGCTTCATTATGGTCGCACCATCACCATAACTCCTCGTTGCAATCACACCTGCACCATCCTCTCCCCCCCAGGCTCCATCACCCGTGCTTAAAATCACCCCTGGCTAGAATCACCCCTGGTTAGAATCACACCTGATCAATCACCCCTTGCACGTCTCGCCCTCTCTCCAGCGTATCTCTGCGGATCCTCCTGGCCAATCGCACGTCGGCATCTGTATCCACGAATATCTTCATGTTCATCAAAGCCCGCACCCTTGAGTCGTGGAACACCAGTATACCCTCCAGCACGATGACGTCAGCAGGGTTAGTCTGTTAAGGGAGGGGAGGGGGGGGGAAGCACCACGTGTGCATCTGTGTCCACAAAGATCTTCATGTGCATCAGCGCCCGCACCGCACCCTTGAGTCGTGGAATGCCAGGATGCCCTCCAGCACGATGACATCAGCAGGGTTGGTCTGTTGGGGGGAGAGGGCGGAGAGGGGGGGGGGGGTGGGGGAGGGGGCAGGGGTGGGGGTGTGAGTACACAGCATATTCATGTGTGCACGTCGGCATCTGTGTCCACGAATATCGTCATGTTCATCAGGGCGCACACCCTTGGGGCACATCATCGCGGCATCATCAGGCTTGAGTTGAGCGCACCCTTGGCTTTTGAGTCGACTCAAAAGTGGGCTCGCAACCTTGGGGCACATCATTGCGACATCATCGCGGCATCATCAGGCTTGAGTTGAGCGCACCCTTGGCTTTTGAGTCGACTCAAAAGTGGGCTCGCAACCTTGGGGCACATCATTGCGACATCATCGCGGCATCATCAGGCTTGAGTTGAGCGCACCCTTGGCTTTTGAGTCGACTCAAAAGTGGGCTCGCAACCTTGGGGCACATCATTGCGACATCATCGCGGCATCATCAGGCTTGAGTTGAGCGCACCCTTGGCTTTTGAGTCCACTCAAAAGAGGGCTCGCAACCTTGGGGCACATCATTGCGACATCATCGCGGCATCATCATGCTTGAGTTGAGCGCACCCTTGGCTTTTGAGTCGACTCAAAAGTGGGCTCGCACCCTTGGGGCACATCATCGTGGCATCATCAGGCTTGAGTTGAGCGCACCCTTGGGACATGGAGCACCAGAATGCCTTCAACTCAAGCACCGTGATGTCAGCAGGGTTGGGGGGGGTAAGCCGCATGTGCATCTGGCTGCATGAATATCTTCAAGTGGATAAGAGCTCGCACCCTCGAGTTGTGAAACACCAGAACGGCCTTTAGAATGATGACATCCGCAGGGCGGGGTTAGTCTATACAGGGGGGAAGGGAAGAGGAAGCAGCATGAACGTAAGTTAGTGTGTCTTCGAGCCACAGACCGGAACCTTCACCGACTGCCCCTCCTTGGGAGTGTTACGAGTTGTGTCACACACGGGAAATTAGGGTTTCGGGTCGAGGGACACATGTGCGTCGTACCTTTCTCACAGTCTTGGACCGTTGGTGCGTCTTGAAGTCGTACACTGGGATCTCCACCGACCGCCCCTCCTTCAGAGCGATTATCGTCGAAAGGAGGGCCTCTGTGTCAAAGGCGTCTGGCGAGAGAGGGGGGGAGAAGGAGAGGCGACGGGGAGGGGAGCGAGGGAGAAAGGGGATCACTTTTGAGGCGCCTCAAAAGGGGTATGGGGATCTCTACCAACCGCCCCTCCTTGTGAACACTGATGGTGGAGAGAAGGGCCTCTGTGTCAAAGGAGCCTGAGGGGGTGAAAGGGAGAAGGGGAAAAGCAGCAGGAGCGGAGCGGAGGGCAGAGGGAGGGAGCAGCGGGAAACACCATCAACTGCTTCAGATAGCTGGCAGTGAGCTTTGAGGCGCCTCAGAAAAAGCAGCAGGAGCAGAGCGGAGGGCAGAGAGAGGGAGCAACGGGAATCACCATCAACTGCTTAGGTGACTTTTGAGTCGACTCAAAAGTCACCTACGATAGCTGGCAGTGAGGGTGGCAGCAGGGCTTCAGCGTCAAAGGGCGTCTCACAGAGCAAGGGTGTCAAGGAGGGAGACTGGGATGCTCTCTGGCTCCTGAGAGTGGTAGAATTATAAAAATAGAGTTGTGGTCAACAGAGCAATATGCGATGCACTGTGACAATCATCTGACCACCTATTAGGGTTAACAAAACAATCCATTAAGTGTAGTTACCTGCACTTTTTATTTGCGTCATATCATTCATTCTGGTTACCAGGATTATAGAAATTGAAGTCGTTGACATCCTGGAGCTCCTCCGTCAACTCGCGGTAGACGGATTTGTGGTTACCAGCACAACGACGTACTGTGGTAACATATACGCTGCATCGGTTACCAGACCGAGCTGTGGTTACCAGGATGGTCGAAGTTGAAGTCACTGACATGCTTGAGCGTCTCGTCAGTTAACCCGCAGTGGAAAGTGGTTACCTACCAGCACAGTACCCAGTGGTTACCAAACGGAGCTGTGGTTACCAGGATGATCGAAGTTGAAGTCGCTGACATGCTTGAGCTCCTCGTCAGTCAATCCACGGTAGAAGGAGTCCTGCCAGCAAAATGGCGGTACAGCATGCATGGAGGGTGTCATGTCACGGACTAAAGAAGAAGTTGGGAGGATTTTATGCAAAGGATTTTTTACAAGCAAGCAAGTTTTTTGCTACTCTAAGCATTTCAAGTCGCTGCCACGTAAAGTCATGGCACCTAAGTGGTGTTCTAGCATGGCGGTACAGCATGCATGGAGGGTGTCATGTCATGTCATGTCATGGCATGGCATGTCATGTCATGTCATGGCATGTCATGTCATGGCATGTCACGAAGGACTAAAGAAGGAAATTGCACGGATAGGCATCGTCCATTTCTAATGGCATGGCATGGCATGGCATGGCATGGGTTGGCATGAGACGGCATGGAGCCTTTAAAGCCGCGGTACACATTCCCCTAAATGCCAGAGAGTGAACAGTGGCGGATCGGGTTGGGTCGCAGGGATTGGTTAACGAGTCTGACGAAAGGTGGACTGCCCCGAAAAGGTATTTCTGGTTCGTCGCGTCGTGCATTTCGTCACATCCAGAAGGTTTGTAAACATTCTAAGAAGGGGAACGAAACGGGCGGGAGGGCGCGCGGAAATCGGGGGGACGAATGTGTAAACAGACGAAATTGCGGAGGGAAAGGGGTGGTAGTATCGATTCTGTCGCGGGAAAAAGACAAGGGCGGTCGGGAAATGAAGCTGTGATTGGGGGGAGGGGACGAAATCTACATAGC
This sequence comes from Closterium sp. NIES-67, assembly GCA_027943415.1. Lineage (NCBI taxonomy): Eukaryota > Viridiplantae > Streptophyta > Zygnematophyceae > Desmidiales > Closteriaceae > Closterium > Closterium sp. NIES-67. Next base: position 7,235 of record BQMB01002322.1, read on the forward strand.
AGTGGGGGGCGAATGTGTAAACATTCGGAATTGCGGGCGGGGAAAAACGAAGGGGCGCGGGGGAAACGAAAATGCCGGGAGGGGTGAACGAAATTCCGGGACGTGCGGGGAACGAAAGTACGGGGCGGGGAAAACGAAAATGCAGGGGAGGGGGGAAACAAAATTGCGAGGTGGGGGTACACAGTGGCCCTGGGCGAATGGGGGATTTGGAGTACACAAATCCCACATTTGGCTCGCCGAATGTTTTCCAAGGCTGGCGAGGTCCAATGCTCCAAGGGCAAAGTTACGCTTTAATTCAGATTCAAATGTTAATAATTTGATAAGATTTCAAGGAATGTGTACCGCGGCTTTAAAGCACAGCCATACATGGAATGAGGTACCGCGCCGTACTGTTGCATGGCTGGTGCATCAGCACCACATTGCTTGCACCACCATACCACAGCACACCACCACACTCCACCTCACCTCGTGCACCATATTGCACTGCACTGCACTCACCTGGTGCACCAGCACCACTCTATGGTGCCGTGCAGCTGCTGGATGAATGACTGCTGAGTCGAGTAAACAGCCACCTCCACATCACTGCACCACAGTGCACCGCACTGCACTCCATCTCACCTGGTGCACCAGCACCACTCTATGGTGCCGTGCAGCTGCTGGATGAAAGAATGGCTGCAGCAGTTACCTCCACATAGCTGCACCACGTTGCACCACACTAGACTCCTTTACTTTCTCACGTGGTGCACCAGCACCACTCGACGGCGCTGATTGAACGACCGACTCAACAGTCCCACCTCCGCAGCACTGAACCACATTGCACCGTACCATATTCCAACTCACTGCTGCACCACATGGCACCGCACCGCACTCCATCTCACCTGATTCACCAGCACCACTCGATGATCGTGCAGCTGCTGAATGATCTGCTCGCACACCGTGGTCTTGCCGGATGCTGTTCCTCCCGACACTCCTGGGAGGGAAAGGAGGAGGGGCGGACAGAGGGTGGCAAAGCAGCAGCTGCTGAATGATCTCCTCGCACACCGTGGTCCTTCCCGAGGCTGTTCCTCCCGACACTCGTGGAGCATGAGGGAAGGAGGGGATGGGGGGAGGGGGGAAGGGGAGGGGAGAGGGGAGAGGGTGGCGGAGGAAGAGCAGTATCTGCTGAACCATCTGCTAACGCAGCGTGGCCTTGCCCAAGGCTGCTCCTCCTGACACTCCTGGAGTAAGAGGGGTGAAGAGCCTGGAAGGGGGTGGGAGGGGCGGGGGTGAAAGGAAAACAACAGCCATAGCTGCTGAATGATCTGCTTGCACACCATGGACTTGACCGAGGCTGTTTCGCCAGACAACCTCGGGAAGGAAGAGGAGCGAACAAAAGACTTTTAGAGCCGAGGCTGCTCCCCATACGCCGACTTCTGACTTGGCAGGTGGGTGAGGGGGGTGGGACGCGGGGGGGGGGGGAGGTTTGAGAGGGGATGAGGGGGGTGCAGGCAGGAGGGGTATGTAGGAAGAAGAGCAGCAGCTGCTGAATGATCTGTGCATAAAACACCTGTGGGAAAGGGGGGGGGCTTCATAGAAAGGGGGTCACCCACCAATTAGGAAGGGCTCCCTGCCACGTGCACCAATCAGAGTAGGCAACGTGGAAAGGTAAAGAGAAAACGACGCGCAGGGGAGGACAGAGGAGAGGGAGGGGAAAGCGGAGGGGGCGTCGGAGGCGAAGAGGGTCACTCACCAATGAGGAACGGCTCCCTGCCATGTGCTCCAATCAGCGTCGTCAATGACGAGCGGTCGAGAGAGAAGGAAGCAGAGTTGAGGACAGAGGAGTGCGAGGCGGAGGCAGAGGAGGAGGAGGAGACGACAGGGGCGGAGGGAGGGCGGGGAGCTGGAAGGGGAGGGGGAGAAGGAAGGCGGAGGCAGCGGAGGGCGGGCGGACGGCGGAATGGGAAGAGCGGAGGAAGCAGGGGTTTGTCGATGGAGGGATGCAGGCCTGAGACGTGCACCTGGGAGCTGGTCTGGAGGAAGGGAGGCAAGGGAACGAGAGTGGCTTTTTAAGTGAGAAATCAGGCCTGATTTGTGGGAAGACGAGGCAGCAGGAGGCTGGTCAATGGAGCGGTGCAGTGCAGCGCTGACATGACACGTGCAGAGTCTATTTTTGAGGCGCGCCAATAAATAGACTCCTCTTGCAGTGCAGGCCTGACACGTGCACTTGGGAGCTGGTCTGAAGAAGAGGCGGAAGAAAACACACAGAAGATAGACCTAGATAATAATCAAGATTCTTCTCGAGATTTGCATCCACCACAGATGCTAATTCATGAAACTGATCACAAGAGCAGGACCTTTCTTACCAATATTAGGAAATCTTTGTATATGGCTCAACGACACACAGGCCACCCTAGAAATTGACGTCTCGAAAGCAGCACAGCGCGCCGAGCCAATGTACAGACTATCACAGCAGAGACAGCAGCGCGCCGAGCTTATCACTTGAAAGGCAGATCCTCCTGGGCGTTCGCCATTTCGCACTAGAAAACTAGAGGAAAAAGACATTAAAATGGCCGAGGGCTTTTGAACTGACTCAAGGAAGAGAGCAGCGCGCCGAGCCGAAGTTACCTCGAGGGCTTTGTCGAGATCCTCCAGAGCGTTCGCCATTCCGCAAAGGGCTGCTTGCTGAATGAAAGGGCGCTTCCTTCGGGTGCTTTTGGCGGCTCGACTCGAAAGCCACCTGCTTCTCTTAAGAGAAAATCACCCCACAAGAGACCTGGAGCAGGTGTCTGCAGCCCCCTGGCTGCGTCGGCTGTAGCAGCAACTTGGCGTCAGCGGCCGATCCTGTTCACTGTGCGGTCGCCGTAGGATCCTGCGAGCAACCGCATAAGAGACCTGGCTGCAGGCTGCAGGTTGCAGCCACCTGGCTGCAAGTTCCTGGCTGCGTCGGCTGTAGCAGCAACTTGCCGTCAGCGGCCGATCCTGTTCACTTTGCGGTCGCCGTAGGATCCTGTGAACTACTGTGTCAATTCTGAAGACCAATCCTGTTCACGAAACTCACTTAATCGGAGCACGAGCCTGCTCAAGTCGTGTATCACTGAAGCCTGCTCTGATCGGCGCACGAGCTCTACTTGTGGTCAACAGCATGCATTGGGTCCTAATCAGGCGCTGGCGACGGTATCAGGGATCTGGTATCGGCACCAATTATGCCATGGTATCCGAAACGGAAGCCAGCACACGACGACTCCTGGCGACAGGCTAAGCTGACGACGCGGCAGACAGATTCCACCAAGAATTGACGACTCGCAGTCGTGCGAACTAACGGCTAACGGTCATCCGAGCAAGCGTCTAGCTCAGTATATTCGAATGTAGGAAATCGCTTTGATCTGACCACAAATCGCCGTGAGTGGCCTGCGACAAAGCACGACCAAGTCGGCGAAAATAGAAACGCCGCCACCTAAACGCCTAATGGGCAGCCTGACGGAACCGTACTAGTCTGTGATGTAACAAACAGGTAAGGAAGGCCGTGTGAAATCAAAGCAGCAAATTCAGGGAGCATTGCCAAGCCAAGGGATGGAGGAAATCGCGCGCTTTGACAAAAATCAAGAATGTTTCAAACTTTTCGACCCTTTTTGCGCGCGATGTATGGCATGCCCCCGTTACCCAAAACGGTCGACCCCCCCCCCCCACAACCCGTTTTCGTTTTGATGTGCAGAATATTGGAATTGTAATTTTGGGTCGCTGTGAAAACATTTGCCGGATCCCAATTCAGTTGTTGCGCGAACATGCGTTTAAAACTGACAAAAATCGAAGCGCAAGTGTCGGGGCTTACGTCTGGTTTTTGGGGCACCCGCCAGACGCCACTGCTTCGCTTTCCTTCACCTTGGACTCTGGCGCTTCTCGGTGCTTCTTCCGTGACTCTACTACACTGACGCCGCTTCCTGTTCCTGCTGCCGTTTCCCTAGCTGACCCCTCCGGCGGTCCGGTAGTCGCCCGCAGTTCCACCACCCTTCCCTGTCCGGCGGTTCTTTCGGGCTCTCTTACAGGTCTGCATATCCCCTCGTTCTCCAGGAACCTAGTTGGTGTCGGCTGCCTCCAGGACCTTGGCGTCACCACTACGTTCCCTGGTCACGAGCGGTATGCTGTCTGTACCGAGGCCGCCACTGGTGCCCCCCCTGTCCACGTTCCCCCTGGACCGGTGCCCGGCCTATTCACTTTGGACACCGTGACCCCCCCGGCTGGGCGCCCCTTCAGGTGGCTGCGTCTACCCAGGTTGCTGCTGCCTGCTCCTGTCGGTCCATCACTCACCCGACTCTCCTTTGGCACCACCGCCTAGGTCACCCTGCGCTCCCACGTCTGCGTCACATGTCCCAGCACGGTCTCGTCCTTGGTCTCCCTGGTTCTCTCCCCGCGTTTCCCTCCTCCCCAGCCCCACCTTGCACGCCTTGCGTCGAGGGTCGGCTTCGCCGTGCCCCTCACTCCTCCTCGTTTCCCCCTACCGCCGCGCCACTGCAGACCTGCACATGGACGTCTGGGGCCCCGCCCCCGTCCATGGGCCGCGTCGAGAGCGCTACTTCCTAGTGCTTGTCGACGACTTCACTCGCTACACCTCGGTCTTTCCCCTGGAGCGGAAGGCCCACATGCCTGACGCTCTCATCCCCTGGCTTGTCTCTGCCCGTGTCCACCAAAGGTCTCCCTGTCTTGCGTCTTCACTCCGACCGTGGTGGCGAGTTTGCCTCAGGTGTCCTTGGTCGCTTTTTGTCGTGCGGAGGCATCACCCAGACGTTCACCCTACCGGACTCCCCACAGCAGAATGGGGTCGCTGAGCGACGCATCGGTTTGGTCATGGAGGTGGCTCGCACCTCCATGATCCATGCCGGTGCACCCCATTTTCTGTGGCCGTTCGCCGTGCGCTACGCTTCGCACCAGCTTAACCTGTGGCTTGCACCCCCCAGCAGCCGCAGGTTTCGCCGACCCGTCTTTGGACTGGGTCTCCTGGTGACGCGTCTGCGTTCCACGTCTGGGGCTGCCTTGCTCACGTCCGTGCCTCCGGCACGGACAAGCTCACTGCTCACTGCGTCTTCCTCGGTTTTCCCCTTGACGCATCCGACTGGCACTTCTATCCCCCGCCGTCTCACCGCTTCTTTCACTCTCGCGACATCACCTTTGACGAGTCCGCCTCCTTCTACTGTCGCTTCCCCCACCGCGGTCCCCCGGTTACCCCCCCCTGTTCCTGGTCACTCCTTCCCCGGTGGTCCCCTGCCCCCCCCCCCCCTCCTTCTCCTCGTCCTGCCCCCTCTGGTGTGTCCCACGTCACCCCTCTTCCGTCGGTGGTCCCGGTTGAGGAGTCTTCTGACTCTGGTGGTCCTGCGGCGCAGTCCTCGCCGGCTGCCCCTCCCCAGGCGTCCCCTCCTCCACCGCCTGTGCCGCCGCCGTCGCCCCTGCTGTCGCAGCCGTTGCCACCTCCGCCGCAGCCGTCGTTGTCGCTGTTGCCGCCGCCGTCGCAGCACCCGTTCGTTGACTCTGGGGGTGCTGGTATTGGAGTGCGTGCTAGTCCCGGTAGCCCTGGTGTTGGAGTGGTTCCGCCACCCACGACGGACTACTCGTGACTTGGGGTGACGAGGAGAGACGTGCGGACTTGGGACGAGAAGGAACTAGGAAATGGGGAATATTGCGTGAGCGTGAGGTGTACGGAAAGGGGAGGAGCTGTAGAGAAGGTTGAGAAAAGATTGGTGGAAAGTAAGGAGAATGGTGGTTGAGTGGAAGAAAGGAATGGAAGTGGCGAGAAACAGATTGACGTGGGGCAAAAGTTGGGTTTCGGACGGGGCGTGTTCAACACGCATTCGGACTTCGGGCCAGTGGCGTGTTCAGCAAGAAAGTCGCGATTGCGTGTGCGACTCGGCATGACACGAAGCGCGCGAGTTACTCGCAGCGCACACGGCAGTTACGAACCGCGTTTGTTCTTTCTTGTTTGCCTATAAATCAGTATACTCTTGTGTGCTTTGTATCTCATTGGAACTAGTGGAATGCTTGTATGTATTGACAACTTGCAACCACTTTGAGATCAGATTATGAGGCAAGGCCCTTGAGGCTATTTGCACAAGTATTTCTAAATACAGCGACGGAAGAAATTGTCCATATCTCAGCCTCTGTAGGCGAATAATCGTGTGTAGTGTTTAGAGATGCAGCTTATTAATTGCCAGGTTTTAAGGAAGAGTTAGACATATGCCTATACACGAGTGTCATGTGGGAACCAGCCCTGAAAATACAGTATAATGTGCCTAGGCAAAATCCATACACACACAAGTACACTCGGACAGTTTGTGCCATGTTCAAACTATGCAAAAGACACACTTGAAATTAGTACCTAGTCCATTTTCCCTTAGCCCTAACCACCGCCTTCACCCTCCTAGGCATACTATCAATGAGCCCCCTCCACACATCAGCATCTATCCCCTCCCAGATCTCTTGAATCCGCTCCCAAGTCTGGAGCATTCCTGAGGGGGGGTGCTGATACTTGGACAGCTCGCGTTTGAGATGGGCCCACAAGTGCTCGATGGGGTTGAGATCTGGGGATGAAGAGGGCCACAGCAGGACTGAATATTCCTGCTCGGACAACCACTCCTGCATAAGGCGGGACTTGTGCTTGGGGTCATTGTCATGCTGGAAAATGACATCACAGGTATTAAGGTCATAAAACTCAATGGTTTGTGCAAGCTCATCCTGCAAGATGCTTCGATACAGCTGCCCGTCCATACGACCGTCGATTTTACACATGTATCCAGGGCCATCATACGTCATACACCCCCATATCATGACTGACCCACCCCCATGCTTTACTGTTTGTTTTATGTGTTGCCCTTGAAGAGCTGCCCCGTCGCGAATCCATGCATACGACCGGCCGTCACTACAGAAACGGTTGATCTTGGTCTCATCAGACCAGACCACCCGCTTCCAGTCGTCCACGGTCCAGTCAACGTGGGCCTTGGCGAAATCCAGTCTGTCTCTGATGTAACACGCGGAGAGACGTGGCTTCTTCGGTTGCTGGACGGCGACTAGGCCAGACAGTTTGAGGGCGTTGCGGACTGCTCTTGGGCAGATCTAAATGCCGTGGTCTGTTTCCAGTAGCTTTGCGGCTTCTATGCTAGTCTTCACCTCGCCTGAAGTCACAGCGCGAACAAGGATGCGCCTGTCACGTACTGAGAGCAGGCGCGTTCGACGAGACCTCGGGACTGTTGGCCTAACCGCTAGGCTGCTGGTGCGCTGAGAGGCCTCTTGAGCGTATTTCTGAACTGTGCTCTTCCCGATCCCTAGCATTCTAGCAATCTGACGGAAGCTATGACCGCGTCGAAGCAAGGTCGCGATCCTATCTTTCTGGCGCGAAGCAAGAGGCCGCATCATTGCTATGAGCCTGGCGGGGTTCACGTTATGCCGTCGATAAAGACTAGGAGGTTAGGTTTGCGAGATCACGAAATGCCGTGAGAAATAGACCTAGACTCGAATCGGGAGCTAATTGTCCGCATCGAGTCTCGCTAGCAAAGTGGTGGACTCACTATAAGTAGTTCGATAAAACGTACAATACCATACAGCATAAGGATGCTTCACTCCTAAGTCACATGGTACAATGGGTACTTGGGGATAAATGTACACGACACATGCTGAAAATACAAAATCTTTTGACTAGTGTACCTTTTCTAGCCCAATTAATTCCGTCGCTGTATATATACGTTTGACACAACCCCTAGACTGCATAGGTCCAGTTCCTGATGAGAAAAACGGCAACTCAGGGCGGCACTACTAGTCCAACCTCTGAGTCAAGGGTCTAAAGACTAGTCAAACAAGTACAGACCCTTGACGACTAGTCTGTACTTGTTTGACTAGTCGTACAGACTAGTAGTGCCGCCTAGACGAGTTGTACAGACTAGTACAAGGGCAGGGCCAGGGCGGCACTACTCGTCCAGCCACTGGGAGAAGCCACAAGGCCAGTCAAGAATAAACAAAAGTATTATATAAAGGTCAGTACATAGGCAAGGCCCTAGCAGGTGAGAGGTAACAGGAACAAGGCCTAGCTGTACAGAGTGCCGCTGATGATCTTTAGGCGCAAGGGCCTTCGTAAAGATATCAGTTGTGTTGGCACTGGAGGTCAAGTGTACTACGCGAGCCTGGCAACGCTGCTGCAGCTCGCGCATGAGGAAGTACCGCAACTGGATATGCTTTGCTCTGCCCTCAAGTCGAGGCTCGTGGCACAGGAGGATCATGGCCCTGTTGTCAGCGTACAGGACTGGCGCAGAGCTAGGCCTCTCACCTAAGTCAGTGAGCAGGAAGGTCAGCCAGCGGAGCTCCTGTGCCGCCATGGCACCGGCGTTGATCTCGGCCTCACAGCTGGACTGGGCAACAGACGAGGAGCGAGTAGCTCTCCACGAGACAGCACCTGAACAAGGGCTAAAGCAGTAGACCTACGAGGGCCTAAGGGTCTCTGCGTCGTCTGCCCAAGAAGCGTCTGTGTGCCCAGTAAGGACCACCGGCCTGCGTCCTCCCAACACTAACCCCATGCCTGATGTACTCGGGAGATAACGCAAAACCCTCTTAGCTGTAGACCAGTGCTGAGGTCTGTGTCTGCCTGTGGCCACAAAGCGAGCCAGGATGCTGAGAGGGTATGCAAGATCTGGACGAGTGCAAGTCATCAGGTACATGAGGCAACCCACCAGCTCAGCGTAAGGACCACTGTGCTCTGCTGACTCCTCAAGAACTAGAGCAGAGAGCCTGTGATCTACTAGAAGAGGTGTGGGCAGTGCGGAGGAGAACTGAAGACCGAACCTCTGAAGGACCTGGCGCACCAAGTGGGACTGGGTGAGAGTGATGGTGCGCGCTGCTCTGTCTCTGGAGATCTGCATGCCCAGGTAGTGGCGCAGCTCTCCTAGGTCAGTGCAGGTGTGTCTCCTCAGCAGCTCAGCCTTTACAAAGGCCAGCGCGGTGGTGTCTGCAGTGGCAAAGACCCGATCGTCTACTTAAACAAGGATGTAGAACGGAGTCTGGCCAGAACGAACAAAGAGCGAGAGGTCTGCGGAAAGAACTGCAGGTCTGCAAGAGTAGCACGTAGCGTGTCGTGCCACTCACGGGGAGCCTGACGCAAGCCATAGACTGGGCACCGCAGAAGCTACTGGGTCCCAGGAGGGAAGGTACCAGTGAAACCCTGAGGGCGACGCAGGTAGACCTGCTCATGTAGACTGCCCTGAAGAAATGCAGTGGAGAACTCGAGGGAGTGTAACTCGTAGTCACGCTGTGCTGGTACGTGTAGCAGTGCCCAAAGAGTAGTCATCTTTGGCATCGGGGCGAAAGTCTGAAAGAAGTCCACCCCCTCACGCTGACTAAATCCTCTAGCCACGTAGCGCGCCTTGAACACAGGCGGCTCTCCAGGAGGGCGCTTCACATTAAAGAGCCAGCGGCCATTGACTATGTTCATCCCAGGTGGAGGAACTGCATCGACGTAGGTGCGGGTGGATCTCTAAGATGCCATCTCCTGCTCCATGGCAGCTATCCACTGAGAGGCCAAAGGTCCCGAGACCGCCTCAGCGTAAGTGCGAGGGGTCGGGATGTCGAAAGCGTCTGGGTCACCCTTAGGGACTAACAGCATGGAATAGAGATGGGGAGCAGCCTCGGACAGGAAAGCAAGCTCGTACTGGCGGTCCTCCAAGACGTCACTGCCGAGTGCAGGAGCACCCCCGACAGACGGAGGACAGGCAGGGTCAGAGACCAGAGCAGTGGCATAGTCAAGGCGGCGGGTAGAGGCAAATCAGCTACCGCAGTGACCAGAGCGTCGAAACACGAGACTGGAACAGACGGGTCGGTAACGAGGGAGGCAAGGACCCAAGAAACAAGGGGACGGGCGGCGCGAAGGTAGTCAGACAGGGGGGGAGGCGCAACAACAAGAGAGGACGGAGGCGGCGACGGTAGGAGGGTAGGACAAGACGCGTGGGAACAAAACAACATAGGGTGAGAGCGCGGGACAAGGGAGACGGGGCGAGCACGGGAGGGACGACGAGATCAGACCTGAGACGGAGGCGTCAGGTCACGAGAGAGAGGAGGGGACACAGGAGGGCAACGAGGGGAAAGACGAGCCGGGGACGAGTCCGGGGGAGGGAACACAGGGCCCTAGACTGGAAGGGGAGGAGACGGTAGGGGAGGCACAGACACGTGGTCAGGGGACGGGAGGCCGAGCAGGCAAAGGGCTGACACCAGCGGTAACTGCTGCTGTGGCATGACACCGACACCGGGATGGCAAGCTGCTCCATGGCTACCTCCGGAACTCTCCACTCCAGCACCCCCAGAAGGAACCCCCCAAGGGACCGAAACCCCGTGAACACCCGTACCACCCCCAGGCTCGCCGGGACAAGCCACGTCAGGAACCCTAGGACTACCAGAGTCAGCAGACTCCTCGACTGGGACAACCGAGGGGAGGGGAGTGACATAAGACACACCAGACGGTGCAGGACGGGGAGGGGGAGGGGGGGGGACAGGGGTGACCGGGGAAGGGGTGACCAGGAACAGGGGGGGAGTAACCGGGGGACCTTTGCGGGGGAAGCGGTGGTAGAAGGAGACGGACTCGTCAAAGGTGACGTCACGGAAGTGAAAGAATCGGTGAGACGGCGGGTGGTAGAAGTGCCAGTCGGACGCGCCAAGGGGGAAACCGAGGAAGATACAAGGGAGGGTGCGGGCAGTGAGCTTGTCCGTGCCAGAGGCATGAACATGAGCAAGGCAGCCCCAGACGTGGAATGCAGACGTGTCACCAGGAGACCTGGTCCAGAGGAGGGTCGGCGAAAACTGCGGCTACTGGGGGTGCGGCCACAGGTTAAGCTGGTGAGCGGCGTAGCGAACGGCGAACGACCACAAAAAATGGGGTGCACCGGCATGGATAATGGAGGTATGAGCCACCTCCATAACCAAACCGATGCGTCACTCAGCGACCCCATTCTGCTGTGGGGAGTCCGGCAAGGTGAACGTCTAGGTGATGCCCTCTGCAAGACAGAAACGACCAAGAACGCCGGAGGCAAACTCGCCGCCATGGTCAGAATGGAGACGCAAGATAGGGAGACCGCGGTGGACAAGCGCAGAGACAAGCCACGGGATTAGAACGTTAAGCACGTCGGCCTTCCACTCCAGGGGGAACACGGTGGCGTAGCGCGCGTAGATGTCAACAAGCACTAGGAAGTAGCGCTCTCGACGCGGCCCATGGACGGGGCGGGGCCCCAGACGTCCATGTGCAGTGTCTGTAGCGGTGCGGCGATAGGGGGGAAAGAGGAGGAGTGAGGGGCACGGCGGAGCCGGCCCTCGACACAGGGCGTGTACAGTGGTGTTGGGGAGGAGGGCAACTCGAAGAACGACCCTGGGAGACTTAGGACAAGACAGTGCTGTGACATGTGACGCGGGCGCTGGAGGGCGGGGTGACCTAGACGGTGGTGCCACAGGAGTGTCGGGTGAGTGAGCGACCGGCACGACCAAGCCGCAGCAACCTAGGTAGACGCAGCCACCTGAGAAGACGTCCCTACCAGGGGGGTCGCAGTGTCCAGTCTGAACAGGCCGGACACCGGGTCCCGGGGGAACGTGGTGAGGGGGGCACCAGTGGCGGCCTCGGTACAGACGACGTACAGTGACCAGGGAACGTAGTGGTGACGCCACTTTCTAAAGGCAGCCGACACCAACTACGTTCCTGGAGAACGAGGGGATGTGCAGGCCTGTAAGAGAGCCCGAAGGAACCGCCGGACAGGGAAGGGTGGTGGAACTGCGAGCGACTACCGGGCCGGAGGAGGGGTCGGCAAGGGAAACAACAGCAGGAGTAGCAAGCGGCATCAGCGTAGTGGAGTCACGGAAGAAACACCGAGAAGTGCCAGAATCGAGGGTGAAGGAGAGCGCAGCGGTGGCGTCTGGAGATAGAGCAGCGACAATAGAGCCTAGGCTAAACAAAGCAGGGGATCCTACGCGTGACGCAGCAGGGGAGGTAAGTCTAGACATGCCTACACTAGGCAACAAGGGGTAGTAAGAACTAGGCATACTAGAGTCATCAGCATACATCACATGCAGGGCAGCAACAATTTCATCCATGTCCATATCAAAGATCTGAACGCTACGGCGAAACAAGCTATGCCAGTCGGGGAGGTCGGGCGACAGGCCGAAGCGCTGACGAAGCAGGTCATCCAGGCGACGGAAACAGCGAAAGGATGTGTGACCAATCTTACCGCAAACAGAACCACGGCGAGGACGGGTCTGGAGCTGGAACTGACAGCACGCGTCACCCGAACTGCCACCCGGCAGCCCACCACGCGCACGACCACCACGTCCACCGCCACCACCAGCGCTAGGCCACCTGAACGGGAGGCCACTCGCCCGCCTCTGCTGCTGCGGCTGTGGCTGGTGCGAGGGCTGCTGCTGTGGCTGGTGCGTGTCCGGCTGCGACACCTGCCGCTGCTGAGGCGGCTGCTTGGCTGCACCTGTCAGGGTCCCCTTGTCAGCACTACCACTAGGCGACCCGACTCCACCACCACCTCCACCTGCAGCTCCACCCCCACCGCCGCGCCCAGCCTTGGGGCGGCAGCCCTTCCCGGAACGGATCTGCGCTGCAATTGCGGACTCAGCCATAGCGACAGAACCATCGGAGAAGCACTGAGCGGGGGCACAACCCTGAAAGATTGGGACCAGCACAGTACCGCTGGTCTGGGCGATAGAGCACTGACGGGTCTCTATGGCAGTCAGGGTGTCGACAAAGTCAGTGAGAGTGAGGTCACCAGGGTGGGTGCTAAGGAAGTGGTCGCGGGCAGTAGCAAGACAATGAGGGAGGCGGGTGGCGAGCAGGTAGAGGGCAGAGCAGAGGGGCGGCTGAAAGGCTCTAAGCTGGGTCTCAGTGTAGGCATCACGCTAGGTCGCGTCTACCGTGCGCAGGTGAGTGGCTAGGTCAGCGACAGTAGGGAAGGACGCAAGGTCAGGGAAGAGCAGCGGCAGGATCAGGCAACCTACAGAGGCAGCATGTGGGGTGGAATAGCGCTTGACGACGGCCTCTAGAAACTCCTGCGCAGTCGTGACTGACCTAAAGCGTGGGTGCTCAGACAGGGGGAGGGCATGACTGATCGCAAGCTCCGCGACAGCGTCACGCGACAGCCAAACTGAGCGGGCAAGGGCAGCAGCTGCAGCAGACTCACGGTCAGCGGACGATGGGTCTGCGGGCAGGGGAGCCGGGGGGTCAGGGCAGGGGAGCGTACTGTCAAGGTGGATCGCCAGGGAGTGGCCGTCCTGCCGCTGACCAGTGAGGTGACGCCGGAGGTTGACGAGCCACGTGTCAAACTCAATCGGCTGTCCCTCTGCGTCGAACCGGAGCATGGAGTCCGCCATCAGGAGCGATGCAGCAGCGGCGCAGTGCTGTACGGTGCAGAGCGGTGCAGTGTGGTGCTGTGCGATGCTGTGCGATGCAGAGCGGTGCAGTGCGGTGCAGTGCAGTGCTGTGCAAAGCGGTGCAATGCGGTGCAGTGCGGTGCAGAGTAGTACAGCGCGGTGTAGTGCGGTGCTGTGCGGTGTAGAGCGGTGCCTGGCGGTGCTGATCGGGAAGGACGAGCCGGGCACGAGTCGGAGGTGGGCGGCGGCGAAACGAATGCGGGGCCGGCGAGGAGCGGGCGTGAAGAGGCAGGCTAGGACAGCCATGATGACTCAGGGGGCCGGCTAGGACGGGCGCGAACGGTGCAGGGGGCCGGCTAGGAACAGGCGCGACGGCTCAGGGGGTCGGTTAGGACGGGCGCGACAGCTCAGGGGGCGGGCTAGGACAGGCGCGAATGGCTTAGTGGGGGGGAGGGGGGGGGGCGACTAGGATGGGCGCGAACGGCGCAGGGGGCCGGCTTGGACGGGCGCGACGGCTCAGGGGGGCGGCTAGGACATGCGCGAACGACGCAGGGGGCCGGCTAGGAACAGGCGCGAAGGCTCAGGGGGCTGGCTAGGACGGGCACGAACGGCTCAGGGGGTCGGCTAGGACGGGCACGAACAGCTCAGGGGGCCAGCTAGGACGGGCGCGAACGGCGCAGGGGGCCGGCTAGGACGGGCGCGAACGGCTCAGGGGGCCGGCTAGGACGGGCGCGACGGCTCAGGGGGCCGGCTAGGACGGGCGCGAACGGTGCAGGGGGCCGGTTAGGAACAGGCGCGACGGCTCAGGGGGCCGGTTAGGACGGGCACGAACGGCTCAGGGGGCCGGCTAGGACGGGCACGAACGACTCAGGGGGTCGGCTAGGACGGGCGCGACGGCTCAGGGGGCCGGCTAGGACGGACGCGAACGGCGCAGGGGGCCGGCTAGGAACAGGCGCGACGACTTAGGGGGCTGGCTAGGACGGGCGCGAACAGCTCAGGGGGCCTGCTAGGATGGGCGCGAATGGCTCAGGGGGCCGGCTAGGAAGGGCGCGACGGGCTAGGGGCGGCGCGACGAAGGCCTAGGGCGGAAGCGTGGGCGGCGGGACCTACCTACCAAGCATGATACCATCTTAACGTAGGATTGAATGTCGAGAGAAAAACGTACAAGGTTATAAACCTAAGTGTTGTACCCTCTAAGATACGAACCTATACAGTCTATAAAAACATAACCTATATATATATGTTTGATAGGCGGCCCAGCAGGGCGGACCTCCCCCTCTGAAACCATGTCAGAAACTCAGCCACTAACCACTGAGTTAAAAGGGCATGTTAATAGCGGGTTAGTGCGCCCATAGCCCCCCAGGGTCTGCACCTGTGGCCCTTCCCCCAGGATCTTCTCAAGGGTAACCCCTAGCGGGCCAATCGACACCCCCCCTCGCTGGGATAGGTGAAAGACACGAGCGCCTCTGCAGCGCTAACACTAATTTAACACCCACCCCCCCTAAATCCAACAGCACAGTGCAGCATATCAGTGCACCTGGTTCAGCCATTCACACATAATGCTCAGGTACTGTAGCACGCATGGCTGCAGCCAGCCACTACCTAGTCAGGGCAGTCAACAAATATATTTATATATAGATTAGCTAGGTCATATTTGTTTATAGCCTAGCTAGTTTAGTTCTTAGCGAGTACAGCCCTAGTTTTGTATCCCTCGACATTTTCCGTTAGGCACACACTTTTCGCGCTACTCTAACATGGTATAGAGCTAGGTTAGATTTTTTCCGCCGTTACTCACGCTTCCGCCGTTACTCACGCTTCAGCCGTTACTGTAGCTTTTTTTTTATTTTCGCGTGTGTGCACCTCTCAATTTCACGCATCCCCTACCCTCCAATTTTGCGCACTGTAGCCTTGACACACTACCCTCTAGCGTTCCCGATGTTTCGTACGGCAGCCAGCAGGCCGGCGAGCTAACCAGCCCGCTAGCCAGCAAGCTCACTAGCACGCTCGCCAGCAGCACGCTAGCCGACATGCCAGCCACTGCACCGGCCGGCACGCTAGCCAGCACGCCCACCAGCACGCTAGCCAGCACGCTAGCTAGCACGCCAGCCAACACGCCAGCCTACGCGCCAGCCAGCTAGCCACGTTAGCCAGCTAGCTAGCCAGTGCGTTAGCTAGCGCGCCGCCAGCAGTGCTAGCCAGCTAGCCACCAGAAGCGCCCGCCAGCTCGCCACCAGCACCTGCTGCCAGCTACTAGCCAGCAGCGCCTGCCAGCTCGTCACTGGCCAGCTCGCTGCTGCGCCAGCCACTGCCACTGCAGCCACAGACAGCCGCCACCACTGCAGCCACTGCTGTTGCCACTGCTGCCTGTGCCGCTGCCGCCGCTACTGCTGCAGCCACTGCCACTGCCGCAATCACTGCAGCCACTGCCGCTGCCGCAGCCACCTCTGCCACTGCAGCCACTGCCTCTGCCGCCACTACCGCTGCAGCAACTGCCTCTGCCACTGCAGCCACTGCCTCTGCAGCCACTGCCTCTGCCACTGCAGCCGCTGCCTCTGCCGCCACTGCCGCTGCAGCTGCTGCCCTTGCAGCCGCCACTGCCGCCGCTGCCGCCACTGCCACTCCTGCCCTTGCAGGTGCCGCTGCAGCTGCTACCCTTGCAGTGCCGCTTCCGCCACTGCCCTTGCAGCTGCCGCTGCCGCCGCTGCTGCTGCTGCCCTTGCAGCAGCCGCTGCAGCTGCTGCCCTTGCAACGCTGCTTCCACCGCTTCCGCCGCTGACCTTGCAGCCACCGCTGCCGCTGCTGCCCTTGCAGCCGCCGCTGCAGCTGCTGCCCTTGCAGCGCCACTTCCGCCGCTGCCCTTGCAGCCGCTACTGCCACCGTTGCCCTTGGAGCAGCTGCTGCCGCCGCTGCCCTTGCAGCCGCCGCTGCCACTGCTGCCCTTTGCAGCCACCACTGCAGCCGCTGCCCTTGCAGCTGCTGCTGCTGCCGCTGTCCTTACAGCCGCCTCTGCTGTTGCTGCCCTTGCAGCTGTTGCGCTGCCTCTACCACTGCAGCCGTCGTTGCCGCCGTCTCTCTCCCGTTGCAGCTGCCAATGCAGCTACTTTTGCTTCACGGCCACAGCTGCCACCATAGCCGCCAGCATGGCGTCGCCCGGCGTCTTCATTCTGCGCCTGGATGGGGAGGGGCGGGCAGTAGGATTCGCCGCCTGACAGGAGGCAGCTCTCCATCAGCTCACAAGTCAGTGCGTTGACGACGAGTCCCTGGACGCCCACGTCCCTAGTGAGCTCCCTGCTGTCCCCCGCCAGGGCGCTGTGCACGCTGCTGATCGTACTGCCTACTCTGTCTGGGTGTCCCGCGATGCCACTGCTCGCATCGCCATCCTCAGGTGCCTGCCGGTTGACAAGCACTCCCACTTTGTGGATGCTGCGTCAGCCCGCACCCTCTAGCTGACTATCCTCGCTAGGTACTCCACCCCGTTGTCCGCCACTCTTGGTCGTCTCCTCCTCCCTTTCTTCTACCATGAGCTGACTTTCTTCACCACTGTAGCAGACTTAGTCGAGCATCTGCACTCCCTCGAGGACCGCTGGCGTGCGGCCTGTACTAAGGCCCAGCTAGCGCTCGCCCCGTCCCCTTTCTTTGTCACTATCTACTTCCTTATCACCCGCCTCACTGACCGCCTAGCCCCTCCCCGTGATGTACTCCTCGCTCGTCACCCTTCTGAGCTCACCCTTGACCTCTTCTCCACCTCCGTGACTAAGGTAGAGGACCGCCTCCGTGCCATCGCTGGTTCCACTAGCGCGCCGGCAGTCCCTATCTTTCAGGGCAGCGCTCCCTCCCTAGTGACAGTCCCTGCCTCCGTCTCTGTGGCCGAGTCCGTAGTGGCTACCTCTGCCCCCGGCCGCTCCTCTGGTGGCAAGGGCAAGGGGGGGCAAGGGTCATGGGGGGTCAGCAGCAGCGGGTGGAGGGGGTGTGCGTGCGGACGAAGAGGGTGGTCAGTCAGAGTCGGAGACTGCGCAGCAGCAGCCGCAACTGTCGTGGGGGCCGGCGGGCCCTGGGGGTGGTGATCGTGGTGGAGGCTGAGGGGGTTGGGGCCCAGGGCAGTCGGTGCCCTGGGGATCGCATGGCTCTTCTGTGAGTCAGGGTGCTGGTGTTTCTGGTGGCGCGGTGACCTGCATGAACCAGCTGCTGATTGGCCCGCAGGCGGGCTAAGTGTGCGGGCGCGCGGGGCATACCGCCGCTCCCTGCTTCCACTGCTTGGATGACCTCTATCGTCGTCAGTTCAACCTGCTGGTGCAGGTACCCCCCTGGCCTGTCTTGCTTCGTCGTGGGATTCTTATCTTTGATATGGATATCATTCAGATCGATCATGCCTTGTATTCTTTGTATTGCTGGTTCTCATATCCTGCTGTTTGTAGCTTTGGAGCTGCTACTGTGAGTAGTCTAGGATCCCCTGGTGCATCATGCATAGACTCCCCTGTTGCGTCAGGCATAGGTCCTATTCGAGACTCTTCACTGGGCCCCGCCACGTCAGCCCTCTCCTTTGTCCTAGACTCTGGAGCATCTCGGTGCTTTTTTTGAGATAGTACTGCTCTCACCCTGCTTCCTGCGCCTGCCCGTGTCGCACTAGCAGACTCCTCCGCCACAGCTGTTGCGCGTAGCACCACCACTCTCCCCTGTCCTGTTGTCCCTTCTGGCTCCCTCACTAGTCTGCATATCCCCTCGTTTGCTAGGAACCTAGTGGGTGTCGGTCATCTCCAAGACCGAGGCGTCACCACTACGTTCCTTGGCCGCGTGAGTCACGCCGCTTGCACAGACACAGCCACCAATCGACACTTAGCCACTATTGAGCGTGACCCAGGGTCAGGTCTCTTTATACTGCACATTGAGTCCCCGCCGACTGCTGCATCTGCCGAGGTTGCTACGTCGTGCTCCTGTCGCTCACTAGCTCACCCGACCCTTCTGTGGCACCACCGCTTAGGTCACCCTGCACATGTCCCAACACGGTCTAGTCACTGGTCTCTTTGTCTCACTCCCTGCCCTGCCTCCATCAGTAGCACCACTATGCACCTCCTGCGTCGAGGGCCTGCAGCGCACCGCCCCTCACTCCTCCTCGTTTCCTCCTACTACAGCACCGCTACAGACACTGCACATGGACGTTTGGGGCCCTGCCCCATCCATGGTCTTAGTCAAGAGTGCTACTTCCTAGTCGTCGTTGATGACTTCTCGCGCTTCACCACAATGTTTCCATTGGAGCGGAAGGCCGCCGGGCCTACCGTTCTCCTCCTGTGGATTCTTGTTGTTCGCACCCACTACCGCCTGTCTGTAGATCGCTTACACTCTGACTGTGGTGGCGAGTTCACCTCTGGCACTCAAGGACAGTTCTGTCGTACGGAGGGCATCCACCAGACGTACACACCACCGGACTCTCCACCAGACTCTCCGAGCAATGCATCGGCCTGATCATGGAGGTAGCCTGCACCTCCATGGTCTACGTCGGTGCACCCCATTTTCTGTGGTCGTTCGCTATGCGCTATGCTACTCACCAGCTTAACCTATGGTCGCGCTCCTAGCGGCCACTAGTTTCACCAACCCTCCTCTGGACCGGGTCTCCTTGTGACGCGTCTGCGTTCCACGTCTGGGGCAACCTTTCTCACTTCTGCAACACTCGCACGGACAAGCTCTCAGCCTGCACCCTTCCTTGTGTTTTCCTGGGGTTTTCGCTTGATGCCTCTAACTGGGTGTTCTACCACCCGTCACACCACAGTTTTTACCACTCTCGTGACGTTACCTCCGACGAGACGCTCCCCTACTACCGGCGTTTCTTGCACCGTAGCTCTCCTGTGCCTCCTCCTCTCTTCCTTGTCCCTGCCCAGCCTGCTGTACCCCTCCTATCCCGCCCAGCCCAGTTGGTGTCTCCCACGGCACTCAGTTCCCCTCAGTTGCTCCTGTGGGAAAGTCGGCTGACTCTGGGGGCACAGCTGCTGGGGATGCGCCTGCTGTCCCTGTGACGCCTCCCCCAGCCTCGGTACCCAAGTCACCTCAGCCGCCTCCCCCCTTGCCTCAGCAGCAGCAGCAGCCGCCACAACAGACTTAGCGGCTGCAGCACCAGCAGCAGGGAGCAGCGGGCTCTGGGGGTGCTGGTATTGGAGGTGTTGCGGGTGTTGGTTCTGGGGGTGCGAGTTCTGGGGGTGCTGACTCTGGAGGTGCTAGTTCTAGGAGTGCAAGTTCAGAGGGTGCTAACTCAGGGGGTGCTAGTTCTGTAGGTGGTGCATCCATGAATGCTAGTCTTGGGAGTGCTATTTTGGGGAGTGCCTGTGGCAGCCGCAGTGACGCTGGAGGTCCTGGAGAGGACAGGGAGCACTTGTAGCCGCAGCAGCATGTGCAGCCGTTGCAGCAGGAGCAGCCGCTGTTTGCCCTTCGTCTCCTTGGTCTTGCTCCAAGTTCCCCTGTCCGCCCGCCTGTTCCCCCTCCGGTGCGTGACCATGTTTACGACTCGTCGTTTCTTCCTCCGGCTTGTTTTCCCCCGCGCTCCCCTCCGTCCCCTGACTTGTCCCCTGTTCCCCCTCGTCCCAGTCCCCAGTTCTTCCCCATCGGGTCCGTCGCCCCTTTGGTTCTTGTCCTCTCTCTCCCCGTCCTAGTGTCCACCCTATGGTCCTTCGTACGCGTGCTCCTCCTGTCACAGTCCTCCCATTGCCTCCCTCGTCGTCGCTCTCGTCGTCCCCCCCTTCTCGCCCAGACGCTGCTCGTCCATTCCTTTTGCGCCTGCTTGCGTCGATTATTACTGGCCCTACTGCTCCTCCTGAGTCTATCTCTGCGCTTGTCCCTGCAGTCGCTGACTTTGCTGCTAGCCATCGCGTTGACTACGCTACCGCTCTGGTCTCTGGTACTGCCCGTCCTCCGTCCGTCGGGGGTGCACCTACCCTTGGCAGTGACGTGCTAGAGGACAGGCAGTATGAGTTGACCTACCTTGCTGCCGCTGTTCCCCATCTCTGCTCCATGCTTGTATCCCCAGAGGGTGACCCAAGCACTCTCGACATGCCATGGAGGTTGAGATGGCACTCTACAGATCCACAGGCACCTACGTCGACGAAGTTCCCCCACCTGGGGCGAATATAGCCGATGACATGTGGATCTACAGAGTGAAGTGCACACCTGGAGAGCTGCCGTAGTTCAAGATGCATTACGTGGCTAGAGGCTTTAGTTGGCGTGAGGGTGTGGACTTCTTCCAGACCTTCTCCCCAACCCCGAAGATGACTATGCTTCGGGCTTCTTCACATAGCCGCGCAGCGTGACTACGAGCTTCACTCACTCGACTTCTATACAGCGTTCCTGCAGGGTAGTCTGCACAAGCAAATCTACCTCCGGCGCCCACTAGGCTTCTATGGGTCCTTCCCATCTGGGACCGAGTGGAGCTTGTGCCGTCCTGTCTACGGCCTTCGTCAGGCACCCCGTGAGAGGCACGACACGCTTTGCACCACTCTTGCTGGGCTGCATTTCTTTCCGTCCTCTGATGACACCTCTCTCTTTATTCGCACGGGTCAGACACCGTTCTACATCCTAGTGTACGTAGACAATCTTATCTTTGCTACTCTTGACACAGTCGCACTGGCCTCAGTGAAGGCCGAATTACTGAGACACACCTATACGGACTGGGTTGTGATTGCGACAGCGCGGACGCGTACATATCTTATGTACAGGGTGTAAATTCGTGTCAATTATGACGGGCAACAATGGTCGGCAAATAACTGAATGACACAATGTGGCTTGACATGATGTCACGTAGGGATACGCCCGTAATTGAATAGGGCCGAAATCGGGGGGAAGAGGGGAGGGGATCAAAACCGAGGGAAGGGGGGGAGCGAAACGGAGGGGAAGGGGGGATTGAAACGGAGGGAACTGTAGGGGGGAAGGAAAACGGAGGGGAGGGGGGAAGCGAGATGGAGGGGGAGGGGGGAGACAGAGCCCTCCCACACCCCTCTCGATGTGATTGGCTAACAACCCAGGAATTCGTCAGAATGGGCGTGATTCTTATGGTCAGGAAATCTGAGCCGTTAATCGCCCTCGGCTGTCGAACGGCTGATATTTGTCGAAACGATCGCACTCGATCGTGACCATCAAATATTGACCGCTGCTAGCAAGGGGCAACTAGCAAAAACATCCCCTAATGGATTGACCGCTGCTAGAAAGTAGCTGTTACATCTCTCCTGCGTCTTGAGGCAAAAAAATCATGGGTATTAGGGGATGGCGCTGAGCCATTTTTTGGGGGATTGTGGGAGTGTGGGAGGGGGAACGTCTGAATAGTAGGACTTAGCCGATTGTTTTTTTTTGTTGGGTGTGTGTGGGGAATGTCTGTACGCGAGGACTTAGCGGATACTGTACTTGTAGGTTGCTTGGGGTGTGGGGGGAATGTCTGTACAATAGGACTTGGCCAAATTTTGCAGGTTGCAGGGTGTGTGGGCGGAGTCTCTCCGGCCTTAGGTGGCTTACCCAAAATTTCAGGATTGTGGGCAAACAGATACAATTTTATCAAAGTTTTCGCGGGTCTACCGAGTTGTCGGTTTCAGACAGAAGTGTACACGTTGACTGAATTCTCAGACGAAATATAACTGTCTATTTTTTCAGACAAATTTTAAATACGCTTGTCTAACAAAATAAACCATCAGATGAAATAGATATGTGTTCAGACGAAATAAAATGGGTGGTCTAACAATCAGATGAAACTAAAAATCGAGTCTGATTTTCCGACCATCAGACCGATTTCGTCTGATATCTGGAGCCCTGAGGGGAACCTCTCGTCATTTTGCAGATTGACGGGACCTCTACGAGAGGTTCGTAGGAATGTACCCTTGGTCACACACTTTTCGCGCTACTCTTACTCTCAGAGTTAGAATTGTGTAGTAGAATGAGAGTATACAGGGGTATATAGCTAGTGGGTTGTACTCTCTATGGCATGACCCTAGGTAGTCTACGAAACATATACACATATGTTTGACACACCCCCTAGACTAGATAGGGGCAATGCCTGGTGAGAGACAAGCAGCTCCGAGCGGCACTACTAGTCCAACCTTTGAGGCAGGGGTCTAAAGACCACTCCAAAAGAGTACAAACAAGGCAAGAACAAGACTAGGGCGGCACTACTAGTCCAGCCACTGGGAGAAAGCCGCAAGGCTAGTCAGGATAATATACACTGGCGGAAAGTATTGCCCGGATAAAATCCACTTTTAGGTTCAAATAATGATTTGAATGCTTTTAACCGAGGTATCGCTGAATCTTCAAAGCTGTGTTGTAAGTAACGAGTGCAAGTTGCATTGGGGTAACACCTTAGCGATTTGAAGGGGTCGCACTAATAGCGTGGACAAGATTTGAGTCGCGTGGGTGCATCCGGACACTTTCGGCCAAGCAGCGGACTAGATCCTTTTTCGAGTACCGCATTCTCTCCATAGTT
Organism: Closterium sp. NIES-67; assembly: GCA_027943415.1. NCBI lineage: Eukaryota > Viridiplantae > Streptophyta > Zygnematophyceae > Desmidiales > Closteriaceae > Closterium > Closterium sp. NIES-67. The sequence continues at coordinate 30,036 of BQMB01002322.1, forward strand.
TCTCCCGCGACTTTCGAATAGTCAGGAAAGAGTTTATACCCGACGCTTCGACTAGGCCGAGATGAGACCGATAGATGAGGCGCGTCGTGCACGGATCATAACTCTGTTGCGTAGGGGGTATGGCACGAGGCGAATTGCGAAGGAGCTTGGCGTGGGGAAAAACACAGTACATGATCTTGGACTCAAGGTGATTTCAGAGTCTAGTCGCGAGGATGTGCGTCCTTCAATGCCCACTGCTGGTCGTCCACGCATAGTCACAAATAGAATTCGTCGTGGGATCGTCAGGGCGATTACTAGCGGCGAGGCGAGAACCCCGAAGCATGCGGCCCAGATCGTCGAATCCCAGCACGACATTACGGTGCATCCTAGGACGGTGCGTAATGCGCTCAAATCTAGCGGCCTTGTCGCAGTCTAGCAGCCTAAGAAGCCGCGACTCTCGAAGAAAAATATCCGCGATAGGCTGGAGTTCGCACGGGCCCACGCTGATTGGACCATAGAGGATTGGAAATGGGTGAACTGGTCGGATGAGACGAGGATCAATAGGTTCTGCTCTGACGGTCGCGCGTACGCCTGGGTTCGTGAAGGTACAGCCCCCCAACACCACCAGATCAAGCAAACCGTCAAACATGGGGGCGACGGCTTGATGATCTGGGGCTGTATGACGTATGAGGGGGTGGGTTTCATAAGCAAAATCGATGGTAGGATGGACGGGCCGCTGTATCTGAGCATTTTGCTGGACGAGCTGAAGAATACCATAGACTTTTACACGCTAAACCCCTCGGATGTGATCTTCCAGCATGATAACGACCCCAAGCATAAGTCCCGTGTGGTGCAGTAGTGGCTTCAGGAGCAGGAGTTTGGGGTCCTGGAGTGGCCGGCATGAAGTCCCGATCTGAACCCCATTGAGTATCTTTGGGCTCATCTTAAAAGGGAGCTGGCTAAGCATGAGAAACCTCCCACTGGTATGGTGGACCTGTGGGAGCGTGTACAAGAGGAATGGGGAAGATCCCATCAGAGGTGTGCACCAATTTGATCGACAGCATGCCCAGGAGGGTGAAGGCAGTGATTAAGGCGAAAGGGCGGTGGACCAGGTACTAGTTTAAGGGCTGATCAAGTTGCTGCCTCCGCCTAGAACTGATTGTCCGGATGCACCGCGATTGGTTATGTCTGCTTTTTATTGTTAACGATAGTAGTTTCATCAAATGTGAAGCATTGTTTTGTGTCCCTAGATTGGCCTGCATATAGTGGGTAAGGCCTCCAATTAAGGCTTAATGTATACATGCCCTTAAACAGCCGAAATTCTGAAAATTGCAAAACATGCGGACAATTCTTTCCGCCAGTGTATAAAGAGTTATACACAATCAAGGTCCTAGCAAATGAGGTGCTACAGGAACGAGACCAAGCTGTACGCGGTGCCGCTAATGATCTTTAGGCGCAAGCGCCTTCGTAAAGATATCAGCTGTGTTGGCACCGGAGGCCAATTGTACTACGCGGGCCTGGCGACGCTGCTCTAGCTCGCGCAGGAGGAAGTACCGCAGCTGGATGGGCTTCGCTCTGCCCTCCAGTCTGGGCTCCTAACATAGGAGGATCATGGCCCTGTTGTCAGCGTACAGGACCGGGGCAGAGCTAGGCTGCTCACCTAAGTCTGTGAGCAAGAAAGTCAGCCAACGGAGCTCTTGTGCCTCCATGGCACCGGCGTAGATCTCAGCCTCACAGCTAGACTGGGCAACAGACGAGGAGCGAGTGGACCTCCACGAGAGAGCACCTGCACCAAGGCGAAAGCAGTAGCCCTGGGAGGACCTGAGATTCTCGGCGTCATCTGCCCAAGAAGCATCTGTGTGCACAGTAAGGACCATTGGTCTGCGTCCTCCTAGCACTAGCCCCATGCCCAATGTACTTGCTAGATAACGCAGAACCCTCTTAGCTGCAGACCAGTGAGGTGGTCGGTGTCTGCCGGAGGCCACAAAACGAGCCAGGATGCTGAGAGGGTATGCAAGATATAGACGAGTGCAAGTCATCAGGTACATGAGGCAACCCACCAGCTCTGCGTAAGGACCACTAGGCTCTACAGCCTCTTCCGGGACTGGAGCAGAGAGTCTGTGGTCTACTGGCAGAGGGGTGGGCTATGCAGAAGAGAACTGAAGGTCGAACCTCTGAAGGACTTGGCGCACCAAGTGTGATTGTGTGAGAGTGCTGGTGCGCGTTGCTGTGTCCCTGGAGATCTGCAAGCCAAGGCAGTGGTGCAGCTCTCCTAGGTCAGTGCAGGTGTGTCTCCTTAGCAGCTCGGCCTTCACGGAGGCCAGCGCGTCTCTGTCTGCAGTAGTGAATGCCAGGTCGTCTACGTAGACAAGGATGTAGAACAGAGTCTGGCCGGAACGGGCGAAGAGTGAGGGGTCTGCAGACGACGCGAAGAACTGCGGGTCAGCAAGTGTAGCATGCAGTATGTCGTGCCCCTCACAGGGCGCCTGGCCCAGGCCGTAGACGGGGCACCGGAGGAGCCACTCGGTACCATGGGGAAAGGTACCGGAGAAGCCCTGGGGGCGGCGCAAGTAGATCTGCTTGTGTAGACTGCCCTCGAGGAAAGCTGTGGAGAAGTCGAGGGAGTGCAGCTCTTAGTCACGCTGTGCTGCTACGTGTAGTACTGCCTGAAGAGTACTCGTCTTCGGGGTCGGGGCGAAGGTCTGGAAGAAGTCAACCCCCTCACGCTGACTTAAGCCATGAGCAACGTAGCTCGCCTTGAACACAGGCGGCTCTCCAGGAGGGCGCTTCACCTTCAAGAGCCATCGGCCATCGACTACGTTCACCCCAGGTGGGGGAACTGCGTCGAAGAAGGTACTGGTGGATCTTGAAGATGCCATCTCCTGCTCCATGGCAGCTATCCACTGAGAGGCCCAGGGTCCCTAGGTCGCCTCAGCGTAGGTGCAAGGGGTCGGGATGTCAAGGGCGTCAGGGTCACCCTCAGGGACTAGCAACATGGAACAGAGATGGGGAGCGGCTTCTGACAGGAAAGCAAACTCGTATTGTCTGTCCTCTAGGACGTCACTGCCAAGGGCAGCCACACCCCTGACGGACAGAGGGCAGGCATTGTCGGAGACCAGAGCGGTGGCGTAGTCAAGGCGGTGGGTAGCGGCGAAGTCAGTGATAGCAGCAACAAGAGCCGACTGACTCGAGAGAGGAACGGACGGATTGGTAACAAGAGAGACAAGGACATGAGGAACAAGGGGACGCGCGGCACAGAGGAAGTCAGAAAACGGAGGCGGGGCCACAGCGAGCGACGATGGAGGAGGAGACGGGAGGAGCGTAGGAGCACGAGACACGTGAGAGCGAAGCAACATAGGGGGAGAAAGCGAAACAGGGGAGGTAGGACGAGCACGGGACGGACGACGAGCCCAGACGTGAGACGAAGGAGTCGGGTTAGGAGAGAGGGGAGGAGACACAGGAGGAGAACGAGGAGGAAAACGAGCTGGAGATGAGTCCACTGGAGGAAAGACATGGCCATAGACCGGCAGAGGAGGAGGCGGTGGCGACCGAGGAGGCACCGGTGGGTGGTCAGGAGGATGAAGGCCGAGGAGGCGAAGAGCGAACACCGGCGGCGACGGAGACGGCTGCTGCCCGACGCCAACACCAGAACCTCCAGTAGGACCACGGCTCCCTTCGAGTAGCCCCACGTCAGCACCCCCAGAACGGGAACCCGTTCCAGTACCCGCCCGGCACGCTCCCCAGCACCCCCAGAAGTGCCAGTCAGACGAGTCGAGGGGGAAACCTAGGAAGACACAGGGGACGGTGCGGGCAGTGAGCTTGTCCGTGCCAGAGGGACGAACGCGAGCAAGGCAGCCCCAGACGTGGAACGCAGACGCGTCACCAGGAGACCCGGTCCAGAGGAGGGTCGGCGAAACCTGCGACCGCTGAGGGTGCGGTGTAGTGAGGTGGGGCGCGGTGCAATGCAATGGGGCGCGGTGCAGTGCGGTGCTAAGCGGTGCAGCACGGTGGGGCGTAGTGCAGGACGGTGGAGAGGGCCGGTTAAGCGGGCGGGGACGGGGAAACGCGGCTGAGCAGCTAGGAGACGGGGCAGCGGGGCGGCTGGGCGATGGGGCCGCGGGGCGACTGGGCGATGGGGCCGTTGAGCAGCGTGGCGACGGGTCGCGGGGCGGCCGGGCGACAGGGCCGCGAAGCAGTGGGGCGGCGAGGCCGCGGGGCGGGTGGGCGACGGGGCCGCGATGCGGCTGGGCGACGGGGCCGGGATGCGGCTGGGCAACGGGGCCGCGGGGTAGCAGGGCGACGAGGCCGCGGGGCGGCTGGGCGACGGGGCCACGGGGCGGCTAGGCGACGGGGTGGCTAGGCGACGGGATGGCTAGGCCACGGGGCAGCTAGGCGATGGGGCGGCTACGCTAGGGGCGACGCGGCCGTGGGGCCAGCAGGACGGCTAGGCGCAGGTGACGGGGCCGCAGGGCCAGCGGTGCGGCTAGGCGCTAGGTGGCGGGGCAACGGGGCCACGGTCGGCTAGGTGCTAGGTGATGGGGCCGTGGGGCCAGCGAGGCGGCAGGGCGCTAGGTGGCGGGGCAATGGGGCCACGGGGCGGCTAGGCGCTAGGGAATGGGGCCGCGGGGTCAGCAGGCACTAGGAGACGGGGCCGACGGGCGGGCTAGGCAACGGGGCAGCAGGGCCAGTTGGGCGGCTAGGCGCTAGGCGACGGGGCAGACTAGGACCTAAGGCGGAAGCGTGGGTGGGCGGGGGGGACCTAACCTACTCATGATACTGTCAAAGAGTTAGAATTGTGCAGTAGAACGAGAGTATACAGGGGTATATAGCTAGTGGGTTGTACTCCTTATGGCATGACCCTATGTAGCATACTTAACACACACATATGTCTAACACTATCAAGGGCTACACTGCATCACATCACATTCAGTCACATTGCAAGGCCTGGAATTAGAAGGGCAGCAGCACCCTAGCACAGTTTCGAGGCGTCTCAAACATCCATTGTTCAGGATTGTCCCACAAGGTGGCAGTGATGGCATGGCAGTGATGGCAGTGATGACATGGCAGTGTACCGGACCGGTATGAGCTGATCTATGGTATGCTGCTTGCCACAGGAATGCCAAGCTGCCAACTCCACACAGAGCAGCACAGCACAGCACAGCAGAGCACAGCACAGCACAGCCCAGCCCAGCACAGCACAGCAGCACATGTAATCCTCCTCACAGTGCAAGCGTCACAGCAAATGACGCGGCCCATGACACAGCAGCGCGCGGTGCGGCAAGTGATGCGGCAAGTGGCAAGGCACGTGGGAAGAAGCTAGAGGTCAGGGTCGGCTGAGAGACATTTTATAGAGTACTCGAGTTGCCATGTCCATGTCTCAACAAGCTAGAGGTCCATGTCTGCTGCCATGTCGCCATAGCCCCCATCGCTGTCCCCTTCCTCAGATGACGAGTCCTCCGCTCCCACCTTGCTGCTCACGGCACAGTGGAGAGAGCAACGCGGGCGAGCAGCATGGGAGGAAACAGCGCACAAATGGGCAACATGCATTGGTACACAAAGGGAGTAGAGTAGACCTGATTGCGCTGCTGAGGAAGGGCGGGAGGGTGTGAAAGAGAAAGGGTGAAAGGGCGGGGGAATAAACGACACAGGAAGGAGCGAAGCAGTGAGGGCTATGGACAAGCATACATGGGGGCAAGTGGCGCACCTTCGGCAGCGGCATGTGAAGTAGAGCACGCGCTTGAGCTTGCGATTGTAGAAGAAATAGTTGAAGGACCATCTGCACGACGACAACGAGTGAATCGACAACCAGCAGAACGAAGTGAGTATATACAACTGAAAATGAGTAAAATTGGATGCCACTGAGAGAGGAAGCAAAGTTGGAAGCCATTGAGAGGGGAAATAATATTGGATGCCATGGAGAGAGGAAGAGAGATAGAGAGGGAGAGGGAGAGAAGGGGCAACTGCATATCATGTGGCATACAGAGGCTTGTGTAAGGGAGCGCATGAGTGCAACTCACATGCTGTTGCTGTCAGTGAAAATGTCAGTGTCAACGTCTGGCTGGTAACTGTACACATCGCACTCGCTCAGCTGTATCACCTAGAGTGGTTGATGCACATGCACACACACACGCACATGCACATGCACATACACACGCAGACCCACGGGCCAATGCACACGCACATGCACAGGCACACGCGCACGCACACGCGCACGCGCACGCACACGCACACGCGCACACGCACATGCACACGCACAAGCAGAAGCAGAAGCACAAGCACATGCACATGCACATGCACACGCACACACACATGCACATGCACATGCACATGCACATGCACATTCACACGCACATGCACACGCACATGCACACGCACATGCACATGCACACGCACATGCAGGCCACATGGCAAAGTATGGAAACACAGCAATGTTAGCAGACGCAGCAGCAGAGCAACATTAGGAGGGGCGGCACAAACAGACCATGCTTCCCCAGCCTACAGAACCGCTGCAAACAGGTGTATCTTACGGCCAACACACTAAGGCACTCGCATCAATTTATTGACGACCAGAGGGCTGTGCACCAGAGGGCTGTGCTCTACGCAGCGCGTGGCTCACATGACAACTTGCTGTCTTGTCTCCAAGGCAGTGTACGGCACAGTGCAGTGGGGGTCACATGTCGACCCAATGTCTACAAGGCAATGCACGGTACGGCACAGTGCAGCAGGGCTCACATCATCTATCGACGACCAGAGCGCGTCTGCAAAGGCCACGTCACTGCCCATCTCATCCTCCCACAGCTGAGGACCAACACACCGTGCCATGCCATGCCATGCGGCATGGCAGCCGTGCCATCAAGACGGGGGGGGGGGGGGGGGGGGGGGGGGGTGGTGGTAAGGATGGGTGTGATGGTGTGTTGTGGCGTGAGGAGTTGAGGGAAGGGAGGTAAGGGTGGGAAGGGTGGGAAGGGAGGTAAGGGTGGGAAGGGTGGGAAGGGTGAGAGGGTCCAAAGAAGCGGGGACGAGGGAAGGAGGGGGGCTAGATGGCTGAGAGGGAAGAGGGGGGGGGGGGGGTCACATGGATGGATGCGCGAGATTACTAGGCACAACTGATGAGATGAGAATCAGCAGCATGGTCTGAGGAGAGGAGAATGAGCGGCATGGTGATGTGACAGAAAAGGGGGCAAGAAGGGTGACAGAGGGAACAAGATGAGAAAAATCTTAGGCAACAAAAGCAAAACAGCACTAACAACAGGGAATCAACGGCCGCCGCCGGGCAACATGCATGCAGGCAGGCAGGCGCAATCATCTGCAACCCTGCAGTGCTGTAACCCTTAAGGGGAATATATGACATTAAGACTACCAGTGATACCGTTTGATGTTACCTCATCCATCGTTCCATGTCAGGGAGAAAACAGGTCCCTTAGACTCTCAGGTCTAAACCAGCCAGGGGAAGCAATCACACCAGGCCCTCAGCCTCATGACACATCCTTACCTCCACGCCCCCCAAGTCTGTATGCTTGCCGAAACAAAAAAGTGACGCCCCCGGCCCCCTCCCCCCTTGCCAACCCAACCCCTTTCCGTCAGAACCCGATGCAAGAATGGCCATGAATGGAGGAGGAGGAGGAGGAGGAGGAGGCAGGCATGTGAGGAGGATATGAGGATGCAAGGATGGAAATGAACCGGCCGGGGATTGAACCCGGGACCCTCCAGTGAATGCACCGGATCTCTTGCCACTGAGCTACCGGCTCTCACATCACATCACATAACGTCACATCACCCATCCTGCAAAATCAACCCTTCCCCCGTTCTCCTCTACCCTCCCCGCTCCACACTCACATAACCACCACTCTCTCCCTAAGCCCAGGTTCCCTCCCCTTGATCCCTCCCCCCCCCAATCCATTTCCCTTCCCCCCTCCCCCCCCCCCCCCCCCTTCCTTCTCTCTTCCTTCTCAAAGCCTTGAAGCCACCAGGACTGCACCCAGCAAGCATCAGTCCGCCCCCTTCCCCAGCTGCCGACATGCGTACCATCCCCTAGGCTCCAACCTATGATGAACATGAACATCAACAGCAACCACACGTTAGGTGCTCTGCCTGCCCTCTTCCACCCCGCACCCCTTGCAGAACCGTTAGAAGACACAACCGAGCAGGGGGGACAGAACCGGGCAGGGGGGGGGAACCGGCCCAGGGGGGGGGACAAAACCGGCCAGGGGGGCACAACAGGGCAGGGGGGACACAGCCGAGTAGGGGGGGCGCAAACGGGCAGGAAGCAGGGGCACCCGCCCTCGGCTGCTTCGCGCAGCAGCTGGTCTGTGGGGTCCTTCATTGCTCCCGCGCCATTCTCCTTGCAGAATTGGTGGGTGCGTCCATCGGATCCAAAAACCTCCCTTGGCACTCTTGTCCCTGCTACCCCCGTGCCCGTACCCACCCACCTTGGCTGCTTCGCGCAGCAGCTGGTCTATGGGGTCCTTCACTGCTCCGGGCCCGCTCTCCTTGCTGAAGTGGTGCGACCGCAGCGTGCTGTGGGCGTGTGGGCGTGAGCAATAGAGATGTGGCAGAGACACGGGCCAAAAGAGATTCCCAGACGAGATGGGCCAGGGGGAGGGTAGAGGGAGAGAGAGAGCGCGGGAGCAAGAGAGGGGGAAGGGGGAGGAAGGGGGGAATATAACAAGGCTGGGTTGAGGAGAAGGGAGTGGAGGACAGGGAACAAGGATAGCATTGGGACGAAGGAACGAATCGGACGATACAGAGGGGCGTGTGAAGGAGCCAGACGAACGGATGGAGAGAAAGCAAGAGAGAGTGTGCGTCACCTTGTACCTAGGGGTTTCATCAATATACGGACCACACTGAGAGCGTGCGTCACCTGAAGTCGTAGTCGGGATACACGTGGTTGAGTGTGAGGATGAGGTACACAAGGGTCTTGCGACTGCCGCACCATGGGCGAAATCACACAGGTGGAGCGCGAGAGAGAGCGGGGGGCGGGAGGAGAGGGGGAAGTCAGTAGGAAGGTGGAAGCTGGACGAGGAGATGGGAAAGGACCGGGCAAGAGGGGAAAGGTAGTTGGGGGGGGGGGGAGGCAGCAAGGAAATGCACAACAGGAACCGGTACATGGACGAGCACCGAGGCACAGAAAGCAGAAACCCTTTAGCCCGCAAACAGGGATGCGTGGAGCCAGCTGAGTGAGTGAGCACGAACGAGGCAGGGGAGTGTGGCGCGCATTGTGGCATGGCATGGGCACCTTTGAGAGGTGGAGAGCGGGCCAACCGGTGAGGCTGCTAGCTCCATGGGCGACGCAGCAAGAGCATCCACCACCTGCTCTCGTGCAAAACCAAGAAAGCATGCGTGGAAAATAAGATGCAGGGAAGCACTGCGAGACGAGAGGCCACGTTCGATGCAACGCAGTGAGACGATTAGGCAGGTGAGATGACCAACCTTTCACAGTCTCCAACGCCCTTTCCATCCAGTTTGCAAACCCCCCCCGACCATCCCTACCCTACCACTGCTCCCCATCCCCCAACCTCTCCCCCCCTCCTCAACCTTCCTCGTCCCCGCCTGACTCCCCCCCACCCCCCTCATGTGCGTGCCTCCAGACCCGACGCACCTCTTGCTCCACGCTTCTTGACAGCTTCTTGTCGATCCCTGCCGCTTTACCTGCTCACGCCATGACATGCCACACCATGACGTATGACGCGCCATGCATGCACCACGCACGAAGCACCACGCACAATACACAATGCTTGAAATGCGTTGAAGGGCACGTCAACCGAGGAAACAGCCATCGGCCAGCACGGTTTGGAAAAAGAAAGAGCACGATTCGCCATCGACGACAAACTCAATCCACGCGTTTGAGACGGTACTGTTAAAAGAGTAAGGGGAATCGTGCCACGCAACCACGCAACTATGGACAAACAATGCATCATGACGGGGAATGCGACTTGACGGGAAAAAAGGAGATACAACAATAAGTAAGAAAATAAATACTTAGAGAGGACTTGCGAGGAGAGAGGACATAAAAAAAACAGCAGAGCGGATTGTGGGGGGTAAGGGCGAAGCGACGGGATGGAATGGCTAACGAAAAGCGGGATGGAATAGCAGAGTAGTTCACTTCACATGAAACAGGGAGCCAGGGTTACGTACACGAGTAAGCTTCTAGAAGTCCCTGCAGTTGGTGATCGCGAAGGTTGAGGTGTGAGAGAAAGGAGTTGAGCCTGGTGGATCAAGAGGAAACGAGTGAGAGTCAGCCATGTGAGCCGCGGAGGAACGCGAGAGAAGACAGAAGGTGGTAGACAGAGGGAAATCGGGGGGGAGGGGGGGGGGGGGGAGTGGGGGGAGGGGAGCGAGGAAAGAAAAGTGGAAGCGGCAACAGCAACAGACGAGAAATGCGTGGTCGACAAGGCAAAATGTTGAGAATACGCTGGAAAGCAGGTATCGGAATGAGAGAGGCTTGACACGGGGACACAACGCTAGCACTGCAATGCCAATAGAGACAGCAGCTAGCATCCCCATGGCTCAGAAAACTGAAGCAATGAGATAAGCCGTCCGGAGAGCAGAAAAGACGCGTGTGAAATACGAAATAGACGGTTTATAAAGCCATATGATATGAGGCTTCGAAGCCTAAACAGAAATTTGCTGCTATTTTAGCTCACCTCGCGAGAGGCGTATACTCGAGAAACTTCATTGCCCTAATTTCAACTAAGGTGCGTAGAACGTTAAGGAAGGGGAATATGATAGCGTTCTTAGAAACACGGCATACAGCAACTACGTATTTGTCGTGGTGAGGAGCATAAGCTGTGGACAACCGCCATGGCTATAGAACAAAAGCTAGTTTCTGGTGGAATTAGGAAACAATGGCTCCAGAAGTGGGCTGGGTGAACGAGGTACGGAGTGCTTTGTGTGAACAACAGAACATTGGCTTGCTAATATATTTTTCTTCCTGGGCACTCCCTCGGGAAAGAAGCGCACGGTAAATGGAAAACAAAGCTGACTTCTAAGTGTCAGGACAAAGTCCTTGGTACCAGTGGCTAATGAGTCAAATCCAGTAACAACGGAAGCTAAACTTTTGATTTGGATCTTGGCGTTTCTCTAAACAGGAAACGATTTGGGTGTGGAAATTTGGGAACACCTAAAAGGTGAAGCTCCGAAAAAAAACAAGAATCTCTCCAGAGCAGTGTGCATGGTGCAACAAGCTTCTGATTCCCGTCAAGAGAAGATCCTCGTGGCTGCTGACGGGAAGGGTCAAGGGCCGAGAGAACCATTTCCGTTCAAGAGAGATGGGAAGGAACGCTGGAGATCAATCAATGTGTTGCACTGTACACGTTTTCTACCCTTCATGTTATGCTGATAAAGGAGAATCTTCTTTCCGTTTTTGTGCTCACCCACCTCACCAACTTCCCGCACTACTAGGAACAATGGCAAATCAACACTATTCGAGCAGTAAGAATAAATACTTATTACCGTAATCCCCCGTATATAACACCCGCCGAAATAGTCACTCCGCGGGTGGTTTATGCGAGGGAGAGCTTATGATAGGGTGAATTTAGAAGAGCACCCGCTTTTCGGGGGTTGCATTTTACATAACACCCTCCTCGTTTTATGCAGCAAAGAACAGTATTTCCTACCTTTTCAAGTTCAGCTCGATTGAGAAAAAAAAACGAACAGGATGAAAAACGCAATGTCAACTACCATTAGCAGCGAAAAAACGGGCAGAAACATCAACACAATTTGCAGCGCGAAATCGAAACGTCAGCAAAGGTCGAGACTCGGGAGAATTTAGACCGTCGCAGTCGCGGATTCTGTTGTGATTTGACGGTCAGAATCCTCCCGAGCGAAATCCTCACGTCGAAGTCGCGGATTCTGTGGCGATCATGACGGTCGCAGGTGCTGCATAACTCAGCAGGGATTGGCCAACGACGATTGGTTCGTGAGTTTCGTTTTAGCGGAGAAGGACCTCACTAACAGTCGCTCCGCGCATTTTTGAACACACATGGCCTGAAACACGCAAATTCAAATTGCATTTTACATAACACATGGGCTCTATATTTTTCCGGGCCATTGTTAACACCCAGTCATTTTTTTAGTGAATTTTTATATACACCATAGGGTGTTATATACGGGGGATTACAGGTATGACATCTAAACTGCTTGTGAGATGCCCTAGTGCAGGCATGACAACAATGCAGCAGCAGGGCTGTCGTTTAAAAAAAAAGCACCCTGAGCTGTCGAATGGAAAAAAAAAATACCCTGAGGGCCTTGTGTTGGAATTTTAGCTTCCTTGATTTCTCAGTGTTCTGGAACTTACAACCCTGAAACCTTCAGGGTTGGCTAGCCACAAACAGGGTTGCATTGCTGAGCAACGAACGCGTTCAGGATTGCTTTCAACACGAGGCAGGAATAAAAAATGGGGGGAAAAATGGGAGGGAATCAAGCCAAGGGGAGGGGAAGAGCGAAACGGAGGGGAAGGGGGAGGATGGAAACATAGGGGAAGAGAGGAAGCGAAACAGGGAGGGAAAAAGTGGGGGGGGGGGGGGGGTTGTTTCGAAATACAGGTAGAGAGGAATGGGAGAAGCGAAACGGAGGGGAAGGGGGAATCGAAACAGAGGGGAGAGGGGAAGCAAAACGGAGGGAGAGGTGGGGATCGAGGCGAATGGGGGAGAAACCTCCCGCGCTTGCAGCGCCTTGGGCAAATCGAGGACGTTAATCATACGCGATCATCTAACGGCTGAAATTTGTCGAAACGATCGCGATTGATCGTGGCCGTCAAAGTTTGATGGACTTTCAGTTGACCACACGGGCAATAAAAAAACACCTGGAACACACGTCAAAGTTTTGAATGAGACTTTCACATATATTTTTTTAACTGCATTGGAATGAGAGTAAATCCCGCATTTTAAACATAGGGAAATTCTCGCCAGTTGCCCATTTGGTCAACTGAAAGTCTAACAAAATGTAACGGTTACGATCGTTTGCGATCATTTCGACAAATATCAATCGTTCGATGGTAGGTAGTGATTAACGTCCAGGATTTCCCAACCGGGGCGCTGCAAGGGCGCGAAATTTCTCCCACCGCCTTATGCTCCAACTTCCCCCCTTCCTGCCATTTCGATTCCCCCCTTCCCCTCCATTTTCGATTCCCCCCTCCCCTCCGTTTCGATCACTTCCCCCTTCCCCTCCGTTCGCTTCCCCCATCCTCTTTGTTTCGACCCCCCCCCCCCCCACGTTCCCCCCCTCTCCCCTCCGTTTTGCTTCCCCCCTCCCCCCCATTTTGATTCCCTCCCCATTTCCCCGTCGGTTTCGATTCCCCCTCCCCTCAGTTTCGATTTCCGTGGCAGTGCGATTTTTGTCAACTTATACATATTATCTATGTAGAAGTTATAGGCTAGACTGAGGTATGCTTCTAGTGAGTACAACCAACTAGTATTTGTTCTAGGTTTCCACCTCTAGTAATCATTCGTTTCTACGTTAACATGGTATCACGCTTAGGTTAGGATCCCCCCGCCTACCGCTTCCGCCCGTCGCGCCTCCTAGGCCCCGTCGCGCCCCCTAGGCCCCGTCGCGCCCCCCCTGGGCCCCGTCGCGCTCGTTAGGCCCCGTCGCGCCCCCCCTTGGCCCCGTCGTGCCCGCTGGGCCCCGTCGCGCCTCCTAGGCCCCGTCGCGCTCCCCCTGGGCCCCGTCGCGCCCGCTGGGCCCCGTCGCGACCCCTAGGCCCTAACGCGCCCCCGCTGGGCCCCGTTGCGCCTCCTAGGCCCCGTCGCGCCCCCCATGGGCCCCGTCGAGCCCGCTGAGCCCCGTCGTGCCTCCTAGGCATCGTCGCGCCTCCTAAGCCCCGTCGCGTCCCCCCCTCTCTGGGCCCCGTCGCGCCCGATCGGCCCCGTCGCGCCCCTCCTAGGCCCTGTCGTGCCCGCTGGGTCCCGTCGCGCCTCCTAGGCCCCGTCGCGCCCCCTCTGGGCACCGTCGCGTCCGCTGGGCCCTGTCGCGCCTCCTAGGCCCCGTCGCACACGCTGGGCCCCTTCGCGCTTCCTAGGCCCCGTCGCGCCTGCTAGGCCCCGTCGCGCCCCCCCTGGGCCCCGTCGCGCCCGTTAGGCCCCGTCGCGGCCCCCCTGGGCCCCGTCGTGCCCGCTGGTCCCCGTCGCGCCTCCTCGGCCCCGTCGCGCCCCCCCTGGGCCCCGTCGTGCCCGCTGGGCCCCGTCGCGCCCCTTAGGCCTCGTCGCGCCCGCTGGCCCCTGTCGCGCCTGCTGTTAGCGCTCGCCTGCCTGGCCTCCTAGTGCCGCTCGGCCTCCTCCTAGTGCCGCCCGGCCCCTTCCTAGCGCCGCCCGGCCTCTCCTCAGCGCTGCCCGGCCCCTCCTCGTGCCCGACCGGCCCCAGCAGCACCAGCCTGGCCCCTCCCAGCACCAGCCCGGCCCCAGAGCACCTGCCCGCCTCCCCTGCTCGGCCTGCCGTGTCCTCTCGGGCCCTGTGTCTTCTGCTCGCCTGCGCTGGGACGCCTAGCTGCTGCCCTACTGGAGAGTGCTGCCGCCGTGTCCCCGCGCCGCTGTGCTCCTGTGCCGCTGAGGAGCTGTGCTGCTGTGCCGCTGTGTCGCTGAGGAGCTGTGCCGCTGACCCTGCACGATGGCTGACTTTGTGCTCCGCCTGGACGCTGAGGGCCACGCGGTTGACTTCGCCGCCTGGCTCTCCGATCTCCGCCGCCAGCTTACAGGTCAGCGCCAGATTGGCCACTCTCTGGTTGTCCATGCTGATGGCTTGCTCCCCCGTCCCCCTGCACCTACTCCCCTCCCTGCTGACCCCTCCTCTGATGACCGTGAGGCTTTCTCTACTGCTGCGCTGGCCTGTGCGGTCTGGGACTCACGCGATGCAGTAGCTCAGGTTGCTATTAGTCACGCCCTCCCTGTGTCTGAGCGCTCGCGTTTTGCTACTGTTGAAACGGCCAAAGCTTATTTAGACGCCGTTATTGCTCGCTATTCCACCCCTGCCTCCGCTTCTGCTGGCCGCTTGCTCTTTCCGATGCTGTTCCCAGACCTGGCTGCCTTCCCTACTGTCGCAGACTTTGCCACTCATTTGCGTGCCCTAGAGACTCGCTATCGCACTGCCAGCACTGCTGCCCAGCTCACTGCGCTCCCCCCTCCTTTCTGCATGACGCTCTATTTTATCGCTATGCGCCTGCCAGACCACCTCGCTAGTGCTCGCGACCACTTTCTTAGCCAGCACCCGGGTGACCTCAACCTGATCGCCTTTGTCGACACCCTCACTGAGATCGAGACTCGCCAGCGCACTATCGCTCAGTCGAGCGGTGCGCCGGCAGTCTCTATCTTTCACGGCTGTGCCCCATCCCAGTGCACGTTCACTGACGTTTCGGCTGCGGTCGCCACGGCGACCCCTCTTACCGAGACGGCTGCTGCTGTCCACCCGCAGCAGCGCTCGCGTCGCGGTGGCCGTGGCCGCCAGGGAGGTAGGGGTGGTGACGCAGGTGGTAGTGGTCGTGGTGGTGGTGACGGTAGTCCGCCTGAGGGGACTACCACCGGTGGGCAGGAGCAGCAGCCCCAGCAGCAGCAGGACCAGCCCCAGCCGCAGCCGCCGTCCCAGCAGCACCCGCCGCAGCCGTGGGCTCGTCTCCCGCCTGGTTGGCCCGGCACCTCCGGAGGCGGTGGCCGTGGTGGCGGCCCGCGCAGCTTGGCGTCTACCAGCGGCTCCAGTGCTGTGACCTGCCAGTACCAGCTTCAGACCGGGCCTCTCCGCGGCACTCTGTGCCGCCGCCCGCACCCGACCGCCCGCTGTTTCCGCCGCCTCGACGATCTTTTTCGTCGTCGCTTTGGCCCGGCCCCGGACCTCCCTGACTGGCACAGCCTACTCCGCCAGGGCGTGCCGATCTTTGAGTTAGACATGGATCAGATAGGTGCTGCTTTGCATGCTTTGTATGCTGACGCTTCTAGTGTTGCTGGATCTTACTACCCTGTGTACTCTAGTTTAGGTGTTTCACCCTTGTGTAGCTCAGCTTCCCCTGCTGCGACAGGCGTAGGACTGCCTAGGTTGCCTAGTCTAGTCGCTGCACCGGCTCCGTCCCCGGCCTCCGCCACTGCGTCGCTGTCCTTCACTCTCGACTCTGGTGCTTCTGCCTGCTTCTTCCGCGACCGTTCCACGCTCACGCCGCTTGCTGCACCTGCTGTTGTCTCTCTCGCTGACCCCTCTGCGGGTCCGGTCGTCGCGCGCAGTTCTACGTCCCTTCCTTGTCCGGCAGTTCCCTCGGGCTCCCTTACTGGCCTCCACGTTCCCTCGTTCTCCAGGAACCTGGTTGGTGTCGGCTGTCTCCAGGACCTCGGCGTCACCACCACGTTCCCCGGGCACGAGCGGTTCGCTGTCTGTTCTGAGGCTGTCTCAGGTTCCCCCCTTGCGACGTTCCCCCGGGACCCGGTGTCCGGTCTGTTTACCCTACACACCGCTTCCCCCCCGGTTGGTGCGTCCTCCCAGGTCGCTGCAGCTTGCTCGTGTCGGTCCCTCACTCACCCCTCCCTTCTCTGGCACCACCGCTTAGGTCACCCTGCTCTCCCGCGTCTGCGTCACATGTCCCAGCACGGTCTTGTCTTAGGTCTCCCCGCGTCGCTCCCTGCCCTTCCTCCCTCGACTGCGCCACCGTGCACGCCTTGCGTCGAGGGTCGGCTCCGCCGTGCTCCTCACTCCTCCTCGCTGCGTCCTGCTACTGCCCCCCTTCAGACCCTGCACTTGGACGTTTGGGGCCCTGCCCCCGTCCCCGGACCGCGCGGTGAGCGCTACTTCCTTGTGCTCGTCGACGACTACACGCGCTACACCACGGTGTTTCCCCTGGAGCGGAAGGCCGACGTGCCCGACGTTCTTCTCCCGTGGGTTGTGGCTGCGCGTCTCCACCGCGGTCTCCCCGTGTTGTGTCTCCACTCCGACCGTGGCGGCGAGTTCGCCTCTGGTCGGCTTGGACAGTTCTGTCGTGCGGAGGGCATCACCCAGTCGTACACCTTGCCGGACTCGCCACAGCAGAATGGGGTTGCTGAGCGCCGCATCGGCTTGGTCATGGAGGTCGCCCGTACCTCCATGATCCATGCCGATGCCCCCCATTTTCTGTGGCCGTTCGCTGTTCGCTACGCGGCTCACCAGCTTAACCTGTGGCCACGCTCCCAGCGGCCGCAGGTTTCGCCGACCCTCCTTTGGACCGGGTCCCCCGGTGACGCGTCTGCGTTCCACGTCTGGGGCTGCCTTGCTCACGTTCGTGCCTCTGGCACGGACAAGCTCACTGCCCGCACTGTCCCCTGTGTCTTCCTCGGTTTCCCCCTGGACTCGTCTGACTGGCTTTTCTACCACCCGCCGTCTCACCGCTTCCTCCACTCTCGTGACGTCACCTTTGACGAGTCCGTCTCCTTCTACCGCCGCTTCCCTCACCGAGGTCTCCCAGTTGCCCCCCCCCTTTTCCTTGCTCCCTCTCCCCCGGTAGCCCCTGCCCCTCTCCCGCCTCGTCCTGCCCCGTCTGGTGTCTCCCACGTCACTCCCCTCCCGTCGGTTGTCCCCGTTGAGGAGTCTGCTGACTCTGGTGGTACCCCCGGTCCGTCCTTGCAGCGTCCCCCTTCCCCGGTGCCTCCGCCCCCACTGTCGCAGTCGCCGACCCCGCTGCCGCCGCCGTCGCCGTCGCCGCCGCAGCCGTCGCCGCTGTCGTCGCCGCCGCCGCCGCTGTCGCTGCCGCAGCCGTCGCCGCTGTCGCCGCCGCCGCAGCCGTTGCCGCCACTGCCGCCGCTGCTCTCGGCCCCTGGGGGTGCTGG
This sequence comes from Closterium sp. NIES-67, assembly GCA_027943415.1. Classification (NCBI taxonomy): domain Eukaryota; kingdom Viridiplantae; phylum Streptophyta; class Zygnematophyceae; order Desmidiales; family Closteriaceae; genus Closterium; species Closterium sp. NIES-67. The sequence goes on from BQMB01002322.1 coordinate 47,783, forward strand.
TGTGGAGGAGGGTGTTCGTCCTGCGGCTTCTGGGGGTGCCGCTGGTGTTGGAGGGGGTTCTCGCTCTGGGGGTGTTGGTTCTGGGGGTGCTGCTGTTGAGTGTTCTGCCGACGGTCGTTCTGCCTCTGCTGGTCCGAGAGTTCCGGCCCAGCCGTCGTCGCCGCCGCAGCAGCCGTCGCCGCCGGTTTCCGCTCTCCGCCTGCTCGGCCTTCCCTCCCCGGACCGCGCGCCGGTGTCTCCCCCACCGCCTCCTGACCTCCCTGTCTACGGTCCTATGTTCCTGCCGCCAGACTCGTCTCCGGCCCGTCTTCCTCCTCGTTCCCCTCCTGTGTCTCCTCCGCTGTCCCCTGACCCTACCCCTCCGTCTCACGTTTGGGCTCGCCGTCCCTCCCGTGCTCGTCCCGTCTCTCCTGTCCTGCCCACCCACCCTATGTTGCTCCGTTCCCACTCGTCTCGTCCTCCCCTCCTCCCGTCCCCTCCTCCCTCGTCCCTTGCTGTTGCACCTCCTCCGTTCTCTGACTACCTCCGTGCTGCTCGTCCCCTTGTCCCTCGGGTCCTTGCCTCTCTTGTTACCGACCCTGCTGTTCCTGTCTCGCGCCTTGACGCGCTTGTCGCTGCTGTCGCTGACTTCGCCTCTACCCGCCGCCTTGACTACGCTACCGCTCTGGTCTCTGACCCTGCCCGTCCTCTGTCCGTCGGGGGTGCTCCTGCCCTTGGCAGTGACGTCCTAGAGGACAGGCAGTACGAGCTGGCTTTCCTTTCCGAGGCTGCTCCCCATCTCTGCTCCATGCTGTTAGTCCCTGAGGGTGACCCAGACGCCTTCGACATCCCGACCCCTCGCACCTACGCTGAGGCCACCTCGGGACCTTGGGCCTCTCAGTGGATAGCTGCCATGGAGCAGGAGATGGCATCTTGGAGATCCACCGGCACTTACGTCGACGCAGTTCCCCCGCCTGGGGTGAACGTAGTCGATGGTCGGTGGCTCTTCAAGGTGAAGCGCCCCCCTGGAGAGCCGCCTGTCTTCAAGGCGCGCTACGTGGCCAGAGGTTTCAGTCAGCGCGAGGGGGTTGACTTCTTCCAGACCTTCGCCCCGACCCCGAAGATGACCACTCTTCGGGCGCTGCTACACGTAGCAGCACAGCGTGACTACGAGCTTCACTCCCTCGACTTCTCTACTGCCTTTCTTCAGGGCAGCCTACACGAGCAGGTCTACCTGCGCCGACCACAGGGCTTCACTGGTACCTTCCCTCCTGGGACCCAGTGGCTTCTCAGGCGCCCGGTCTACGGCCTGCGTCAGGCTCCCCGCGAGTGGCACGACACGCTACGTGCCACGTTAGCAGACCTGCAGTTCTTTCCGTCCTCTGCTGACCCTTCACTGTTTGTGCGTTCCGGCCAGACTCCGTTCTACATCCTTGTCTACGTAGACGACCTGGTCTTCGCTACTCCTGACAGGGACGCACTGGCCTCTGTGAAGGCTGAGCTACTGAAGAGACACACCTGCACTGACCTTGGAGAGCTGCGTCGCTATCTTGGCCTGCAGATCTCTAGAGACAGAGCAGCACGCACCATCACTCTGACCCAGTCACACTTGGTGCGTCAGGTCCTTCAGAGGTTCGGTCTTCAGTTCTCCTCTGCACAGCCCACACCTCTACCCGTAGACCATGGGCTCTCTGCTCCCGTTCCTGAGGAGCCAGTAGAGCCCAGTGGCCCCTACGCAGAGCTGGTGGGTTGCCTCATGTACCTGATGACTTGCACTCGCCCAGATCTCGCATACCCTCTCAGCATCCTGGCTCGCTTTGTGGCTACAGGCAGACACCGACCTCAGCACTGGTCTGCCGCTAAGAGGGTTTTGCGTTATCTTGCTAGTACATCAGGCATGGGGTTAGTGCTAGGAGGACGCAGGCCAGTGGTCCTTACTGGGCACACAGACGCTTCTTGGGCAGACGACGCTGAGACGCTCAGGTCGTCGCAGGGCTACTGTTTCAGCCTTGGTTCGGGTGCTATCTCTTGGAGATCCACTCGCTCGTCGTCTGTGGCTCAGTCTAGCTGTGAGGCTGAGATCTACGCTGGTGCCATGGCGGCACAGGAGCTCCGCTGGCTGACCTTCTTGCTCACAGACTTAGGTGAGCGGCCTAGCTCTGCCCCGGTCCTGTACGCTGACAACAGGGCCATGATACTCCTGTGTCAGGAGCCTCGGCTTGAGGGCAGAGCGAAGCATATCCAGCTGCGGTACTTCCTCCTGCGCGAGCTACAGCAGCGCCGCCAGGCCCGCGTAGTTCACTTGGCCTCAGGTGCCAACACAGCTGATATCTTTACTAAGGCGCTTGCGCCTAAAGATCATCTGCGGCACTGTGTACAGCTTGGTCTTGTTCCTGTAGCTGCTCCCCTGTTAGGATCCTGATTGTGTACTCTCTATTATATATGCTTGTCAGACTGGCCTTGTGGCCTTACCTCCAGTGGCTGGACTAGTAGTGCCACCCTGGCTTGCTTCAGTTTTGGTTGTATTCTTGCTGACTGGTCTCCAGACCCCTGCCTCAGTGGTTGGACTAGTAGTGCCGCCCTGAGCTGTTTGCTTCTTGTTTAGTTTCACCCCTTGTCTAGCCTAGGGGGTGTGTCAACTTATACATATTATCTATGTAGAAGTTATAGGCTAGACTGAGGTATGCTTCTAGTGAGTACAACCAACTAGTATTTGTTCTAGGTTTCCACCTCTAGTAATCATTCGTTTCTACGTTAACAATTTTACCCCCTCGATTTTTAGGAATGGCTTCCCCGTTTCCCAGATTTACCAACGCAAAACAAGGGTTGACAGGGTTGCTGGTAGGGGGGTGGCGAGCCCTGGTTGTGGGAGTGTGGGAGGGGGGATAACTTGTGTACAATAGGACTAAGCCGTTTTTTTTTTGTGCTGTCACTGCCTATCAAGACTTAGCTAATTTTTGTGGGTTGTTGTTAGGTGTGTAGGGGGGATGTCTGTACCACACATGACTTAGCCGATTTTTGTGGATTGCTTGGTGTGTGAGCGAATGTTTGAGGACTTCACCAATTTTTGTAGGTTGTTGCGTGTGGGGGAGAATGTCTCTGGAGATTGGGGACTTCGACTAAATTTCCGCATCGTGAGCTACATGGATGTCGCACTCAGCGTTCGTACGCGTTACTCCATGAAAACTCAGTTTTGGGATAACGCAAACCCTGAAATTCAAAGTGTTCACAGACATACAACCCTGAAGAGGTTAGGGTTCAAAAAAGACCAAACCTGAAAATTAAGGGTTGGCCGAAAAAATACCCTGTGAAATCAGGGAATCTGGGTAAAATACCCTGATAGCGACAAGCCTGTGCAACAGCCATTTTACAAGTAGATTGCATACTCAAACCCAAACACCATTCAGAATAGGTACAAGCAGGCCCTCAGATATCAGGATGTTTTATCATGAATTCCTGATTTTCAGGATGCTTGTTTAGGGCCAGTCCTGAAAATTAAGTTGAAGGCCCATTTTCACCCTGTAAATTCAGTTTTTGATTCATACTGCAACCCTGAAAACTCAGTATGGTGTGCATGTACCAGCCCTGAGCAGTCAGGATGCCTTCGGGGATGATCCTGATACATGGAATCTTGCCTGCACATGCGCGCCCCGGGGTACCCCCCTGTTTTTCGCCCATTCTGCCGAGAATTTCGTGACAGCACACATTTTCCCTGTATTATGCTACCTTAGCTGTCACAGCGCGCTGAGTTTGCCACCTGCGCTGCAGATAACAAATGGAACGAGCCAATAGCGGCTAAGTATACCATCCAGCGCAACACTTGATATACAGCGTTGCTGTACAAGCAGTGTGGTGCTGTCAAAGTGTTTGGCAGCAAACCACGGTTGCATGTGGTTGGCTGGCTGGGCAACAATGGACCGTGGTCCTGCAACTCGACCAAGCAGCCTCTGTTCCGACCTTCCTCTTCAAGCTTCCCTCTCCAATCGTGGTTGAAGTCAATTCTGTAGCTGTTTACACTGCTCGTGCTACCGTACTGAGTTCCTCCTAGCAGCTCTTTTTCTACGCAGTCCGTATCCCCCTAGCGTTGGGGGCACGATGACTGCGACAGGAAGTGACGATGACGACGGGGAGGCTCCCGCCGAGCCTGCTACAGCAAACCGCACTAGCAGCGTTACTGGATTAGATTATCTTCGGAAGAGTCCCCATGTCGCTGCTGTGCTAGATCGCGCTGCTGCATCGCGTACCCCCGCCGCTGCATCGCGTTCTCTCGCCGCTCTATTCCCAACACCCGCCCCTGGAATGCCACCTCCCGCTGCCACATCAGGGCCTCGTACGCGCTCAGTAGAGGCCGTGGCAGAGGCATCTCGCCGCGCTGTGGCGTCGACGTCACGGCGCGGCTCTTCGCCAGAGATTTCGCTGACGCATGGATCAACTCGCATCGGCCCACGGTCGAAGAAATTGGAGCCATCACGACATCGGCAGGCCACGCTCAACTTCGGTCGCACCCCAGAGTCAACTGCACCCGCGCTCCGCGTTGTCCCCTCTGTCATTCCATAACCTTCTCCCACTCCCGCATCGTCCTCCGAATCTGAACTTGAAGATATTGCAGAGCGCAAGTATCAAGAGGCTCTTTGGCAGTACAAGAAACGTTGGAGCACTAACTTCCCATGGCTTATCCTGTGTCAGACGCGTGCAGGTTTTCCGGCTCTGAAGTGTCGCATCTGTATGGAACACGGTGGCGTGGGCACAAACTATGGCAAGGGTGGAGAGGGGGCGACTGATGTGCAGACTCAAGCCATGCAGAACCACCAGCGCACACGCAAGCACAAGCGGGCGATGCGGAAGCAAGTTATCGCGACTGCGACTGCGGAGGGACAGCTGCGCATGGAGGACATGCCGAGGACCAACAGGATCCAGCGAGAACGCGACACGGCACTGCTCGAGACGCTCTTGTTCATTTGTCAGTGCGATGCGCCCATTGAGATGTGGGTCCAGTTGGTGCGCCACCTCTCCAAGCGACGAACTCCGGCTATGGGTCATACTTCACCACGTAACTCCCTTCGTCTTATTTCTGCAGCTCACTCTATGCTCTTCACGGGCACTTACTGACATGTGTTTTGCGTCTGCGTCTTGTGCAGGTATGGATTTCAAGAGCTCACCAAGTCCACCGCCATCTACCTGCGAGCTCGTCAGAGGGAGTATCTGGAGTCTAGCCCTTTCATCGGTCTGAGCTGCGATGAGAGCACGGACAGGGTTCGTAGCAAACACATGATTGTGTTTGCCACGTTCCTACGAGAGCGCGTCGTTGTGACAGAGTTCCTGACCCTTATACCTGTCAACAAGTGTGATGCGGCCTCGTTGGAGGCTTCTCTGGTCACGTTCCTTGACAGCATCAGCCTCCCCTTGAACAAAGTGGCAGGCATCAGCACCGACGGCGCAGCCGTGATGGTCGGAGCAACCAATGGCGTCGTCGGATGCCTGCGACCGAGAATTCCGCACCTCATGTCAATACATTGCATTGCGCATCGGTTCGTGACGTAATGATTGCTCATTGTCTCGCATTGAATCCCGGCCACACTTACTCATGCTCTGTATTCTTGTACCTTTCCCCCCCCCTATCAGGGAAGCTCTGGCAGCAAGGGATGCCGCCATCGCGTTGTCGGAGCTTGGCATCGTCGACGCCATAATCCGAGCAGTGGCTGAGCTACTGGGGCGGTAGCACAATTGGCACGCCATGTTCAAGGAGTAGCAGAAGATCTTCACCGCCACAAATTTGGAGATGCAGGGGATACATCTCGTTCGCTGGCTCAGCCGGGGCGCAACGATTCTCAGACTGGTCGCAGTTCTTCCCGCCGTCATCGTCCTCCTTCACCTCTATGACAAGCCGATGTACCACATCGTCACGTCATACAAATTCCACTTCATCCTATACTTCCTAGCCGACGTGCACGAGGAGCTGAACACGCTCAACCAGCTTTTCCAAAAGCGAGAGGTGCATTACCTGTCGTGTATATTACCCTCCTGCCCCCCTAAACCCCGACCTACAGCTTCTGCATGTCTTCTATCCCCACCCGCCCCCACAGATGGACCTGACAGGTGTGCAATCTCAAGTCCGACGGACCGTTGTCTTCCTTCATTCGCGCTAGATCAACTGCGGGCCCAACTTCGGCGCCACCAGCGCGCGACTATCTCAGTTTCTGGAGCGCCACAGCAACAGCCATGAGGTCATCGTGAGTGGCGTCGATGAGGAGGGCGTGGAGCGTGTGCATCAGTTCGAGCTGCACGAGGAGCCGCTGCCGAAATAAGCCACTGCCCACGGGGACCAAGCGTCGTGCAACCTAACCTGCCGCTCCTATGCGACGGAGCTCGTCTACAACGTGCAGCTCCGGCTCGGCGATCTAGAGCGCCTCAATGGGGCGAAGCCGTGGATGCCTCGCTCCTAGCCGCGGAACACGGAGGCGCGGAACGAGGAGTGTGCCGAACACCTGGACGGAGTTGTCGAGCTGTTTCGTGCCACCGACCGAGCGGAGATCCTGCCAGGTGAGGTCATGTGCATGTATCATACCACTGTATGCATGTTTTGCTGTGCTCTTGATGTTGTTGCCTGAGTTACTGACGGATTTCTATGTTTTCCGTGAAACTTTTGTATGTGTGGCAGGTGTCGACAAGCGCCTGGCGCGGAAGGAGCTTGGTACCCTCCTTCCCGTGCTTGCTGGTGTACCAAAGGACGAGCAGCCCTTCCATGCTGGTCTCGCCGCCATCCTCGAGACCAGTGACCGGCCGCGCAGCTACCCCAATCTTGTGCGATTGTGGGTGGCTGTGGCGGTACTTCCCCTAAGCACTGTCGAGTGCGAGAGGGGATTCTCGCGTCAGAATGTCATCAAAAGTTGGAATCGCACGAGTCTCTGCAATGGGAAGCTGGAGGATTTGATGTGTATCAATTTGCTGGATTATGAGATGGACTGGGATGAGGTTATTGACGTGTGGCGTGTCTTAGAACAGAAGAAGTGAAGAATAGAGAGAGAGTACAAGGGTATATACCTAAGAGTGTTGTACCCTCTAAGAGGCGACCCTATACAGTCTATACAAACATGAGTTATGCATATGTTTGACACACACCCTAGACTGCATATGTGCAAATCCTGAACAAGCAGCTTAGGGCGGCACTACTAGTCCAGCCACTGAGGCAAGGGTCTAAAGACCAGTCAAAAGGAGTACAGGCAAGACAAGAAAATGACCAGGGTGGCACTACTAGTCCAGCCACTGGGAGAGGACACAAGTCCAATCTGAGTACATGTACAAATATATATATATGATAGTACAAGGTCAAGGTCCTAGCAAGTGAGAGGCTACAGGAACTAGACCGAGCTGTACACAGTGCCGCTGATGATCTTTAGGCGCAAGCGCCTTTGTAAAGATATCAGCTGTGTTGGCACCGGAGGCCAAGTGTACTACGCGAGCCTGGCGGCGCTGCTGTAGCTCGCGCAGGAGGAAGTACCGCAGCTGAATACGCTTCGCTCTGCCCTCGAGTCGAGGCTCCTGACACAGGAGGATCATGGCCCTGTTGTCAGTGTACAGGACTGAGGCAGAGCTAGGCCGCTCACCTAAGTCAGTGAGCAAGAAGGTCATCCAGCGGAGCTCCTGTGCCGCCATGGCACCAGCATAGATCTCGGCCTCACAGCTGGACTGGGCAACAGACGAGGAACGGGTAGCTCTCCACGAGACATCACCTGAACCAAGGCTGAAGCAGTATCCCTGGGAAGACCTGAAAGTCTCGGCGACGTCTGCCCAAGAAGCGCCTGTGTGTCCAGTAAGGACCACTGGCCTGTGTCCTCCTAGCACTAACCCCATGCCCGATGTACTTGCAAGATAACGCAAAACCCTCTTAGTGGCAGACCAGTGCTGCGGTCGGTGTCTGCCTGTGGCCACAAAGCGAGCCAGGATGCTGAGAGGGTATGCGAGATCTGGGCGATTGCAAGTCATCAGGTACATGAGGCAACCCACCAGCTCAGCGTAAGGACCACTGTGCTCTATTGACTCCTTAGGAACTGGAGCTGAGAGTCTGTGGTCCAGAGGAAGAGGGGTGGGCTGTGCAGAGGAGAACTGAAGGCCGAACCTCTGAAGGACCTGGCGCACCAAGTGTGACTGAGTCAAGGTGATGGTGCGCGCGGCTCTGTCCCTGGAGATCTGCAAGCCAAGGTAGCGGCGCAGTTCTCCAAGGTCAGAGCAGGTGTGTCTCTTCAGCAGCTCTGCCTTCACGGAGGCCAGTGCGTCCCTGTCTGCTGTGGCAAAGTCCAGGTCGTCAACGTAGACAAGGATGTAGAACGAAGTCTGGCCAGCACGAACGAAGAATGAGGGGTCTGCGGAGGACGGAAAGAACTGCAGGTCGGCAAGGGTAGCACGCAGCGTGTGGTGCCACTCACGGGGAGCCTGCCGCAGGCCGTAGACGGGACGCCGAAGGAGCCACTGGGTCCCCGGAGGGAAGGTGCCAGTAAAGCCCCGAGGGCGACGGAGGTAGACCTGCTCGTGTAGGCTGCCCTGAAGAAAGGCAGTGGAGAAGTCGAGGGAGTGAAGCTCGTAGTCACGCTGAGCTGCTAGGTGCAGCGGAACCCGAAGAGTAGTCATCTTCGGGGTCGGAGCGAAGGTCTGGAAGAAGTCCACCCCCTCTCGCTGACTGAAGCCTCTAGCCATGTAGCGCGCCTTGAACGCAGGCGGCTCTCCAGGAGGGCGCTTCACCTTGAAGAGCCAGCGGCCATCGACTACGTTCACCCCAGGTGGGGGAACTGCATCGACGAAGGTACCGGTGGATCTCTAAGATGCCATCTCCTGCTCCATGGCAGCTATCCACTGAGAGGCCCAAGGTCCCGAGACCGCCTCAGCGTAAGTGCGAGGGGTCGGGATGTCGAAAGCGTCTGGGTCACCCTCGGGGACTAGCAGCATGGAACAGAGATGGGGAGCAGCCTCGGAGAGGAAAGCAAGCTCAAACTGGCGGTCCTCCAGGACGTCACTGCCAAGGGCAGGAGCACCCCCGACAGACGAAGGACAGGCAGGGTCGGAGACCAGAGCGGTGGCGTGGTCAAGGCGACGGGTAGAGGCGAAGTCAGCGACCGCAGCGACAAGGGCGTCAAGACTCGACACCGGAACAGACGGGTCGGTAACAAGAGAGGCAAGGACCCGAGGAACAAGAGGGCGAGCAGCTCGAAAGTAGTGAGACAGGGGAGGAGGCGCAACGGCAAGAGAAGACGGAGGAGGCAACGGTAGGAGGGGAGAACGAGACGCGTGGGAACGGAGCAACATAGGGTGAGAGCGGGCGACAAGGGAGACAGGACGAGCACGGGAGGGACGGCGAGACCAGACGTGGGACGGAGGCGTCAGGTCAGGAGACAGAGGGGGGGACACAGGAGGGGAACGAGGGGGAAAACGAGCCGGGGACGAGTCCGGCGGAGGGAACACAGGGCCGTAGACAGGAAGAGGAGGGGACGGCGGGAGAGGAACAGACGCTGAGTCAGGGGACGGAAGGCCGAGTAGGCGAAGGGCGGACACCGGCGGGGACTGCTGCTGCGGCGATACAACACCAACACCAGGGCCACAAGCTGCTCCTCGGCTACCTCCGAACCACTCTACGCCGACACCCCCAGGAGGGACACCCCCAGAACGCGAAACCCCGCCAGCACCAGGACCACCCCCGGGCCCGCCGGGACAAGCCACGACAGGAGCCCCGGGACGAGTATCCTCCTCAACGCCCGCACCCCCGGAGTCCACGAACTGCTGTGGCGACGACAGCGGCGGCGGCGGCTGCAACAACGGCTGCGACGGCGGCTGCGGCGGAGACGACGGCTGCAGCAGCGGCGGCGACGGCGGCTGTAGAGGCGGTGGAGGAGGAGACACCGGGGGAGCAACAGACGGCGAGGACCGCGCCGGAGGACTACCAGAGTCAGAAGACTCCTCGACTGAGACAACCGACGGGAGGGGGGTGACGTGAGACACACCAGATGGGGCAGGACGGGAAGGGGGAGGGGGAGGGGCAGGGACCACCGGGGAAGGAGTGACCAGGAACAGGGGGGGAGTAACCGGGGGACCGCTGTGGGGGAAGCGGCGGTAGAAGGAGACTGACTCGTCAAATGTGACGTCACGGGAGTGAAAGAACCGGTGGGACGGTGGGTGATAGAAATGCCAGTCGGACGCGTCAAGGGGAAAACCGACGAAGACACAGGGAAGGGTGCGGGCAGTGAGCTTGTCCGTGCCAGAGGCACGAACGTGAACAAGGCAGCCCCAGACGTGGAACGCAGACGCGTCACCAGGAGACCCAGTCCAGAGAAGGGTCGGCGAAACCTGCGGCTGCTGGGGGTGCGGCCACAGGTTAAGCTGGTGAGCAGCGTAGCGAACCGCGAACGGCCACAGAAAATGGGGTGCACCGGCGTGGATCAGGGAGCAGGTGCATAATCAGCTGCGCATGGCGCAAGATGATAAACTGTTTCCCGTCGCTTTGTTGTGCGACATTCTTTTTTGCTCTCGCTTTGGGGAACTGAGTTACCAATCGGGGGTTTCAAGATTAATAAACTAAAATAAATGGTTACAGAGTTATGTAGTGACTGAAGAGAGCAAGCTAGAAGCGAGTGACCACACTATGTGCAGCAGCAGTGGAGTGTAACGAATTTTCTCCTTAGCGCGCCACACCGCTACAAGGTACATCAACCCCTCACGGCACTGACATCTGCCCTAGCTTCGGCCCGAACATGGCACCGAACCATTTCCGCATCATTCCGAACCGCTCCGCGTCCTCGGATGCCTCCTACGAATTTGTTCGATTGTGCGGCTAGGATTGCTCCGTTGTTCCTATATCTTGCTTCGTCATTCCGCGCTACTCTGATTAAACACACATAACATCTGGTATTCATAGCTACTTTCATGACCTACCCGCTTCCTTAGTCGGAAATTTTTTTCCGGTAAAACCGATGCGTCGCTCAGCGACCCCATTCTGCTGCGAGGAGTCCGGCAAGGTGAACGTCTGGGTGATGCCCTCCGCACGACAGAAGCGACCAAGGACACCTGAGGCAAACTCGCCACCACGGTCGGAGTGAAGACGCAAGACAGGCTGACCACGGCGGACACGCGCAGCAACAAGCCAGGGGATGAGGGCGGCAGGCACGTCGGCCTTCCGCTCCAGGGGAAAGACTGTGGTGTAGCGCGTGAAGTCGTCGACAAGCACGAGGAAGTAGCGCTCGCGACGCGGCCCATGGACGGGGGCGGGGCCCCAGACGTCCATGTGAAGGGTCTGCAACGGCGCGGCGGTAGGGGGAAACAAGGAGGAGTGAGGGGCACGGCGAAGCCGGCCCTCGACGCAAGGTGTGCACGGTGGGGCAGGGGAGGAGGGAAACTGTGGGAAAGAACCGGGGAGACCAAGGACGAGACCATGCTGGGACATGTGACGCAGACGCGGGAGCGCAGGGTGACCTAGACGGTGGTGCCACAAGAGAGTCGGGTGGGTGAGGGACCGACAAGAGCATGCAGCAGCAACCTGGGTAGACGCAGCCACCTGGGGAGGCGTCCCAGCCGGGAGGGTCACGGTGTCAAGTGTGAACAGGCCGGACACCGGGTCCCGGGGGAACGTGGTAAGGGGGGCACCAGTGGCGGCCTCGGTACAGACAGCATATCGCTCGTGACCAGGGAACGTAGTGGTGACGCCAAGGTCCTGGAGGCAGCCGACACCAACTAGGTTCCTGGAGAACGAGGGGATATGCAGACCTGTGAGAGAGCCCGAAGGAACCGCCGGACAGGGAAGGGTGGTGGAACTGCGGGCGACTACCGGACCGCCAGAGGGGTCAGCAAGGGAAACTGTAGCAGGAACAGGAAGCGGCGTCAGCGTAGTGGAGTCGCGGAAGAAACACCGAGAAGCGCCAGAGTCCAAGGTGAAGGAAAGCGCAGCAGTGGCGTCTGGCGGCGGAGAAGCGGCGGAAGCACCGAGGCTAAACAAAGCAGGAGATCCTACGCCTGGCGCAGCAGGGGGGTCTAAGCTAGGCACACCTACACTAGGCAACAAGGGGTAATAAGAGGGAAGCACACTAGAGTCATCAGCATACATCACATGCAGGGCGGCTACAATGGCATCCATGTCCAAGTCAAAAATCTGAACCTTACGACTAAGCAAACTGTGCCAGTCCGGGAGGTCGGGCGACGGGCCGAAGCGCTAACGGAACAGGTCGTCCAAGCGACGAAAACAGCGAGGAGTGGAGTGACCGATCTTACTGCAAACGAAGTCGCGGCGAGGAGCGGTCTGGATCTGGTACTGACAGCGCACGCCTGCGGATTCACCACCCGGCCCACCACCACGCGCACGGCCACCACCAGCTCCAGGCCACCCGGGCGGGAGGGCACTCGCCTGCCTCGGCTGCTGCGACAGCTGCGGCTGCGGCGGCTGCGGCTGCTGTGACGGCAGCTGCTGCTGCTGCTGCGACGGCGGAGGCGGCTGCTCAGCTTGAGCGGGCGGGGTGCCCGCGTCCGCTCCAGCACCAGACGGCCCGCCTCCACCACCACCTCCACCGGCACCCCCTCCTCCCCCGCCACGCCCAGCCTTGGGGCGGCGGCCCTTCCCCGGACGGAACTGCGCTGCGGCAGCAGTCTCAGCCGTAGCGGCAGAACCATCGGAGAAGGTGCACTGAGAAGGGGCAGAACCCTGAAAGATAGGGACCGGCACAGTACCGCTCGCCTGTGCGATAGAGCGGTGGCGGGTCTCAATCACAGTCAAGGTGTCTACAAAGTCTGTGAGGGTGAGGTCACCAGGGTGAAGGCTAAGGAGCTGGTCGCGAGCGGCGGCAAGGTGATCAGGGAGGCGGGTGGCAAGCAGGTAGAGGGTAGAGGTCATGGGCGGCTGGTGGGCTCTAAGCTGTGCGTCAGTGCAGGCAGCGCGCCAGGTCTCATCGATAGTGCACAGATGGGCAGCTAGGTCCGCGACAGTGGGGAAAGACGCAAGGTCAGGAAAGAGCATCGGAAGGATCAGGCGACCCACGAATGCAGCAGGCGGGGTGGAATAGCGCTTGATGACAGCATCTAAGAAGGCCTGAGCGGTAGTGATAGACCTAAAGCGGGGACGCTCAGACAGAGGTAGGGCATTGCTAATGGCAAGCTGTGCGACAGCGTCTCGGGAAAGCCAGACAGAGCGAGCAAGGGCAGCAGCGGCAGCAGACTCGCGCTCAGCGGATGTGGGGTCAGCGGGCAGTACAGCAGGAGGGTCTGGGCAGGGAAGCGTACCGTCAAGGTGTGCCGACAGTGGGTGACCATCCTGCCGCTGGCCAGTGGGGTGGCGGCGGAGGTCAGCAAGCCACGCATTGAACTCAAGAGGCTGGCCTTCAGCGTCGAAGCGAAGCTCCGCCGCCATCAGGAACAGTGCAGTGCAGGGCAGTGCTAGGCGGTGTAGTGCGATACAGGGCGGTGCGGTGCAGTGCGGTGCTGTGCGGTGCAGTGCAGTGCAGTGTGGTGCTGTGCAGTGCAGTGCGGTACAGTGCGGTGCAGCGTGGTGCAATGCGGTGCGGTGGAGTGAGGTACAGTGCGGTGAAAAGGTGGTGGGGAACCGTACCAGGGAGAGTGCTGATCGGACGGTCGTAGGGCCGGCGAGGAAGGGCCGGAAGTTGACGCGGGGCCGGCCGGGACAAGCGCGGGAGCCGGCTGGGACGAGGCGCGACGGGCTAGGAGGCACAAACGGGGGGGGGGGGGGGGGGCAGGAGGGGCGTGACGTGTGCTAGGGGGGGGGGGGGCGCGATAGGCCCAGGGGGGCGCGACGGGGCCCAGGGGGGGCGCGACGGGCCCAGGGGAGGCGCGACGGGGCCCAGGGGGCACGACGGGGCCCACGGGGGCGCGACGGGGCACAGGGGGCGCGACGGGGCCTAGGGGGCGCGACGGACGGGGGTAGGTCCTAGGGCGGAAGCGTGGGCGGGCGGGGGGACCTACCTATTGCTGATACCATCTTAGAACTGAAGAAGTGAAGAATAGAGAGAGAGTACAAGGGTATATACCTAAGAGTGTTGTACCCTCTAAGAGGCGACCCTACACAGTCTATACAAACATGAGTTATGCATATGTTTGACAGCGTGGCCTCAAGAAACGCAGACCGAGGAGAGCCTTTCAGAAGGAAGTAAGCCCCAAGAAGACGGCCAAGGGCAAGGAGAAGGTGATAGAACTGTTGGAAATATCTCAAAAAACTTAAGCGTTTCTGAAGTGTAACACTACACTCGAGGAAGACTACAAGGGAGCACGCGAGTCAACGGAGGTTACACGAGGGGGCGGACAAAGAATGCGAAAGGTCGCAACTGGAGGTTGCGACTGACCATTACAGCATCATGGATGGTAACCGAAGTAGCAATCGAGTCGCTGTGCGACTCGATAAACCGTTCCTGTAACTGTACTCTACAACTGCTTTCTTATCTTCTATATATTGCTGTATGCTTGTTTCCTTAATCAATCACTTGTTCTCACATACTAGTACAAGGGTTCAACTGCCTCAACTTCCGCTGCACTACCCCAAGTCTCAAGTCTTCACAGCTGGGACTTAGTCTCTGGAAAGATCCCAAGGGCTTTTCTCAGCCCAACATGGTATGAGAGCTGGTCAGAGACCAAACTCCCAGCAACTACGTTCTATCACCAACCTGCAACTCAACTCAATTCAACGACTTCATTGATTGCAAGACATGGACAGCAAGGGCAAGAAAGTCTCTACGGGCTCACCCAGCGGCCAAGAAACTCAACACGGCAACTCTGGTCTGCACACCTCAGGACTGCAGACAGAGACCGGGACTGCTCAAGAAACAACGGGAAGAGTACCAGAGATGGTTACTCCATCTCCCTCTTCAAGCGTGGACCCCAACCTTATGGAAAGGTTCTTCAGCTTCATGTCGCACTTCGACCAGCAGCAGCAGACAAGGACACCTGCGCATTCAACACAGAGCAATGGAGGAAACATGGGATTAGCGCCGATGAGCCTCGACAACTCATCCTTCGGGCGACACAACCAAGCGCCTACCTTTGCGCCGTATCATTCTTCACCGGGGACGTTCGAGTTCATGCCGCCCCGCGCCCAACCAACAGCAGCTGCATCACAACAAACACCAAACGAGATTCTCAGTCTTCAGGCTCAATTCTCACACGTTATTAAGTTACAAACATCCTCACCGTTCAACGGACACGACTTCTTTACCTGGAGCTTCGAGTTCGAGCTGCTGATGGAGGCCGCGCATCTTCTGGGATACTTCAACGGGTCCCTGCCATTTCCAAGCAACGGCACTGGAAAGGAGCAAGAGATCTTCACGTATCAGTCGCTGCTGGCGTATACAGTCCTCCTGCGGAACCTGTCACCACAAGAACAGCAGAGCATCAGAACATATCGGAGTTATGGGAACTCCGCGGAACTCGCATGGCATCATCTCAAGTGCCTTTATCAAGCAAACGACAGCGTGACGCAAAGCAGACTCATGCAACAACTGACAACAATACAGATGAAGACCGGGGAAAAGGCAATGCAATATATGAGTCGATGCCAGACTCTCCGCGACCGCCTGCTTCGGTGCGGAGGAACAATCACTGAAGAAAGCTTCGTGACACTTGTCCTCGCCGGGCTCGGGCCAGAATGGAGAACCACACGATCACTTCTTCGCGCCCACGGAAGAATTTCGGAGATGCACCTCTGCGCCGAGCTTCACGCTGAACAACAGGAGATGGACCTGTTCGAAGAAAGACAACCAAGGAAGCAGCAGCAGTTAGTCTTCTACACTCAACGAAGAAACGACAACACCTACAATCGACGCAGCAAGCAAGAGCGCGACAACAGAGGGACTACCTTTGTGCCGCCGTTCTGCCACAACTGTCAGACTTCCGGGCACTCCAAGGTCAACTGCAACCGCCCTCGCGTTTACTCTCCAGCAGACCCACAAGTTGCTTCAACCCAAGCAAGTCCCCCAAGACGCTCTTCAACATCTGCACAACAGACACCAAACATTATCAATTGCATGGTACACATCGACAACTGTGCACCCGGCTCACCGCCCACTTACGCGCCAGACGAAGAAGAGCTCCCGCCACCACGCTCACAAGGACTTCAAGTCAATCCGACGTACGCTGCGGTCGCCAACGCCGAACCAACCGGACGAAACACCTGGTTCCTGGACAGCTGCTGCGGTCAACACATGTGCTCCTCGGGACGCTTCGTGCAACAGGAGAAACGGCTCAACCGCGACGTCGTCATCACCGTCGCCAACAACGAAAACCTGAAGACAAACAGACAAGGCGTGGTTCAGTTACAATCCATGGAGACAAACGTAATACTTCAGCTCAACAAAGTACTCATCGTCGACAACTTGGGATACAACCTACTAAGCGTAAGCCAACTAATGGCCAAGGGGATTCACCTGGAGTGCGACTCCTTCTCCAACGAGTTCCGGCTTTACCACGGGAAGGGCGGCCTCTTCATAGGTCGTGCCCTCCTGAAGTCAGGTGTCTTCGTGTTGGACTTTGTCCCCGACCGCGGTACTGCCGACAGCGACGGTATCGTATCGTTCGCCGCCTGGACACACCCGCCGGACCTTGATCCCGACTTCGACAGTGACGGCTTCTGGCACTCCAACACCATACCTGCAGCAGAAAGAACACGAGCATTAGCAGTTATCAGACAAGAACGGCAAGTACCAACAAGCGTCCAGTCCCAACCATCACCTGCAGTAGCAGCAGCAGGACCAAGCCGAGTACCACCACCGGCAGTCCGAGGACCGCCAACCGAAGCAGATCAACTTATGCCCATCACACGAGAAGTCTGTCGAAGTCCCGCCACAGTCGTCGCATTCTTCTCCAACGCCGACATATACCACCGCTCACCCGGACATCGCGCTCCCGACGACATCTGGCACCAACGCCTCGGGCACCCTGCAAATAGTACAATACTACAAACCATCCAAGCCGAAGTGTTAGAACGCAACGCCCTCCTAACAACGAACGGCCAAGAACTTCGACGACCTCGCGCACGGTGCTTCACGTGCCCCGAAGCAGATCTTCCTCATCAACCCTTCCCATCACATCATAATCCAAGCGCGCCTGCATATGCAACGATGGAAAAAGTCTACAGCGACATCTTGAACATGCCCCGAGACGACACGGAAGCCGACTTCAACTACGTCATCACCTTCGTCGATGCAGCAACAAGATACACTTGGCATTACAACCTCAAGACGCGCGATAAAGCCTTCGACGCCTTCACAACATGGCTCCCCATCGCCGAACGGGAATCAGGAACCAAGCTAAAAAGTTTCCAGTCAGACGGCGCACTGGAATACCAGTCACAACGCTTCAGGACCTATCTGGCGGAAAGAGGAATCAGGTGCCTGGTGTCCCTACCATACGCTCACCAGCAGCAGGGGGTCGCAGAACGCATGAACCGGACCTTGCAGACGACAATGCGAAAGCTGCTCCTGGGAATGAAACTACCCAACACACTGTGGCCAAACGCGATGACACATGCAGTCCACCTGCACAACCTGTTGTCCTCGTCATCGCTCCCCAACAACGCATCACCACACCTGCTGTGGACGGGAAAAAGGGGCAGCACAAAATTACTTCGAGTTTTCGGCTGCATGGTACAATACAGACCCCACACAGCTCGAGCAGGACGCTTCACTCAACGAGCTCGGTGGGGACTACACCTCGGCATCGCCAAACATTTTCACGCGTGGAAGATTCTCGACATACAAGACAAAAATACGGTGGCATCACGTGATGTTATCTTCTACGAGCGACTGACGCTGCAGCATTACCTGGACAACATTGCCAACTCAGACGACCCCACCGACGGCTTCGCGGGCCTTCGCTCCTTCGCTGACCATGCTGCCGAGGCTGACGCAGCAGAAGAAGACGTCCCTGGAGCCTCGGAGGCTGCCGGACCACTCCCCTACTGCTCCGTACCTGTTCCACTCGATGAAGATAATCCCCTCGATAGCAACAACCTCGACACCTTTTACCACTTCGCTGACCAAGGCTACGCTACACCACACCCCGTCGACTCGAATATTTCCGAACGCATCGGGCCAAACTTCTTACCCGATCCTGAAGACGGTGATGAAGCAGCTTATCCCGGGAATGAAAATTCCCCTCGACACACAGCCACGGGACTGCAGATCCTAGGACTATGGGTCTCCGTCCAGCACCCGCCGCCGCCTTCTCCGCGCGAGCCATCGACCCTGTCGCAGGCTCTGGGGGGGGAACATAAGGCGGAATGGAAGGAAGCAATGGAAAAAGAGTTAAAAGCCCTCCAAGACCGGAATACATGGAAGTTAGTACCGACAACCAACACCAACGGGAGGAACACTCTCTCGGGGAAATGGGTGTACCGCATTAAGACCAACGCGGACGGCTCCATCGAACGTTTTAAAGCGCGATGGGTCGTACGAGGCTTCAACCAACGATACGTAACCGACTACACAGAAACCTTCGCCCCAGTCTCCCGTCACACCTCCCTGCGCATCCTACTCGCCGTCGCGGCCACGAAGAAACTACCACTACGGCAAATCGACGTCGCAAACGCCTTCTTGTACGCACCTGTGGACGCCGAAATCTTCGTCGAACAACCCCACGGATTCATCGACGACCCTTCAAAAGTATGCCAGCTGGAAAAATCCCTTTACGGGATCAAGCAAGCCCCACGGCTCTGGCAGCAGCACCTTCACGGCCGGCTCGTAAAAATCGGATTCCTACAGTTACCACATGACCAAGGCATGTACCGACTGCAGAAGGGAAGAGATTACATTCTGCTCATAGTCTACGTCGACGACCTGCTCTACATCGGTTCTACCACCGACATCGTCACCTGGTTCGAAGGGGAGCTGAAAGGGGACCTGACGCTCACGGTGTCCGACTCAGTGACCCAGTACTTGGGACTAAATGTCGTCGAAGACAACTCGGCGTTCTACCTACACGCTGGAAAGTACGCTGGCACTGTCACGAAGAAATTCGGACTGACGCCGACTACGGTCCCGACTCCCTACCGCTACGGAAACAACAACAGCGCCTCCGCAAAACTCCCCGCGAAGCAAATCCAGGAGTATCAACAGAAGCTCGGTTGCCTACTATTCGCAGCAGTCACCTGCCGACCCGACCTGTCCTATAGTGCGAGTCAACTAGCGACGCATCTGAAGCAACCGGAACAGGAAGATCTCGAGGAACTCAACCGGGCACTACTCTACTTCGTCTCCACGCCGACGATCGGACTTACCTACAGCAAAGCGACAACACCGTCCGTACAACTACTCGGATACGTCGACGCCGACCACGCGGGAGACAGGGAAAATCGACGATCTAGGACGGGCTACATCTACCGACTAGAACCCATCGGAACTATCTCCTGGCAGTCGAGCAAGCAGGAGTTAATCGCACTATCCTCGGCTGAAGCAGAGTACATCGCCCTTTGTACTGCGACCAAGGAAGGACTCTACCTGCGAGAGTTACTCGAGGAAGCGAAGATCACGACCCTGCCCGCCTTCTCACTCTTCTGCGACAACCAATCTGCGATCAAAATCGCAAACAAGGACGGCTTCGCCAACCGAACCAAACACATCGCCCTACGGTACTTCTTCGTCAACGATGAAATCGCGAAGGGGAGACTTCAACTCAGTTACTGCCCGACGACAGAAATGGCCGCAGACTATTTGACGAAGAAATTGGCGAAGACAAAATTCGACCACTGCATGCTGCTGACCGGACAGACAAACGTCACCAGATCCGAACATAACAGCACTCCAGAAACGAAGGGGAGTGTTGGAAATATCTCAAAGAACTTAAGCGTTTCTGAAGTGTAACACTACACTCGAGGAAGACTACAAGGGAGCACGCGAGTCAACGGAGGTTACACGAGGGGGCGGACAAAGAATGCGAAAGGTCGCAACTGGAGGTTGCGACTGACCATTACAGCATCATGGATGGTAACCGAAGTAGCAATCGAGTCGCTGTGCGACTCGATAAACCGTTCCTGTAACTGTACTCTACAACTGCTTTCTTATCTTCTATATATTGCTGTATGCTTGTTTCCTTAATCAATCACTTGTTCTCACATACTAGTACAAGGGTTCAACTGCCTCAACTTCCGCTGCACTACCCCAAGTCTCAAGTCTTCACAGCTGGGACTTAGTCTCTGGAAAGATCCCAAGGGCTTTTCTCAGCCCAACAAGAACTGTATGAGGAGGAGGACCACGAGGTAGAGGAGGACAGCTGTGCTAGCAACGGGTTTACCTCCAGTGATGATGATGATGGGAACTTCTAGTGTTAGAGCTTTGTATTGCTGTTACTGCTGATGCAGCTAAGTGACCTTGAGCCACATTTCAGGCAATTTATAAATTTACCCTGAGGCGACAGTTTGTACCTAGAAAACAACCTTGACTAATCAGTGTGAGCCATGGCGTCCAGCCCTGACTGCTGCACGCTTCTTTGGGGGCATGCTCTGAGCCGTCAGGATGCCTGAAATCCTATCTGAGGTTTTGGGTATAAGATCCGAAGCTTGGCACCGGAAAAGTGTACCCATATTGGTGTGCACGCTCATGCATCTTGTGCAGTGGTGCAGGCAACAGGAGATACCAGATGTGCAGCAACAATCCTCACCTCAGACACCACCTGCTCACATGTGTATGTATCCCCTTGCGGTAACCCAGCACCAACTATCAACTGTTCCATTCTGCAGCACCGCACATGACACATCTCAACACCACCGGTACACCCCCCTCCACTGCCTGTTCCTGACAAGCGCCCCCTGCCCTCACTTCCCCTTTCCACGCCACCCCTCTAACTTCTCCCACACGAGGCGATGCCTGTCTTTCCTTTCTCAAAGCTTTCAGCACATCTCCATTCCCTCGTCTTCTTTGCAAGTCAGGAGGAGGCGTGTGCGATGGCAACTGTCCCAGTGCTGTCTCCGCATCCTGTATTAGCAGCACTGCATCATCTTCACCGTCACAGCCTCCCCCTCTTCTATGCGACCTATCAAGACACGATCCGCTCCCCTCCTCCCTGCTACAACTCCCGCCTTCTCTCGCGCTGCCGTCCCTCCCATGACTCAACTCCTCACCCAACAGCCTCGCTTCATCACTCCCCTCTCTTGCCTCCCCCCCTCGTGGGCCACACTCTAACGACTCAGGCCTTCTTGAAATGCCTCTGGGTGAATCACCCATAAGTGGCGGCTCTGACCGATGACTCACACTTGACTCTGCCACTAAGGGCATCACCCCTTGCTGCCAGTAGGAGAGCAGGCGCAGCTCTGAAGCATCGACTGGGCCTGCACGGGGGCCGCAAAGAGATGTGGCAGGAGACCCTTTCCGGCTCAGGCTACTTTCTCCTCGTCCTCCTGTCACTCCTTTTCCTCCCCTCCCTCCTCCTTCTCGCTCTCCTTCCACCTGTATACCTCCTTCCCCCGTGGCAGCTGCAGGAGCAGCAGCCGTGGCAGCAGCGGCAGCAGTGGCAGCGGCAGGAGCAGGAGCAGCAGCAGTGCTGCTGCTTGGCATGGCTCTCCGCTGGCGCCTTCTTCCCCTCGTGCTTCCCCTGCCCACTCCCAGAAACCCCCCGCCTTCCCCTTGCCTGCCATTACGCCCCTCAAGCACTGCCCGTACTCTCTCCACAATAGGACACGATGGAAACCGCACGTCCGAGACAGCACGAGATACATCACACGTGGCAGCAGACAGGTCAGTTACAAGAGATGACAGGTCAGACTGTGACGTGGAGGCGGATGCACAGGTGGCAGCAGAGGCTGTTACAGCAGGTGAGTCTGCAGCAGGATGAACAGGAGGGTTTGTAGGTGTTCTTGCTGGAGCTGGTGCTGTTGCTGGCGATGGTGCTGATGCTGTTGCTGGTGCTGATGCTGGTGCTGATGCTGGTGCTGGTGCTGGTGCTGGTGCTGGTGCTGGTGCTGGTGCTGGTGCTGGTGCTGTTGCTGTTGCTGTTGCTGGCGCTGGTGCTGTTGCTGTTGCTGCTGGTTCTCTGCAGGGAGAGATCGCTTGTGTGGTTTGTGCAAGGGAGCGTGTGAGGAGTGACGAGGAGGGATGACGAGGTAGCGACGAGGGAAGGAAACGAGATGGCGGATTGGTGCAGGCCGTCCCACCAGCAGGAGCAGGAGCAGAAGAAGCAGGAGAGGGTGCACTTGCAGTGGTGGCACCTACTCCTGCTACAGTGACAGCAGCAGCATCAGCAGCAGCAGCGGAGTGTAGGAGACAGGAGCGGTGGTAAGAGTGGCGGCAGAAGAAGACAACAGCTGCTGAGTCAAACAGACAGATGGAATCAAGGCACAGACAGCACCGGCTGCTGCCAGCCAAAGCCACCTCCCCCCCTGCTACTGCCACTGCTGCTGCATGCTCGTGAGAGTTATAATTTAAAATAGACCTGTCACCCGCCCCATCCTCTACGGAAGCTGCATCTGCTCCAAACCAACCAGCAGCAGCACCACCATCACCACTAAGACTGGCTCCTTCCCCTCCCACAACCCCGGAACCAGCCACTTCCGCTTCTGCTGCTGCTGCTGCTGCTGCCGTTCCTGCTCCCCCCCCTGCCCCTGCCCCTGGCCCTCCCCCTGCCCCTCCTCCTGCTGTCCCTGCTTGTTCATCCTCCACCAATCTCCTCCATCCCCGCCCTTCTCTCTCAGAGAACATCAGCCCAGAATTAGCAGCAGCAGCGGCTGCAGCAGCAGAGGAGGCAGCGGTGGGAGTGGGAGGCAGCCAGGGAGGGGGCAGGGAGGAATGTGTCGGGGAGGAGAGGAGGAATGCAGGCGTGGTGAATGTGGAAGAGGGGATGGAGAGGGTGAATTTCCAGGCGGAGGAACCTACTCGCACCGCTCTGCACGCCTTTCTATGGAACGAGGAGAAGAGCTTGAACCAGCCGGACTGCAGTGCGACTCACAGTCCAAGGCAGAAAGGCACAGGAAGCGGGGGGGGGTGGAGGGAGGGAGAGAGGGAGGGAGGATATGAGAGGGGATGAAAAACGGATCGTGGAAAAGGGAGGAGAGGGGGGAGGGAGGAGGAGAGGGGGAGGGAGGAGGGGAGGGGGGAGGGAGGAGGAGAGAGGGGAGGGAGGAGGGGAGGGGGGAGGGAGGAGGAGAGGGAGGAGGGAGGAGGAGAGGGGGAAGGGAGGAGGGGAGGGGAGGGGAGAAGGATAAGGAACCAGGTCCCTTTCTTAAATCGTCCTGCTGTTGCTAGGGCCGGGTATGTGGCGTCTAAGCCCCCTGAAGCTTAAGCAAGCGAGGGCTGTGAGCGAGCTATGTGTGAGCTTCAGAAGCTATGTCAAGGAAGCACGGACGGGAGAAAAATGATGGACAGCAGCCGTGTGGAATGGACTGGAGTGGACTGGACTGGAATGAAGTGGACTGGACTCACGAGAACGAGGTGGTGCGTTTGCTGCTCGATGGCGGCCTGGCATGAGGCGGATCGCAGGAGAGGAATGAGTCGCTGCTTCAGCCTGGTGGTGGCGGTGGCAGGGGCAGGTAGATGCGAGTGAGGGAGTGCGGAGTGGGAATGTGCATGTGTGTGAGTGTTTGTGTGTTGAGGAGGGGGGTGGGGGGAGGACAGGGGGGTGGTAGAGCGGCGTAGGGTGGGGAGGGGGAGCAGGAAGGAGGGTAGAAAGAGAAGAAAGTGCATTTGAGGGAGTAGCATCTGGGCAGTCACACTGGTGCGTGCTTGCACGGAATTTATCACGCGTAGAATTCTCAAAAAGCGGCCGGCGAGGAATTGATGGGGAAGTGATCAACGAGCAGCAGGGGCACAGAGCAGCTTGAGACGTACCGAGGAACCTGGCGCCGTGGCTGCAGCAAGCGCACCAGGCGCAGTGGAGTGATGGTGGGCAGACACCGATCCAAGAGTGCATGCAGCTGAGCGGGCGGGAGGGCAGGATGGCGGGAGGGCAGGATGGCAGGAGGGCGGGATGGCAGGAGGGCGGTAGGGGTGGACAGCAGTCAGGAGAGGAGAAGGGGGTTTTGAAGTCGACTCAAAGGCTGCAGTAAGTGCAGCAGGCGCAGTGTACTGATCGTGGGCAGACACCCATCCAAGAGCGCATGCAGCTGAGCGGGCGGGAGGGGGAGAGAGCAGCCAGTTGCGGAGAAGGGGGGATCCAGGGGAAGATAAAAGTGTGTGGAGTTGGGCTAAAGGGGAGTAGCGGGACGTGGAGTTGGAACTTGGAAGCGGAAAGCAGAGAGTGAAGCGGTTGGGTTGGGTGAGGATGGGTGGTGGTGGTGGGAGTAAAAATCGAGACAGTGGTGGTAACAGCGGCACACAGAGATCAGCACGGATAAGAATGAGACGGATAGTAGACACAGCATGATGATGTGTGGCGTTGGGGATGTATGGCAATGCAATGGGGAGAGGAACTTCACAATGTTCAGCGCTGACTTTTGAGTCGACTCAAAGATGAGCACGGATAGGAATGAGATGGATAGTAGACACAGCATGATGATGTGAGGGGGTTGGGGATGAATGGCAACGCAAAGGGGAGAGGAACTTCGCAATGTTTAGCGGAGGTACAATGAATTACACTGGGGCGGTGGGGGCGCGATGGCAGGCACATGAGGTGCAATGCAATGCAGTGTAATACGGGGTTTATGCCTTTTGACAAGCAAAGCATGGGCCGTACAATGCGGGGGTTGGAGGCTGCTTGGCAGGTGATAGAGGCGCACAGCGAATCATCCCCACATGCTGCTACCACTTGAAGCGCCTGCGCACCATGCCATGCCGTGCCGTGCAAACCCACACAATCGCATGCCATGTTATGCAAGCATTGCCATCCCACAACATCCCACGCCATGCCATGCCGTGCAAAGTCCAGCCACACACGAGCAGAGTGGAACAAGGGCAACGCACACACATACAACTGAAAACCAAAGGCACAGGGGGCGAAACAGCATGAGCACATAATAAGGCCAGTAAGGAAACACAAAAAGCGAGGACAGGAATGTTTATAAGCGACTTGAGAAGAGGCAGAACGTGACTGCATGCTTTTTGAGACAGCCTGTCCATCTCCTCCAAGTTTTTCCCTCCACGCCTTTTGAGACAGCCTGTCTCTCAGAGCCGGCTCACCTTTTCAACGTCTTTTGAGGCGCCCCAAAATCCCTCCTCGCGGCGGCTCACCTTATCCACGTCCCCCAGGGAGTGCAGGCAGAGGGAGAGAGCAGCACGGTGATTGCCCATGCGCTGCTGCAGACGATTTCTGAGGCGCCTAGAAAACATACCCCTCAGGGCGGGTCCAAATAATTCATACTCTATTCATTTCGTGAAAAGTAACCCGATTTTAACCTCGTTTGGATTTCGCGAGGACGCGTGCGCGAAATTGACGTAACTCGGGACGCTCGACGCATGTGAATGCACATGATTTGTTTACGATTCGGTGACGTTAGGTTTACGTTTTGGTATCCGTGGACACGTGTGGCGCTTTGGGGTTTCGCCAAGCCAGGCTCGGCGAGAACAAGGCAACCTCGCGAACATCTCGAGTGGCGCAACGCCAAATCACACCTGCCACTTAACCCAGCACGAAACATCTGTTTCGCGAGCTGCGACATTCGGTAACTGCGATTTGGGGCGACATTTCGCAAACCGTTTTTTGGGACGCACCCAGTTGGCGCCAGCTTCTGTTTCATTCGCAATATGAGACGCGGTTTGGGGAGGAAACGATTTTGGGATCGTTTTCAGTTGTCATACCCGAGTTCGTAAAAACGTGTCCAAAACCCCCAATTGAACTATTTGGACCCGCCCTCAAGGGTTGAAAGAAGGCATGAGCTCACCTTATCCACGTCCCCCAGGGAGTGCAAGCAGAGGGAGAGAGCAGCTCGGTGGTTGCCCATGCGCTGCTGCAGCAGCACCATGGCGTGCTGCAGGCCCCGCTGCTGACACGCCCTGTACGCCTGGGAAGAGCGCGAGGGGGAGTGGATGGGGATGGGAAGGGGGATGGGGAGGGGGAGGGGAAATGGGGGTGGGGATGGGAGGGGGGAAGGGAAGCAAAGAATGATAGAGGAGAGGTGAGACGGGAGAGAGGGGTTGTGGGTGGGGTGGGAAAGGGCGGTGAGGGAGATAAAGGGCGGGGTAGTAAGAGGTGGGGTTGGTGGGTTGGGGAGGGCATGGTAGGGCGTGGGAGGCAGACGGTAGTTGGAAGGAAAGTGGAAGTGGAAGTGTTGGGCATCTGAGAGTTATAAGGTTGGTTTTAAGACGTCTCAAAACAGACGGTAGTTGGAAGGAAGAGGAAGTGTTGAGCATCCAAGTGTTCGCAGATCGAAACACGAGGTCACGTGCAGGCACGGAGATATTCTTTCATGCATGAGCGAAGAGAAGGGTGGTACTACAAGTATGGTGGTGTGCGGGAGACAGAGCGTGTATGCGGGGGTGCGGGGATGCGGGGGTGCGTGCATGGGTGGGTGTTGGTGCCATGGCTCACCGCATCGAGGGAGTAGAAAGAGCTGTGTTGCAGGAAGGTGAGAAGGAACGACGGCTCAAACTCAGCATACAGGTGTACCTGAGGAAGAGGCAGGGGTGGGGCGGAAGGGAATTGTGATGGACACACACGCGGCATGTGCTAGGCGCATCAGATCAGACCATAGCCCTGGGAATGTGTAAGAAGAACCCTCTCTGCATGCCTACATGCCTGCATGCTGCCAGAGCCATCACTCTGAACCTGCACGCTCTGCTTTTATCTGCCCTGTTCTGCTCTGTTCTGCTCTGCTCGACTCCCTCCCTCCCTCCCCCCCCCCCCCTACCTGCATGGTGTGCCATCGCCGGCCCGCAGAAGCATCTCTCACGAACACCAGGTGCAGGTACCGGAACATGAGGTGCCGCACACACACATCGCCCATGCCATGCACCGCTGCCCCCTCCAACTCCTCCCCCTCAGCTCCCAAATCTCCATCCTCCCCTCTCTCTCCTTCCTCGCCTTCCCCCCCCTCCTCTCCCTCCCTTCCCTCCTCTCCCTCCTCTCCCTCCACTCCCTGCTTTCCCGCACTCCCCTCGTTCCCAGCAGCCCCCTCCCATCCCTCCTCCTTCGCCTCCTCCCCAACCATTTGCAGCTGTAGCTGCAGCTTCCGAACTCTGCCCCTGCCACCTGCCCTGTGCGCGCCTGCTCCCATGCTCTCAGCAGCAGCAGCAACACCAGGTACAGCCTCGTATGTAGCACTAGGAGTATAATAACCCGCAGGAACAGAAACAGCAGCACCATCACCGGTTGCAGCAGCAGCAGGAGGAGGAGGAGGAGAGGGGGAATGTGTGGTTGTAGGGCGGGGAGAGGGAGAGGGGGGAGGGCAGCGGAGGGGGTCCAAGCGAGCGATGCAGTAGAGCACGTAGGAGGGCGGGAACAGCCGGACTCTGGCTGACACGAATGCAATGCATCTGGACGGATCTACTGCCAGGAGAAGAGGCAGCTGTGGTAAGGAGAGAAGATGGGAAAGAAGACGAAAACGTGAGTCGGGAAGGGGAGAGAGGTAGGGTGAGGGAGGTTGTTGGGGTAAAGTATAAGCCGACCTTGGGATGTGCAAGGAAATACGAGTGATTGATGTGTATGTGGCACATTCAAGGTGAAGCAGAGAGACGCAGGGATGTATGAGGCATGACATGGCATGGTGTGGCATGGCATGGCATGTACAGCATGGCATCGCATGGTGTGGAAAGGAATGGCATGGCACGGCATGGCATGCCATGGCACGGCATGGCATGGCATGGCATGGCATGGCATGGCATGGCATGGCATGGCACGGCATGGCATGGCACGGCATGGCATGGCATGGCATGGCATGGCACGGCATGGCACGGCATGGCATGGCATGGCACGGCATGGCATGGCATGGCATGGCATGGCATGGCATGGCATGGCATGGCACGGCATGGCATGGCACAGCATGGCATGGCATGGCATGGCATGGCATGGCACGGCATGGCACGGCATGGCACGGCATGGCACGGCATGGCACGGCATGGCACGGCATGGCACGGCATAGCATGGCATGGCATGGCATGGCACCTGAGGCTTGAGGCAGGGCAACAGCCGGGAAGCATGGGTGCGCATGAGGTCATACACGGCATCCACCCCCCTCACTGCACATGGGTTGGACTCCGCTAGGGCCGTCTGGGGGGCAGAGGAGAGGGGCACGCGGTGAAGGAGGGAACAGGAATATTGGGACGCCTCAAAAGTAATTTATTATCAAACTGTATGCATGAGGTCATACACGGCATCGACCTGCCCGCCTCACTGCACACGGATTGGACGCCGCAAGGGCTGTCTGGGGGGTAGAGGGGATGGAACGGATAAGAGGTGGGGGGAAGAGAATTCTCAAAAACACTCTGCAAAATCGAGGGGGGGGGCGAGAAGGAGTGAGGAGAGACACCAAATGGAGGGGAGAGAAATGATGAGGGAGCTGGCAGGTTGACGCATGTGACGAAATGAATGAGGCAGGAGAGGATATGGAGTGCAAGTGAGAAGAGGAGATGGCATAACGGTGTTGACTCGACAGGGCCAACTTCTGATGCTTTGGAGGAGAAGGGACGGGACGGGACGGGACCGGAGCGTACGAGGAGGTAGAAGCGCAGAGCCTCGGGGACATTGTTGTTCTTCAGAGAAAGCTCTGCCAAGGCCTGTGGCAGGAGGTTGGGGGGCGAGAGAGAGACAGAAGGAAGCGAGATGCATGTAAACAGAACGAGTGGGCCAAATGTGACGGGGGGGGGGCGGAGGAAAGGGGGGGGGGAGAAGCCTGGGGGAAGGAAGTTGTTCCAGAGGGGCAGACAGCAGAGGTATGTGTTTTGGACTGGCAAGCGCACAGCACAACACAACACAGCACAGGACAGGACAAGTGCATCATGATAGGCGTGAAGATACAGCCCAGGAAACCATAGCCCACTACAGTGAAGACCACGATGGACACTTTAAGGAACATAGCTATGTCTCAGTATAACCTTCCCCACCCAGCACCCTTTCCTCCTCCACCCTCCCCCCCCCTCCAATTCACCCTCTTCCCCCGATTCCCCGCTCCATGAACACCCACTCCGCCCTAGCAACACCTCGAGCAGGGGTGCGGAGGGCTGCATGGCGTGAGTGGGTTTGAGACAGACGCCTCTAAAATAGTTTGTCATCCACACTAGCATCACCTCGAGCAGCGGCGCAGAGGGGCATCCGTGTGCGGCGAGGGCAGCATGGCGCGCGTGGGCGCGGGTTATGAGGGAGGCGAGCGGCAGGATGAAGGGCGGCCACGACCGGATGACGGACAGGAAGAGCGGGTGGTCTGAGGGGTCCGGGAGGAACGAGCACAGCACCATCTGTTGGCGGGGCAGAAGAAGGGCGGGGAGGGGTGGGGGAGGGAGAGGGGTTGGAAGGGGTGAGGATGGAATGGGGGGCCACTAGAGTTCTTAAAAGCCACATGGAGGGTGGCCAGGCGCGGATGATGGACAGGAAGAGCAGGTGGTCCGAGGGGTCCGGGAGGAACAAGCACAGCACCATCTGTTGGCGCGAGGGGATGAGGGGGGAGGAGGGAGATGAGGGGGAGGGGGAGGGGAGGGGGAGGGGCGATGAGGGGAAGTTGGGTTTTGATGGCAATTGGAAGGGCAAAAGGCAGCTGGGCTGGGGGAGCGAATGGAGGGGCAGAATGGAAGGGAAAGAAGAGGCAGCTAAAGCAGAAGAGCAGCATCCTAGTGGAACGATACCCCAGCCCGGTGGATGCATTAGCGCACTCGGCACGACTTGGCATGACGTGCCATGACTTGGCATGACGTGCCATGACTTGGCATGACGTGCCATGACTTGGCAACTAAGTTGCACTAAACACTCAGAATACGCAGCGTATGGCGTATATACGCTATACGCTATACGAGCATATAAACGCCATACGCTCGGCTGAAATTTCGGGGGCAGCCCGTCGGGAAAAAAAAATCGATCGCCACATCCCGACGTGGCGAAGCCAGCCACACTATCGCGAAATGTCGAGACCCGAATTTTTTGCCCAAATCCAACTCCCAACCAATCTGCCCCCCCCAACCGCACTGCATCCCGAGGCATCTACCTAACCCAACCAAACGTCAAATGTGCTCTGTCTACCTCTACCACCGAACGCGCTGAACCTAAAACAGATTGCATAACTTACCAGCCGAATTAGGCGGTAGACTAAGCTAGAATCTTAGCTTATGGAGCGCCACGTCACCTCGTTGTTTAGGCAGCACCATGTCGACATGGATGAAACCTTGACATGGCGGTTATTTATGCCTTAAAGGCTTAACTATGTTCTCTGGTTCATGCTGCTATGAAAAACTATGGCCCGCACCACATTCCCCCTTTCCCCCCTCCCAATACATGGTTTTTTTCCCTGCCCGGAGAATTTTTTTCGCCTGCCCGGACAAGCGTATACCTAGCGTATACGTGGCCCCAAAAAAGCGTATAGCGTGTATACGCTAACGTTTATACGCTAGCGTATCAAACGCCATACGCGTTTAGTGCAACTTAGCTTGGCAAAGGAGAGCATCTGACCTCGTAGACTGTAGGGGCGAGTTGGGGGTCTTCAAATGGTATGTGCGGCAGCAGCACAGGCAGCTGGTGCGCCTGGGCGAAACACACCACCCACCTGATGGGGAAGGGAGAGTGAGGGGGGCGGGAATAGATTTGGGAAAGGAGTGTGGTGCCAGCAGTAGGTGCACGCAAGAGAAAGTAGGGAGCGGGGTGGTGATGACGAGATGATATGGAAAATACTTTCTGCAGGAGGGATAAATCAAGCAGAGAACGAGAAACAGGGGGTGCGCGGACAAACGCCTACAGCTTCCTTTCGCCCTCTAACTATCATCAATCCAATCCAAGCATGCTCTTTCATCTAAGTCCCTCCAGGCTCCAGCCCAAGCAATCCTTTAAGCTCCCTCTCTTTTCCCCCCCACCCCACCCCACCCCCCACACATACCCTTCCCCACGCACAGCATGCGCTCACCTCTCCCACGCAGCAGCGTGCGAGCGTAGCAGCTTGGGGCAGAGAGCCGCGGCCTGGTGGTACCTGCGCTGCGCCACCAGGTGCTCCAGGTACTGCTGCCCCACCTGGTGAGGTGGAGGATGCACACCGTGATGACATGCATGGGATACACGAGGGGAGTGGGGGGCCTTCTGAGTGCAGGCAATTCAATTCAACCGGCACCAGGTGATCCCGAGTCCTGGCACAGCTGCCCCACCGGGAAGGCGCGCGTGTCGTGATAGGGAACACCATGGGGTGTTATGGGTTGTGCAAGGGACGAGGACGGGGCACAACGAGGGGAGTTCGGTTGGGAGTGGGGGGAGGAGAGGGGGCGACTATGTTGAGTCGAGTCTAACGACACCAGGTCCACCAGTTTCTGCTGCCACACCTGGTGTGGGGGGATGCACACCACACCGGTATATGGAAGAGAGACACAAGGGCTGAGGGCCAAGGTGGGCAACAGGCCACCTCGCACTGGGAACACCGCAACAACCACCACTGGAACTACCTCCCCCGATCGCTCCCACCCACCCCCCACCCCTACTGTGCCAAACCAAACGTTCCCAACCCCCTTGGTGCCAGCCGCCAAGTGCATCTGTCAGCCTCCAAGTGCATATGCCAGCCTCCAAGTGCATCTGCCAGCCTCCAAGTGCATCTGCCAGCCTCCAAGTGCATCTGCCAGCCTCCAGTGCATCTGCCAGTCCCCAAGTGCATCTGCCAGCCCCCTCCCGTCCCCACCTCTGAAAGCAGCTCCAGGGTGATTCCTGCCAGGGTGCTTCCCTCCACCCCTGCACCACCACCAATACAAGCAGCAGCACCACCACCACCAGCACCAGCTCCAGAACCACCAGCAGCAGCAGCAACAACAGAGTCTATGCTGCTGCTGGGCGCTTGCTGTGGAGCAGCCTGAGTCGCATCCCGCTCCCTCCTCCTTGGACTGCTAACACCTGCGGCGCCTGGAGCAGCAGTAGCACCAGCAGCAGCGGCTGCGGCAGCGGCAGCAGGAGGTGGGGTGAGAGCAGTCGCAGTGGCAGCAGCAGCAGCAAGGCCTGTGGCTTCAAGAGCAGCGTGGATGCGGCCTTGCGACAGCAGCCATTGCACATGGTCCTGTGCATCCCTGGCAGATGAGGGCGAGAGGGAAACAGGGGGGCAGTGGGAGGGAGGGGAAGGGGGAAGGGCGAAGGAGGGAAAGGGGCGGGGAAGGGGGGGGGTTGGTTATTGTGAGCACAAGGGCGAGAGAGCAAGCGAGAAAGTGAGAGGAAGGATGAATAAGCGGGTGAAGGGGGAGGGGGGGGGCGGCCATGGGAGAGCACCAGGGAACAGAAGGGCATGGTTTCTGAAAAATCCATAAAGCAGTGTGTTTCAATACGTAGATTTTTTAGGCGCCTCGAAAATAGAATTCCATAAAGCGGCGTGTTTCAATCTAAGTGGGCAAATTCGTTGGGTTCCCCCATCGTTTTGCGTAAATTCGTAAGCGTAAATTCGCGTTTGCGAATTTACCTGAAATTTGCGAAACGCTGGGGGAAAATTTTCCGGGCAGCCCGGACAAAAAAACACGAATTTTCCCGCTCGATTCCCAACGACTTGGCGAAGCCATCCGTGGCCTCGCCAATTCGCGATTCTAACTTTTGAACCTCCAAACATGCTCCCAACCCCTCCCACGCTCCCAACCGCATCAAACCCCACCGCATCTAGATAACCCAACCCATCCACCACCCAACACAACTTACGCAACTATATCACACATCTCACACGCTACTCTACCAGACGTAGAGTAGATCTAGCTAATCACTCTGCGTCATAGCTAGTAGACCTAGTTTAAGCATAGACATTAGCTTACCTCATGAGTATGGTTCATCATGTTGCTGTAGGTTGCTGCAGCCTGCAGGGCTGTTGCTGCGAAGGATACCCCCCAAACTCTAGAACATGCTATTGCCATAAACTTTGAGAAGCAACAATTATTTTGTGCTATAACTTTCATGCTTAAGAAGAGTTGCCCTGAAACCCCCCACGCCCCCCCTACCTGGGAACTTTTTTTTGGGACTGCCCGGGCTTTTTTTTCCTGCCCGGGCGGAACGAATTTCCCAACGAATTCAAAACAGGGCCCTGTCGTTCGGGCGAATTTACGCCAGAGTAAATTCGTTAGCGAATTTATGCAAAACGCGAATTTTCCCACTTAGGTTTCAATGAGTAGCCAGACAACGGCAACAGCGCAGAAAGTGAGGGGGCGCCGGCAGGAGGGTCTGACCTGGGACGGGCGAGTACCACGTCGCGTGGGCTGAGGAGAACGAAACAGGGTTGCCACTGATTGCCCTCTGCCGCTGCTGCTCCTGCTCCTGCTGCTGCTGCTGCTGCAAACATAGCAGGTGCAAGTGAAGCTGCAGCGGTGGCAGTGTGCGCAGCAGAATTAGTAGCCGCAGCAGCGCTGATGGCAGGAGGGAGAGCTGCAGAGGCTGGTGGGAGGATTTGGAAGGGCGTGATAGTGGGGGGATGAGGGGTAAGGGGGTGGAGTCAGAGGTGTGTATGTGTGCGTGCGTGTATCTGCTTGTTCAATGACAAGAACCTTCTTGAAGGGGAGTGGGGGGTGGGGGGTGGGGAGCAAGGAATTGGAAAGAGATAGAGAGGAAGAAGGAGAGGAAGAAGGAGAGGGAGAGCCTATCACAGAGAGGAGAGTGAGCAAGATAGTAGTCTGCTGCCTGCAGCCGCTCGTTTTGAAACGTCTCAAAACGGAAATACTGACACACAGAGAGGATGGATGAGGGAGAGGCAGATGGAGAGGGAGAAGAGCCCACCGCAGAGGGGAGAGTGCGCAAGGTAGTAATCTGCTGCCTGCAGCCGTTCGAAGCCTCTGAGCGAGAGAATGTCAGATGATAACTCGTGGTTCTTCAACGACACTAGCCGCACCTCAGGCCGGAGAGCCTGAACGGGAGATGTGAAAAGGAGATGGGGAGGAGTGGTGGTGAAGGAGAGGGGGAGGAAAGTGAGAAAATGGTGGGGGAAATGAGAGGACAACAGGACCAAGGATTCCAGGAGATGGAAAAGAGAGACACACAGAAGGCGGGTTGTTTTTCCACATCAAAGTCTTGTTATCCGGTGTTAATGCACCCACACACCAAGACCCAGACCCATGCCCATGCCCATGCCCACACCCTCGAGAGAGCCATACCAGGGTGAGCGGCCCCTCGCCTGCACTGGGCACGGCCACAGCATCATTCAGCGCCGTGCCCCCGGCTGCCACTGCCGCCAGCGCTGCTGCTGCTGCTGCTGCTGCTGCTGACCCTGTCGGTGAGTCCGGAAGCAAAGCAGGGGCTGCTGCTGTTGCAGAGGCTGGTTCCTGGCTGCCGGTTCCATTGCTGCCACTACCACCACTGCCACCACTAGTAGTGGCACTTGCAGTAGTAACTCCAGGTGCAGGCGGTACTACGGGCACTGCAGCAGGTGCGACTGTTGCTGCTGGGGACGACGACGAGGTGGTTGGAGCTGGAGGCGCGGCCGCCAAAGGGGAGGAGAGAGTGGGGGGAGTGAGAGGGGAGGAGAGAGAATGGTGCGACGGGGAGCGAGACCCCGAGAGAGGAGAGGAAGCAAGCAGCCCAGCAGCAGCAGCCGGGAGCGAGAGGTGGCCGCTAGAGAGAAGCTGATGGGTGGGGGGGGTGGAGGGGGAGCGCGCACTGACGCTGTTGCAGCTGCTGCTGCTGCTGCTGCTGCTGCAGGAGCTGGCGCTTCTGGATCCAGCAAAGAAGGAGGACGGCATGAGATAGGCGAGCACGAGGAGCAGGTCCCCATAGGGCGCTATGCCGGAGATTAAATAGTCGACTTTTAGGACTGAGACGATCTCCATGTAGCGGGACAGGGAGGAGGAGGAGGAGGTGGTGGTGGTAGGGGGGGGGGGGTCGGTCCTGGAGCGGATGACCGCTACTTTGATGGTGTCAGCCCAGCCGATTATCAGTGTGCAGTCATCCTGTGGAAGGGACGGATCGGGAGATTGAAAAGAACCATGGGGAGAATAGAGAGAGGGGGAGATGAGGATAAGAGAGGGAGAGAAAGAGATACAGCGACGAAAAACGGAAAGAGAGAAAGAGCAACGAGAATGGGAGGAGGAAGAGACAAGGCAAGCAGGAAGGCGAAGGGATAACAGCACTCGAGAAGAAGCCAGGGAGCGGGGAGCTCGGAGCACGGAGCACGGAGCATGGAGCATGGAGCATGGAGCAGGGAGCATGGAGCAGGGAGCAGGGAGCAGGGAGCTGGGAGCAGGGAGCAGGGAGCAGGGAGCAGGGAGCACAGACCCGCCAGAAGAGGTGTGGTGGCAGCACAGAAGGGCTGGGGCTGCCGCGGGGCCTCTCCACAAACGCCAGGCGTGCGGAGGAGGCGACACAGTAGACCTTGACGCCCCTGTCGTTGGCCCACGCCAGGTACGTGCCGCGCCACCGCACACCCGTGATGGCGCCCTCGCCCGTGTGTAACACCTGGCACCAAGGGATGAGGAGCAGAAGGGTAATCATTGAGGCGCCTAAAAGTTATAGGCCCCTATCGTTAGTCCATGCCAGGTACATGCCGTGCTACCGCACACTCGTGATGGCGCCCTCGCCCGTATGCAGGACCTAGAGGCCCGAAGGGGTGAGGGGGAGTCGGGGACGAGAGGGGGTATTTCTTTAGAATTTTCAAAAAGGTGGCACAATGGGGTGAGGGGAGGAGATTGTTTGAGGGAAGGGAGAGTGAGCGTGAGCGGAAAGAAAGGTGGGGGACGAACGAACCAGGCACGAAGTGGGATGACCTACTAACAAGGCATGCATGCATGTATGCATGCTTGCTTCCCACTCTCTCACAACAATGACAACTCTCTCTCTCTCTCGCGCCCTGCCTGTACTGCTCTGCTCTGCTCGAATGCAATCGCAACCGCTCGTTCCAAAACATATCTAAATCGCGGCACAATCGCTGTCTCTCCTCCCCACTCCCCGTTCCCCCCTCACCCCTACCCCTCCCCCTCCCCCTCCCCCTCCCCCTCCCCCTCCCCCTCCCCCTCCCCCTCCCCCTCCCCATACGCACCTGATCCGTCGCCCCCAGCCACCCCCTCGTGCTCAATATAAGCTCCCCGGCCACTCCGCCCGTGGCGAACTGGCGGGTGCGCCACACGGGGCCGAACCCCGGGTCCAGCGCAAGGGACCTCAGCGGACGGTGGTACTCAAACCGCTCTAGGGTATCCACCACAGAGGATGCAGCAGCGGAGGCGGAGGAGGCGAGTGGGGGCGGCGGGGGGGGTGAGGCGAAGGCGGAGGAGAAAGAGGAGGTGGAGGAGGAGGAGGGGGGGGAGGGGGGGTGGTGAGGTGGGGAGGGAGGTTGAGGGAGCGGATGACCACGGTACCGTCGTCAGAGCAGGTGGCGAGGTGCGCAGTTGTGGCGTCAAAGACGGCGTCAGTCACCGCTCCCACGTGCGGGTCGTACGTCTTCACCTGGAGGGGGTGAGTGAGAGAGTAGAGGACAAGGAATGGGACGGAGGGGGAATTTGACTTGACTCAAAAGTG
This sequence comes from Closterium sp. NIES-67, assembly GCA_027943415.1. NCBI lineage: Eukaryota > Viridiplantae > Streptophyta > Zygnematophyceae > Desmidiales > Closteriaceae > Closterium > Closterium sp. NIES-67. The sequence continues at coordinate 84,224 of BQMB01002322.1, forward strand.
GCGCCCACGTGTGGATTGTATGTCTTCGCCTGGAGGGGGCGAGTGAGAGCATAGTGGGCGGGCAAGGAAGAGACGGCGGGAAGCGCTGCGTGAGAGGGAAACCAGAGAAACGAAGGGAGTGCGTACGGGAGAGTGGGCAGACGACCTGGGGGTTGATTGAAGGTCGGGAGGTGGGAGCAGGGGGGGGGGGGGGGAGGGGGCGAGGTGGGGGTGGGGGTGTTTGCGGGGCTTGTGGCGGGTTGGGGGAGGGCAGGGAGAGCAGGGAGGGAGAGCAGTGAGTGATAGGCGACTGACCTGTCGTCCGTGGTGGTCCACGATGTGCAGCGTGCCTTCGGTGGTGCCGAGCGCAATCAGCCCGTGGGCTGACAGCGCGACGCAAGTGGGGATGGCGGTCTTGAGCACGTCGCTGACATCGCCCTCCATGCGCTCGTACTTGAGCAGAGGCTCCACATCGCCCTCCCCGTCCGAGCACCCCTCCATGGCTCCCTCTGTCAGCTCATCCGTGCTGTCCCCCGCCCCCAACCCGTCGTGGCCGAGTGAGTCCAGTGAGTCAACATGCGCCATGTCCTCATTATCCGCATCTCCATCTGTGTCCAGGTCTATGCGTGAGTCGTCATACCCTCCCTCCACCTCATCCTCCTCCTCATTCTCCTCCTCCTCCCCTTCCTCGTGCTCTTCCTCCTCTTCCTCCTCCTCCTCTTCCTCGCCCTTCCTTTTCCTCTCTTCTTCTCCACCCGCATCCCTCTCCCTTTCCTCCCCTGCATCTCCTTCTCCCCTACGCTGTTCCGCCTCGGCCTTACCCTCCTCTAGCAGGGAGCTTCCCCCCACTCCACGCCCCTTCAACTGCACGCCGGACTCTGCTGATGTAGCCGCACCTGCAGCGGCCACAGCCGCTGTATCTGATGCTCCTGCTGCCAGTTCACTAGCAGGGGTAGCAGAAGCAGCAACAGCAGAATATTGCAATGCCCCACCCAGCAGGGGCGGCAAGGGAATGGAGAGTGGGAGTGACGGCAGCGATGACGACGACAGAGCGGCGAATGACGTCACTCCTAGACTCGCCCTGCCGCTACCGCTGCTCAAAACAGCAGCAGAAGCAGCAGCAGCAGCAGCAGCAGCAGCAGCGGCGGCGGCGGTGGCACCAGGGCCATCAGCAGCAGCACTGACAGTGCTAGCAGCCGCAGTGGCAACACCAGCGGCAGAGGCGGAAGCGGAAGAAACAGAAGACGACATCTCCGCACTACTAGTAGGCCCCACCGCCCTTTCTTGCAGGAAAGCACCCTCCCCTCGGCCCTCATCACCTCCCATCCGCCTCTCATTACCACCATTACCAGAAGAGGACATCTCCTTGCCTACCCATACAGGAGCGGGGGGGAGGCGCCATCTCCTTCCCCCCACCGTTCGCGCAAACACAATCGCATCCTTCCGAATCAGCCCACTCCCCGCAGCACCCACCACCCCCCTCCCTTTCCGCTTCCCAATCCCCATCGCAATCCCGACACTGAGGCCCGTCAAGTCTAGCACCCAACCCTCTCGCGCTCCGTTCTCGCTCTCAACGGAAGCCGTCCGGTCGCCCTTGCTCCTCCCTCTGCCGCGCGCTCCCCGGCCTCTGCCCTTCCTGCCGCCGCCTCTACCTCCGTTTCTCGCCTTATTCCCTGCGGCTGCTAGCCCTTCTGCATGCCTCGTCCTTCCGCCTTGATCCGCTTCCGCACCGGAAGGTACCGCACTGAACTCCCTACTCCGCACTCTACTACCACGCCCAGCGGCATTACCCGCCTTCCCTTTCGCTTTCCCGCCACCAGCGGCATAACCGGTCCCCGCATTGCCGTCTTCGGAAACCCTCAGATTAGAGTGGAAGCTTCGCGGTATTTGCAGCTGCCCGGGTGCTACGACGGCCCTTCTGCTGGAGGCCACAGGACCGGCAGACGCTGACGTCACAGCGGCGTCAGCTTTACTACAATCGGTGGCAGCGGCTGATGCTGCTGCGGCTGCTGTTACTGTAACTGGGGTTGCCATTGCTTCCGACGGCGCTTCTGCCGTCGGTATTCTGGCCTCCCCTGGCGCGCAGGAGACTTGGCTTCTCCCCAACGGCTCCCGCAAAACTGCTCCGTCATTTCCGCTGCTGCTGTTGCCGCTGCTGCTATTATTCCCGTCAACATTGCTGCGTCCATCGTCGTCGGTTCTAGGATTACCAGCCCCGCTTGTGGAACGCTCACCTCTCCTGTTAGCCCACTCCATTCAAGCTCAGACCAGCCAAGGGCTTTCATTTATTTTCAGTGAATTGGTATGATCGCCAGGCGTGACGACCTAGGTCTTTCATCGGGTACAGTACTGCTGACATGACATTGAACCAGGTCAGGAGGAGGTGCAGGTGTTCAGAGAACCCCATGGAGGAGACGGTACTGTACACTATGCGGTGTTCTAGCGTTCTATACCATGCAACGGCATCAGCAGGAGCCAACTTGAAACGAGGTATGTGATGTTTTCCGTGAGATCATCTCCTGGCATGGTGGAGGCGGAGAAGGAAGCGAAGAAATAGAAATGTTTCAGTTCGTGGCAGTGCAGTGCGATGCAGTACGGTACGGTGCAGTGCAGTACAATGATAGTCTCGTCAAAGCAAGCATTCTGACCTGGAAAAGAGGATGGAATGTGGATTGGCGAAGTCGTGCGTGCCCGCCAACTGCCAACTGGCTCGGCGAAGTCGTGCGATGCTTACAGAAACTGCCGCTGCGAGGCAATAGTGGATGCCGCCAATTTCGCTAGCTTTCGGGTCGCCCGTGCAGGTGGTTGGAACCAGGAAGGGAAGAACGGAGAGTGGTTGGCGTGTGGAAAAGTTTTTGCCCTCTGTAAAAGGCAGCACCCACGCTCAGATATCCGCAGGTATTTTGTGCAACCTGGCCATGGCTGCCCGAAGCAACCTGACCGCAATTCCACCATGACTCGCCAAGCAAGTCTTTGTTTGTCAAACAATGTTGAAGATCCCTACATCATAAATAGGGAAAAAAGTACCCAATATATCACCATGGTCCTCTTATTTTACATCCTATCTAGTTTCTTAGGTACTAAAAAGTCAAATTAATTTTCTTCACAATTTTTAATTGAATTATGCAGCACATAAATTTAAAATGCGCAAAATTCCATGCGTTTTACATTTTCTTAAGAGTAACCTGTTATTTTGTAGAGGGGTTGTGTTAATCGGCTGTTCTTGTATCTTGAATTCCTATACATGTCCAAAATGTGCTCAATAACCTATTTTAATTGAATTTTCTATAACAAGTTTGGCTTCTATGCACCAAATGCTAACTTCTAGAGAAAATATTTATAAGCTATAGCAAGGCCGCGTTGTGTCTCTGGTTTCATGACGACTGTTACCTGAATTCGCACAATCGTTCGTCGTTTTGCCACAACTTCTGCGATACCTCAAGTTCCCTCCCCCCCTGAAGAGCATTCTGACGTGGAACGAGGGTGATTACGCTGATGATGGGAACCAGTCAAACGCCTCGGGACCAGCGAATGGGGATAGCCAGCGTGGACAAGAACCAGGAAGATTGGGTTTCTTACGGATTCGGATAACGTGTCGCTCAGAATCTCGCTCTGTTTGGGTCACGGCTCTCCGTGTCACAGCCTCAGCTTTACAATAACCACCCCATTTCCTCCCTTCCAGCACAACCGACTCTCTTCAGTTCCTCTAGCACACTCGCAGCTTGACACGGTCATCTCACAACTTGTAGCCATGGCCACCGTCGCTGCTGTCTCGTGCGCCTCTGCCGCCACCTGCTTCGTGCAGAAGTCTGTCTCCTCGAAGCAGCTTTCCGGCCGTGCTGCTGGTACGCACCGTTCTCTTGCCATGGTGTAATTTTCGCGCTCAATTAGTGCTTCGATATCAGCGTTGTATTTGTTGTATCAGAAGTTCATTGGAATGTTGTTCGATCTGTTTTGCAGGTCTCCCTGCTCTCCGCATGTCCCGGGTGACCTGCTCTGCTGAGAGGAAGGAGAGGAAGGCTGTCCTGTCTGCGGCTACCATCGCTGCCTCTGCCTCTGCTGCCCTTCCTTCCCTGGCTGTCGTTGAGGAGATCCTCGGTGGCGATGGCACTGGTCTCCCCCTTGGTCTGAACGACGCCTCCCTGACCTGGGTTCTCCTCGGTGTCTTCACCGCAATCTGGGGTGCTTTCTACCTGTATGCCTCGTCGCTCCCCAAGACCGATGATGACTCTGGCCTTGGCTTGTAAGCCAAGTATTTCAATATAAGCCAGTGGGCGGCTAAATACGCTGTAACTCGCACCAAATTAGTTTTGTCATATAATTTCGTGTAACGCTGGACATTTTGGACACAGCATGCGTTCAGTGAACGTAGTGGACTCCTGCTATTTACAGTCATGCAATATATTCCTAACGTCAGTTCGACCAGGACGCATGGAACTTACCAGGAGCCTGCAATAATTGGATTGTGGATACGCGGGCTCAGTTCTCCAGCATTTGACGTTGACGTCAAGTTGACATTGAGGTAGCACCTCAAGTGAAGAATACTGGATACTACCCAACGCAAATACACTTTTCCAACCTCGCTAGATAACGACACCTCCAAATTGTGGAAAGTGCAAGCGGAAGGAAGAAACAAATTTCGAAATTGGGGAACAAAAACCTGCTTCCCCTGGGCAGCTGAAAAACATTCCGGGGCAAAATGACGAAAAGAGAATCTAGGGTTTGTTGAGATGCCCTCACACCCCCACGGAGTAGGTCTAATGAGTGGTGCTGTTGGAGGTGATACGACTCTCTTTGGCAATGTTTGTCCCGCTGCTGTTTTTTTGCAGGGCAGGCCCAAGTTCTTGAGGTGGGGTAAAGTGGTGGTGGTTGTATTTTTGGGGTGTGGAGGCCTAGCACACCCTTGCGGTTGATGTAACGCCACACGCAAGGTGGACTACGCGATTGAGCGAACGTCAGCGTTGCGTCAAGTTTGCGTCAATTTTGCTAGGGAGGGAAGCGAGGGGGGGTGTTTCCTGTTAAATTATATTCATTATATAAGTGTAAGCTTGGTAGATGTTACTGAACATTACTGTAGATGGTACAACAGCCCTCCTTGTATCCCTCTCTCTTCTTTCCTAGTCCTCTTAGACCTAGATCTCACGCCATATTCATGGCTTCACCTATTCTTACCTAGCCTAACTTCACAACATGGTTTCAGAGCAGGACGCCCTTCCCGGGCCTGCTCTCCACGCTCCACGCTTCCGCCGCCCGACTTAACGACATTTACCTGACGTAAATGTCATCTGTAGATGGACATGTTCTGCAGGCATGTCGATGTAACTAGGTTCAGGTACCGTGTGCCATGTTTGGGTGAAATTTTGCGGGCTGACCCTCGATCCGAAGCAAAACATCTCGCTTTCAGAAGGTGCTCTGATGTAATCGGCACTTTCCTTTTTTGCCTGCAGAACGCAGCCTTGGTTTGTACAATGTCGTGCTTCCATAATAGCTCTAGTTGCCGTTCTCCGAAACCTCGGTTCACCAGTACCGTGTTATCCTACGTCCCGCTGTCGCCATGCTGACAATCCAATGCAACGTAGACGAATAGAACATTGAAATTACTGCTATTGAATGTTGAGTGACCCGCTGGGGTTGCCCTTGAGATCCTCGGGGAAGGGCCACAGGTGCAGAGCCTGGGGGGCTATGGGCGCACTTACCCGCTATTCAGAAGCCCTTTTAACCCAGTGGTTAGTGGCTGGGTTTCTGACATGGTATCAGAGCAGTTCGTTCCGCGTGGGCCTGCTCCTCGCGTTTCCGCTGCGTGCTCGTTTCTCTCTCTATCTCGCGCTGCCATGGCGGCCGCGTCAAGCTGCTGTGGCCGCGTCGTCGTGCCGCGGCGCCGCCGTCGACGTCCATGGCGCCCGCGTCCAGCTGCTGTGGCCGCGCCGTCGTGCCGCAGCTCCGCCGTCGCGTCAAGATGCTGTCGCGACGTGACGGCGCCGTCACGCTGCCGCGGCGTCTACGCGACAGCGCGCGGTCGGCGTAACGGCGACGTCGTGCTGCCGTCGCAACGTCGACGCCCCGCTGCGGCATCGACGCCGCTCCATGACGGCGTCGTCGGGCTGCAGCCGGCCGCGTGACGCTTGTGGCGCCGCTAGACCGGCCGCCCGCATGTCAGCCTGTGGCGCCCCCCCCCCCCCCCCACCCCCCTCCTTCCCTTGTGCCCTCTTCCATTCCGCAGACGACGGCTGACTCCCGCCGGCCGTCCCACCGTCGCGGGGCCTGGCCACGTCACCGAGAGGTGCGGGTGCCGCCGCCGCTGCCGCTGTTGTCGAAGCCGCCGCCGCCGCCGCTGTCGCCGCTTGCGTCGGGGCCACGCAGCCGCACGCCGCCGCCACCGCCGCTGTCGACACTGCCGCCGCTGCCGCCGTCGCCGCCGCAGCCCCTGCGGTCGACGTCGCCGCCTCACGCGCCGTGGGGTCGACCGACCTAGAGTCGCTGTCACTGTGGCTGGAATGGGGGTGCTAGGTTAGGGGGTGTGGGTGTGTGTGTGCATGTGACTACCAAGCCTAGGGGGTGTGTTCAAATTATATAAGTTATAATTTAATATAGGCTTGGTAGGTTGTTACTGAACCTTTCTGTAGGGGGTACAAACCCCTCCTTGTACTCCCCTCTCTTCTAATCCAACCCCTTTTCTCTTCTCAACTTTCCTAGCACCTAAAACCTCTCGCCATTCTCATGGCTCCTCCTAGCTCCTAGCTAAACCTTGTGCCATTCTATGGCTTCCTAGCTAAGCTAGTTTCTGACATGGTATCAGAGCCAAAGGTCTTGGGTTCAACTCCCGTGCCCAGCGCTGCAGAGGCGCTCGTGTCTTCCACCTATCCCAGCGGGGGGGGGGGGTTTGAGTGACCCGCTGGGGTTGCCCTTGAGATCCTCGGGGAAGGGCCACAGGTGCAGAGCCTGGGGGGCTATGGGCGCACTTACCCGCTATTCAGAAGCCCTTTTAACCCAGTGGTTAGTGGCTGGGTTTCTGACATTGAAAACCATTTTGTAAAGGATGGTAGAAAGAGAGTGATCAGTCGGATTTCTCAAGTTTCAGTGAAAGGAAATATTGTAGTCCTCCAAAGAACTGTGTAGTGGTTGGAGGACACTCTTAACTTTTACCCTAGCTGCGTCATGGAGTACAAATGTGATTGTAGCATTTTAAACAACCATCCGCTGGTACCCAAAGCAGTGCCAACCGTTCAGGATACCAGTTGCACCTGTTAACGTGAGAAGGACTGATAACTAGAGGTGGAAACCTAGAACAAATACTAGTTGGTTGTACTCACTATAAGCATACCTCAGTCTAGCCTATAACTTCTACATAGCTAATATGTATAAGTTGACACACCCCCTAGGCTAGACAAGGGGTGAAACTAAACAAGAAGCAAACATCTCAGGGCGGCACTACTAGTCCAACCACTGAGGCAGGGGTCTATAGACCAGTCAGCAAGAATACAACCAAAACTAAAGCAAACCAGGGTGGCACTACTAGTCCAGCCTCTTGAGGTAAGACCACAAGGCCAGTCTGATAGGCATATATAATCGAGAGTACACAATCAGGATCCTAACAGGGGAGCAGCTACAGGAACAAGACCAAGCTGTACAGAGTGCCGCTGATGATCTTTAGGCGCAAGCGCCTTAGTGAAGATATCAGCTGTGTTGGCACCAGAGGCCAAGTGAACTACGCAGGCCTGGCGGCGCTGCTGTAGCTCGCGCAGGAGGAAGTACCGCAGCTGGATATGCTTCGCTCTGCCCTCAAGCCGAGGCTCCTGACGCAGGAGTATCATGGCCCTGTTGTCAGCGTACAAGACCGGGGCAGAGCTAGGCCGCTCACCTGAGTCAGTGAACAAGAAGGTCAGCCAGCGAAGCTCCTGTGCCGCCAAGGCACCAGCGTGGATCTCAGCCTCACAGCTAGACTGAGCCACAGACGACGAGCGAGTGGATCTCCAAGAGATAGCACCCGAACCAAGGCTGAAACAGTAGCCCTGCGACGACCTGAGCGTCTCAGCGTCGTCTGCCCAAGAAGCGTCTGTGTGCCCAGTAAGGACCACTAGCCTGCGTCCTCCTAACACCAACCCCATGTCCGATGTACTAGCAAGATAACGCAAAACCCTCTTAGCGGCAGACCAGTGCTGAGGTCGGTGTCTGCCTGTGGCCACAAAGCGACCCAGGATGCTGAGAGGGTATGCAAGATGTGGGCGAGTGCAAGTCATCAGGTACATGAGGCAACCCACCAGCTCTCCGTAGGGGCCACTAGGCTCTACTGGCTCCTCAGGAACGGGAGCAGAGAGCCCATGGTCTACGGGTAGAGGTGTGGGCTGTGCGGAGGAGAACTGAAGACCGAACCTCTGAAGGACCTGACGCACCAAGTGTAACTGGGTCAGAGTGATGGTGCGTGCTGCTCTGGCCCTAGAGATCTGAAGGCCAAGATAGAGACGCAGCTCTCCAAGGTCAGTGCATGTGTGTCTCTTCAGCAGCTCAGCCTTCACAGAGGCCAGTGCGTCCCTGTCAGGAATAGCGAAGACCAGGTCGTCTACGTACACAAGGATGTAGAACGGAGTCTGGCCGGAACGCACAAACAGTGAAGGGTCAGCAGAGGACGGAAAGAACTGCAGGTCTGCTAACGTGGCACGTAGCGTGTCGTGCCACTCGCGGGGAGCCTGACGCAGGCCGTAGACCGGGCGCCTGAGAAGCCACTGGGTCCCAGGAGGGAAGGTACCAGTGAAGCCCTGTGGTCGGCGCTGGTAGACCTGCTCGTGTAGGCTGCCCTGAAGAAAGGCAGTAGAGAAGTCGAGGGAGTGAAGCTCGTAGTCACGCTGTGCTGCTACGTATAGCAGCGCTCGAAGAGTGGTCATCTTCGGGGTCGGGGCGAAGGTCTGGAAGAAATCAACCCCCTCGCGCTGACTGAAACCTCTGACCACGTAGCGCGCCTTGAAGACAGGCGGCTCTCCAGGGGGGCGCTTCACCTTGAAGAGCCACCGACCATCGACTACGTTCACCCCAGGCGGGGGAACTGCGTCGACGTAAGTGCCGGTGGACCTCCAAGATGCCATCTCCGGCTCCATGGCAGCTATCCACTGAGAGGCCCAAGGTCCCGAGGTGGCCTCAGCGTAGGTGCGAGGGGTCGGGATGTCGAAGGAGTCTGGGTCACCCTAATGGACTAACAGCATAGAGCAGAGATGGGGAGCAGCCTCGAAAAGGAAAGCAAGCTCGTACTGCCTGTCCTCTAGGACGTCACTGCCAAGGGCAGGAGCACCCCCGACGGACGGAGGACGGGCAGGGTCAGAGACCAGAGCGGTAGCGTAGTCAAGGCGGCGGGTAGAGGCGAAGTCAGCGACAGCAGCGACAAGCGTGTCAATGCGCGAGAGAGGAACAGCGGTGTCGGTAACAACTGAGGCAAGGACCCGAGGGACAAGGGGACGAGCACCACGGAGGTAGTCAGAGAACGGAGGAGGGGCAACAACAAGGGACGAGGGAGGAGGGGACGGGAGGAGGGGAGGACGAGACGAGCGGGAACGGAGGAATATAGGGTGGGTAGGTAGGACAGGAGAGACGGGACGAGCACGGGAGGGACGGCGAGCCCAAACGTGAGACGGAGGGGTAGGGTCAGGGGACAGCGGAGGAGACACAGGAGGGGAACGAGGAGGAAGACGGTCCGGAGACGAGTCCGGCGGCGGGAACACAGGACCGTAGACAGGGAGGTCAGCAGGCGGTGGGGGAGACACCGTCGCGCGGTCCGGGGAGGGAAGGCCGAGCAGGCGGAGAGTGGAGACCGGCGGCGACGACTACTGCAGCGGTGACGACGGCTGCTGCGGCGGCGACGACGGCTAGGCCGGAACTCTCAGACCAGCAAAGGCAGAACGACCGTCGTCAGAACACTCAACAGCAGCACCCCCAGCACCAACACCCCCAGAGCGAGAACCCCCGCCAACACCAGCGGCACCCCCAGAAGCCGCAGGACGAACACCCTCCTCCACACCAGCACTCCCAGGGGCCAAGAGCGGCGGCGGCAGTGGCGGCGACGACTGCGGCGGCGACGGCTGCGGCGGCGGCGACAGCGGCGACGGCTGTGGCGGCGACGGCTGCAGCGGGGTCGGCGACTGCGACAGTGGGGGCGGAGGCACCGGGGAAGGGGGACGCGGCAAGGACAGACAGGGGGTACCACCAGAGTCAGCAGACTCTTTAACGGGGACAACCGATGGGAGGGGAGTGACGTGAGAGACACCAGACGGGGCAGGACGAGGCGGGAGAGGGGCAGGGGCTACCGGGGGAGAGGGAGCAAGGAACAGGGGGGGGCAACTGGGAGACCCCGGTGAGGGAAGCGGCGGTAGTAGGAGACGGACTCGTCAAAGGTGACGTCACGAGAGTGGAGGAAGCGGTGAGACGGCGGGTGGTAGAAAAGCCAGTCAGACGAGTCCAGGGGGAAACCGAGGAAGACACAGGGGACAGTGCGGGCAGTGAGCTTGTCCGTGCCAGAGACACGAACGTGAGCAAGGCAACCCCAGACGTGGAACGTAGACGCGTCACCGGGGGACCCGGTCGAAAGGAGGGTCGGCGAAACCTGCGGCCGCTGGGAGCGTGGCCACAGGTTAAGCTGGTGAGCAGCGTAGCGAACAGCGAACGGCCACAGAAAATGGGGGGCATCGGCATGGATCATGGAGGTACGGGCGACCTCCATGACCAAGCCGATGCGGCGCTCAGCAACCCCATTCTGCTGTGGCGAGTCCGGCAAGGTGTACGACTGGGTGATGCCCTCCGCACGGTAGAACTGTCCAAGCCGACCAGAGGCGAACTCGCCGCCACGGTCGGAGTGGAGACACAACACGGGGAGACCGCGGTGGAGACGCGCAGCCACAACCCACGGGAGAAGAACGTCGGGCACGTCGGCCTTCCTCTCCAGGGGAAACACCGTGGTGTAGCGCGTGTAGTCGTCGTTGAGCACAAGGAAGTAGCGCTCACCGCGCGGTCCGGGGACGGGGGCAGGGCCCCAAACGTCCAGGTGCAGGGTCTGAAGGGGGGTAGTAGCAGGGCGCAGCGAGGAGGAGAGAGGAGCACGGCGGAGCCGACCCTCGACGCAAGGCGTGCACGGTGGCGCAGTCGAGGGAGGAAGTGCAGGGAGCGACGCGGGGAGACCTAAGACAAGACCGTGCTGAGACATGTGACGCAGACGCGGGAGAGCAGGGTGACCTAAGCGGTGGTGCCAGAGAAGGGACGGGTGAGTGAGGGACCGACACGAGCAAGCTGCAGCGACCTGGGAGGACGCACCAACCGGTGGGGAAGCGGTGTCGAGGGTAAACAGACCGGACACCGGGTCCCGGTGGAACGTCGCAAGGGGGGAACCTGACACAGCCTCAGAACAGACAGCAAACCGCTCGTGCCCCGGGAACGTGGTGGTGACGCCGAGGTCCTGGAAACAGCCGACACCAACCAGGTTCCTGGAGAACGAGGGCACGTGGAGGCCAGTAAGGGAGCCCGAGGGAACTGCTGGACAGGGAAGGGATGTAGAACAGCGCGCGACGACAGGACCCGCACAGGGGTCAGCGAGAGAGACAACAGCAGGTGCAGCAAGCGGCGTGAGCGTGGAACAGTCGCGGAAGAAGCAGGCAGAAGCACCGGAGTCGAGAGTGAAGGACAGCGACGCAGTGGCGGAGGCCGGGGACGGAGCCGGTGCAGCGACTAGACTAGGCAAGCTAGGCAGTCCTACGCCTGACGCAGCAGGGGAGGCTAAGCTACACAGTGGTGCAATACCTAAACTAGAGTACACAGGGTAATAAGATCCAGCAAAACTAGAAGCGTCAGAATACAAAGCATGCAAAGCAGCACCTATCTGATCCATGTCTAACTCAAAGATTGGCACACCCTAGCGGAGCAGGCTGTGCCAGTCGGGGAGGTCCAGGACCGGGCCAAAGCGACGACGAAAGAGATCGTCGAGGCGGCGGAAACAGCGGGCGGTCGGGTGCGGGCGGCGGCACAGAATGCCGCGAAGAGGCCCGGTCTGAAGCTGGTACTGGCAGGTGACAGCACCGGAGCCGCCGGTAGACGCTAAGCTGCGCGGGCCGCCACCACGGCCACTACCTCCGGAGGTGCCGGGCCAACCAGGCGGGAGACGGGCCCACTGCTGCGGCGAATGCTGCTGGGACGGTGACTGCTGCTGGGGCGGCGGCTGCGGCCGGGGCTGCTCCTGCTGCGGCTGGGGCTGCTGCTCCTGCCCACCAGTGGTAGTCCCCGCAGGCGGACTACCGTCACCACCACTAGCGTCACCACCCCTACCTCCCTGGCGACCACGGCCACCGCGACGCGAGCGCTGCTGCGGGTGGACCGCACCAGCCGTCTTGGTGAGAGGGGCCGCCGAGGCGACCGCAGCCGAAACGTCAGTGAACGTACACTGGGAGGGGGCACAACCGTGAAAGATAGAAACTGCCGGCGCACCGCTCGACTGAGCGATAGTGCGCTGGCGAGTCTCGATCTCTGTGAGGGTATCGACAAAGGCAGTGAGGGTGAGGTCACCCGGGTGCTGGCTATTGAAGTGATCGCGAGCACTAGCGAGGCGGTCTGGCAGGCGTATGGCGATAAAATAGAGCGTCATGCAGAAAGGGGGGGGGAGCGCTGTGAGCTGGGCAGCAGTGCTGGCAGTGCGATAGCGGGTCTCTAGGGTACGCAGGTGCGTGGCAAAGTCTGCGACGGTAGGGAATGCTGCAAGGTCTGGGAAAAGCATAGGGAAGAGCAGGCGACCGGCAGAAGTAGACGCGGGTGTGGAATAGCGAGCAATAACAGCGTCTAAGTAAGCTTTGGCCGTCTCAATAGTAGCAAAACGCGAGTGCTCAGAGACAGGGAGGGCGTGGCTAATGGCAACCTGAGCGACTGCATCGCGGGAGTCCCAGACCGCACGGGCAAGCGCAGCAGTAGAGAAGGTCTCACGGTCATCAGAGGAGGGATCAGTAGGGAGGGGAGTAGGTGCGGGGGGGCGGGGGAGCAAGCCGTCTACATGGACAACCAAGGAGTGGCCATCCTGGCGCTGACCTGTAAGGTGGCGGCGGAGATCGGAGAGCCAGGCGGCGAAGTCAACCGCATGGCCCTCGGCGTCCAGTCGGAGCACGAAGTCCACCATCGTGCAGGGTCAACGGCACAGCTCCACAGGAACACAGCGACGCAGGAACACAGCGACAGCCCCCTCCAGCACGGTGGCCGCGAAGCGCCTCAGCACGAGCGAGCAGAGGAGACGGAGCCCGAGGCGGCTTGGCAGAACGAGCCGGGGCGAAGGGGCAAGGCGGGTGCGGTGGGGCAAGGCAGGTGCTGGCGGGGCCAGGCAGGCGCGGCGGGGCCAGGCAGGCGCGGCGGGGCCAGGCAGGCGCGGCGGGGCCAGGCAGGCGCGGCGGGGCCAGGCAGGCGCGGCGGGGCCAGGCAAGGTGCGGCGGTGCCAGGCAGGAGCGGCAGGGCCAGGCAGGCGCGGAGGGGCCAGGCAGGCGCGACGGGGCCAGGCAGGCCGCGGCGGGGCCAGGCGGGCGCGACGGGGCCAGGCTGGCGCGTCGGGGCCAGGAAGGCGCGGCAGGGCCAGGGAGGCGCGGCGGGTCCAGGCAAGCGCGACGGGGCCAGGCAGGGCGCGACGGGGCTAAACAGGGCGCGACGGGGCCAGGCGGGCACGACGGAGCCAGGCAGGGCGCGACGGGGCCGAGCGGGCGCGACGAGGCCAGGGAGGGCGCGACGGGGCCGAGCGGGCGCGACGGGGCCGAGCGGGCGCTACGAGGCCAGGCAGGGCGCGACGGGGGCAGGCAGGGCGCGACGGGGCCTAGGAGGGGCGCGACAGGGCGAGGGGGGCGCGACGAGGCTAGGGTGGCGCGACGGGGCCCAGGAGGGGCGCGACGGGGCTAGGAGGCGCGACGGGGCCCAGGAGGGGCGCGACAGGGCTAGGGTGGCGCGACGGGGCTAGGGTGGCGCGACGGGGCCCAGGAGGGGCGCGACAGGGCTAGGGTGGCGCGACGGGGCCCAGGAGGGGCGTGACGGGGCTAGGAGGCGCGACGGGGCCCAGGAGGGGCGCAACAAGGCTAGGGTGGCGCGACGGGGCTAGGGTGGCGCGACGGGGCCCAGGAGGGGCGCGACGTGGCTAGGAGGCGCGACAAGGCCTAGCTAGGGTAGAGGCGGAAGCGGTAGGTGGGGGATGCTAACCTACGCGTGATACCATGTTAACGTGAGAAGGAATGATAACTAGAGGTGGAAACCTATAACAAATACTAGTTGGTTGTACTCACTAGAAGCATACCTCAGTCTAGCCTATAACTTCTACATAGCTAATTTTTATAAGCTGACAGCACCGACACTTGCTACATATGAATACCCAACAGCACAAAATCCATTTTTTCCCCCCAAATCTGGCATGTTACAAAGTCTATGGTTTAATTCCCGATTTGTTTTTACAGTCTACCCTCAATTGTAAATCATTCCCTTGTGCTGATTGTTGTTTACCATTTGTATATCGTTGGTTTGATTTCAGGTTTTGCACAGATGCAAGTAACTCTTAGGAACTGAATGAATGATTAGTGAGGGAGAGAGTACAGGAATATACAGCGACGGAAAGAATTGTCCACATGTTTGGCAATTTTTTGAATTTCCACCGTTAAAGGGCATTTGAACATTAAGCCTTAATTGGAGGCATTACCCACTATCTGCAGGCCAATCTAGGGAGACATAATAATGGTACACATTTGATGAAACTACTATCGTTAACAGTAAACAACAACATAACCAAACACGGTGCATGTGGACAATTATTTCCAGGCGGAAGCAGCAACTTGAAAAACCCTTAAACTAGTACCTGGTCCACCGCCCTTTAGCCCTAATCACTGCTTTCACCCTCCTGGGCATGCTGTCGATCAAATTGGAGCACACCTCTGATGGGATCTTCTCCCACTCCTCTTGTACACGCTCCCACAGGTCCACCATACCAGAGGGAGGTAACTCATGCTTTCCCAGCTCCCTTTTAAGATGAGCCCACAGATGCTCAATGGGGTTCAGATCAGGACTTCCTGCCGACCACTCCAGGACCCCATACTCCTGCTCCTGAAGCCACTGCTGCACCACACGGGACTTATGCTTGGGGTCGTTATCATGCTGAAAGATCACAGCCGAGGGCGTTAGCTTGTAAAAGTCGATGGTTTTTTTCAGCTCGTCTTGCAAAATGCTCAGATACAGCGGCCCATCCATCCGACCATCGATTTTGCACATGAAACCCGCCCCCTCAAACGTCATACACTCCCAGAGCATCAAGCCACCGCCCCCGTGTTTGACGGTTTGCTTGATCTGGTGGTGTTGGAGAGTCGTACCTTCACGAACCCAGGCGTATGCGCGGCCGTCAGAGCCGAACCTACTAATCCTCGTCTCATCCGACCATATGACCCGTCGCCAGTCATCTATGGTCCAATCCGCGTGGGCCCGTGTGAACGCCAGCCTATCGCGGATATTTTTCTTGGAGAGTCGCGGCTTCTTAGGCTGCTGAACTGCGATAAGGCCGCTGAACTGCGATAAGGCCGCTGGATTTGAGCGCATTACGCACCGTCCTAGGATGCACCGTGATGCCGTGCTGGGATTCGACGATTTGGGCCGCATGCCTCGAGGTTTTCGCCTCGCCACTAGTGATCGCCCTGACGATCCCACGACGAATTCTACTTGTCAGTACGCGTGGATGACCAGCAGTGGGCATTGTAGGACGTACGTCCTCGGGACTAGTCTCTGAAATCGCCTTGAGCCCGACATCATGTACTGTACTTTTCCCAACGCCAACCTGTTTCGCGATTTGCCTCGTGCTGAACCCCCTACGCAACAGGGCCACGATCCGGGCGCGACGAGCCTCATCTATCGGTCTCATCTTGGCGTAGTCTACGCCTCGGGTATAAACTCTATTCTGACTACTCGACAATTGCGTTAGGAACTATGGAGAGAATGCGCTTGTCGAAAACGGATCTAGTCCGCTGCTTGGCCAAAAATGTCCGGATGCACTCACGCGACTGAAATCTTGTCCACGCTATTAGTGTGACCCATTCAAATTGCAATCGTGTTACCCTATTGTAACTGGCACGCGTAACTTACTAGTCAGCAATGAACATTCAACAATACATCGGGTGAAAGCATTCAAATCATGTGTTGAACCTAAAATTGGACTTTATCCGGGCAATACTTTCCGTCGCTGTAAATAAGTGTTGTACCCTCTAAGAGATGACCCTATACAGTCTATGCAAAGTATATGAGATACACATGTTTGACACACCCCCTAGACTGCATAGGGGCAGGTCCTGAACAAGCAGCTCAGGGCGGCACTACTAGTCCAGCCACTGAGACAAGGGTCTAAAGACCAGTCAGAGGGAGTACAGGCAAGGCAAGAACAAGGCCAGGGCAGCAGTACTAGTCCAACCACTAGCAGAGGACACAAGTCCAGTCTGAGTACACACAGAAATATATATATATAGCGCAGTACAGAGTCAAGGTCCTAGCAAGTGAGAAGCTACAGGAACTAGACCGAGCTGTACACAGTGCCGTTGATGATCTTTAGGCGCAAGCGCCTTCGTAAAGATATCAGCTGTGTTGACACCGGAGGCCAGGTGTACTACGCGGGCCTGGCGACGCTGCTGCAGCTCACGCAGGAGGAAGTACCGCAGCTGAATATGCTTCGCTCTGCCCTCGAGTCGAGGCTCCTGACACAGGAGGATCATGGCCCTGTTGTCAGCGAACAGGACCGGGGCAGAGCTAGGCCGCTCACCTAAGTTAGTGGATAAGAAAGTCAGCCAGCGGGGCTCCTGTGCCGCCATGGCACCAGCGTAGATCTCGGCCTCATAGCTGGACTGGGCAACAGACGAGGAGCGGGTAGCTCTCCACGAGACGGCACCTGAACCAAGGCTGAAGCAGTAGCCCTGGGAAGACCTGAGGGTCTCAGCGTCGTCCGCCCACGAAGCGTCTGTGTGACTAGTAAGGACCACTGGCCTGCGTCCTCCTAGCACTAACCCCATGCCCGATGTACTTGCAAGATAACGCAAAACCGTCTTAGCAGCATACCAGTGCTGCGGTCGGTGTCTGCCTGTGGCCACAAAGCGAGCCAAGATGCTGAGAGGGTATGCGAGATCAGGGCGAGTGCAAGTCACCAGGTACACGAGGCAACCCACCAGCTCTGCGTAAGGGCCACTGGGCTCTACCGACTCCTCAGGAACTGGAGCGGAGAGTCTGTGGGCTAGAGGCAGAGGGGTGGGCTGTGCAGAGGAGAACTGAAGGCTGAACCTCTGAAGGACCTGGCGCACCAAGTGTGACTGAGTCAGGGTAATGGTGCGCGCTGCTCTGTCCCTGGAGATCTGCAGGCCAAGGTAACGGCGCAGCTCTCCAAGGTCAGTGCAAGTGTGCCTCTTCAGTAGCTCTGCCTTCACGGAGGCCTGCGCGTCCCTGTCTGCTGTGGCAAACACCAGATCGTCCACGTACACAAGGATGTAGAACGGAGTCTGGCCAGCACGAACGAAGAATGAGGGGTCTGCCGAGGAAGAAAAGAACTGAAGGTCAGCAAGAGTAGCCTGCAGCGTGTCGTGCCACTCACGGGGAGCCTGCCGCATGCCGTAGACAGGACGCCGCAGGAGCCACTGGGTCCCAGGAGGGAAGGTGCCAGTAAAGCCCTGAGGGCGGCGCAGGTAGACCTGCTCGTGCAGGCTGCCCTGAGGGAAGGCAGTGGAGAAGTCGAGGGAGTGAAGCTCATAGTCACGCTAAGCTGCTACGTGTAGCAGAACCCGAAGAGTAGTCATCTTCGGGGTCGGAGCGAAGGTCTGGAAGAAGTCCACCCCCTCACGCTGACTGAAGCCTCTAGCCACGTAGTGCGCCTTGAACACAGGCGGCTCTCCAGGAGGGCGCTTCACCTTGAAGAGCTAGAGGCCATCGACTATGTTCACCCCAAGTGGGGGAACTGCGTCGACGAAGGTGCCGGTGGATCTCCAAGATGCCATCTCCTGCTCCATGGCAGCTATCCACTGCGAGGCCCAGGGTCCCGAAGTCGCCTCAGCGTAAGTGCGAGGGGTCGGGATGTCAAAAGCGTCTGGGTCACCCTCAGGGACTAGCAGCATGGAACAGAGATGGGGAGCAGCCTCGGACAGGAAAGCAAGCTCAAACTGGCGGTCCTCCAGGACGTCACTGCCGAGGGCAGGAGCACCCCCGACAGACGGAGGACAGGCAGGGTCACAGACCAGAGCGTAGGCGTAGTCAAGGCGGCGGGTAGAGGCGAAGTCAGCGACCGCAGCGACAAGAGCGTCAAGGCACGAGACCGGAACAGACGGGTCAGTAACAAGAGAGGCAAGGACCTAAGGAACGAGAGGACGGGCGGCACGAAGGTAGTCAGACAGAGGGGGGGGAGCAACGACAAGGGAGGACGGAGGAGGGGACGGGAGAAGGGGAGGACGAGACACGTGGGAACGAAGCAACATAGGGTGAGAGAGGGTGACACGGGAGACAGGACGAGCGCGGGAGGGACGACGAGACCAGACGTGAGACGGAGGAGTCAGGTCGGGAGACAGAGGAGGGGATACAAGGGGAGAGCGAAGGAGAAGACGAACCCGGGACGAGTCCGGCGGAGGGAACACAGGGCCGTACACGGGGAGAGGGGGAGACGGGAGGAGGGGAACGGACGCTGGGTCAGGGGACGGAAGGCCGAGCAGGCGAAGGGCAGACACTGGCAGGGACTGCTGCTGCAGTGGTACAACGCCGACACCGGGACCGCAAGCTGCTCCGCGGCTACCACCGACAGACTCCACTCCAGCACCCCCAGAAGGAACACCCGCAGGGCCCGAAACTCCTCGAGAACCGGCACCACCCCCAGGGCCACCGGGGCTAGAGCCCACTCCAACGCCGACACCCCCAGGGGCAACGAACAGCTGCTGCGACGGCGGCGGCAGCGGCGGAGACGACGGCAGCGACAGCAGAGGCGACGGCGGCTGCAGAGGCGACGACGGCTGCAGAGGCGGAGGAAGAGGAGACGCCGGGGGAGGGGCGGACGGCGAGGACTACGCCGCAGGACCACCTGAGTCAGAAGACTCCTCAACCGGGACAACGGACTGGAGAGGGGTGACGTGGGACACACCAGATGGGGCAGGACGGGGAGGGGGAGGGGGAGGGGCAGGGACCACCGGGGAAGGAGTGACCAGGAACAGGGGGGGAGTAACCGGGGGACCGCGGTGGGGGAAGCGACGGAAGAAGGAGACGGACTCGGCAAAGGTGACGTCGCGAGAGTGAAAGAAGCGGTGAGACGGCGGGTGGTAGAAGTGCCAGTCGGACGCGTCAAGGGGAAAACCTAGGAAGACGCAGGGAAGGGTGCGGGCAGTGAGCTTGTCCGTGCCAGAGGCACGAACGTGAGCAAGGCAGCCCCAGACGTGGAACGCAGACACGTCACCAGGAGACCCGGTCCAAAGACGGGTCGGCGAAACCTGCGGCCGCTAGGGGTGCGGCCACAGGTTAAGCTGGTGAGCAGCGTAGCGCACGGCGAACGGCCACAGAAAATGGGGAGCACCGGCATGGATCATGGAGGTGCGAGCAACCTCCATGAGTAAGCCGATGCGTCGCTCAGCGACCCCATTTTGCTGTGGGGAGTTCGGCTGGGTGAACGTCTGGGTGATGCCCTCCGCACGACAGAAGCGACCAAGGACACCTGAGGCAAACTCGCCACCAAGGTCGGAGTGAAGACGCAAGACAGGGAGACCTCGATGGACACGCGCAGAGACAAGCCAGGGGATGAGAGCGTCAGGCACGTCGGCCTTCCGCTCCAAGGGAAAGACGGTGGTGTAGCGAGTGAAGTCGTCGACAAGCACGAGGAAGTAGCGCTCTTGACGCGGCCCATGGACGGGGGCGGGGCCCCAGACGTCTATGTGCAAGGTCTGCAGTGGCGCGGCGGTAGGGGGAAACGAGGAGGAGTGGGGGGCACGGCGAAGCCGACCCTCGACACAAGGAGTGCAAGGCGGGGCGGGGGAGGAGGAAAAAGGGGGAAGGGAACCAGGGAGACCAAGGACGAGACCGTGCTGGGACATGTAACGCAGACGCGTGAGCGCAGGGTGACCTAGACGGTGGTGCCAAAGGAGAGTCGGGTGAGTGAGAGACCGACAGGAGCAGGCAGCAGCCACCTGGAGGGGCGCCCCAGCCGGGGGGGTCACGGTGTCCAGGGTGAAGAGGCCGGACACCGGGTCCTGGGGGAACGTGGACAGAGGGGCACCTGTGGCAGCCTCGGTACGGACAGCATACCGCTCATGACCAGGGAACGTAATGATGACGCCAAGGTCCTGGAGGCAGCCGACACCAACTAGGTTCCTGGAGAACGAGGGGATACGCAGACCTGTGAGAGAGCCCGAGGGAACTGCCGGACAGGGAAGGGTGGTTGAACTGCGGGCGACTAACGGACCGCCGGAGGGGTCAGCAAGAGAAACAGTGGCAGGAACAGGAAGCGGCGTCAGTGTAGTGAAGTCGCGGAAGAAGCACCGGGAAGCGCCAGAGTCCAAGGTGAACGAAAGCGAAGCAGTGGCATCCGGCGACGGGGCGACGGCGGAGGCACCAAGGCTAAACAAAGCAGGGGCTCCTACGCCTGACGCAGCAGGGGAGGCTAAGCTAGGCATACCTACACTAGGCGACAAGTAATAAGCGGGAAGCACACTAGAGTCATCAGCATACATCATATGCAGAGCAGAAACAATGGCATCGATGTCTAAGTAAAAAATCGGAATACTACGACTAAGCAAACTGTGCCAGTCCGGGAGGTCTGGCGACGGGCCGAAGCGCTGACGGAACAAGTCGTCCAGGCGACGAAAGCAGCGAGGAGTGGTATGAGCGGTCTTACCGGAAACGAAGCCGCGACGAGGACCAGTCTGGATCTGGTACTGGCAACGCACACCTCCTGAACCACCACCCGGTACACCACCACGCGCACGGCCACCTCCAGCTCCAGGCCACCCGGGCGGGAGGACACTCGCCTGCCTCGTCTGCGGCGGCTGCGACGGCTGCTGCGACGGCTGCTGCTGTTGCTGCGACTGTGGAGGCGGCTGCTCAGCTGGACCGGGCAGGGTCCCCTCGTCCGCTCCAGCACCAGACGACCCGACTCCACCACCACCCCCACTTGCACCCCCTCCTCCGCCGCCGCGCCCAGCCTTGGGGCGGCGGCCCTTCCCCGGATGGAACTGCACGGCAGCAGCAGTCTCAGCCACAGCGGCCGAACCGTCGGAGAAGGTGCACTGAGCGGGGGCACAACCCTGAAAGATAGGGACCGGCACGGTACCGCTCGCCTAGGCGATGGAGCGGTGGCGGGTCTCGATAACAGTCAGGGTGTCTAGAAAGTCGGTGAGGGTGAGCTCACCGGGGTGGATACTAAGGAAGCGGTCGCGGGCGGCGGCAAGGCGGTCAGGGAGGCGGGTGGCCAGCAGGTGGGCTCTAAGCTCTGCGTCAGTGCAGGCAGCGCGCCAGGTCTCATCTATCGTGCGTAGGTGGGCAGCCAGGTAAGCGACAGAGGGGAAGGACGCAAGATCAGGAAAGAGCAGCAGGAGGATCAGGCGACCCACCGAGGCAGCAGGAGGGGTGGAATAGCGCTTGAGGACATCATCTAAGTAAGCCTGAGCGGTAGTGATGGACCTAAAGCGGGGGCGCTCAGACGGGGGAAGGGCATTGCTAATGGCAAGCTTGGCGACAGCATCTCGTGAAAGCCAGACAGAGCGGGCAAGGGCAGCGGCTGCAGCGGACTCGCGCTCAGCGGGTGTGGGGTCAGCGGGCAGCACAGCAGGGGGATCTGGGCAGGGGAGCATACCGTCAAGGTGTGCAGAAAGCGGGTGGCCATCCTGCCGCTGGCCAGTGAGGTGGCGACGGAGGTCGGCGAGCCACGCCTCGAACTCCAGAGGCTGGCCTTCAGCGTCGAAGCGAAGCTCCGCCGCCATCAGGAGCAGTGCAGGACCGTACAGTGCGGTGCAAGGCAGTGCAGTGCAAGGCGGTGCAGCGCGGTGCAGTGCGGTGCAGGGCGGTGCAGGGTGGTGCAGTGCGGTACCGTGCATTGCAGGTGAGGGGGGGGGGAACCGTACCATGGAGGGTGCAGGGCCGGAGGAGGCACGACGAGCGAGCCGCACTCAGCTCGGGGCAGGACGGCCGCGGGGCCGACGGGGCGTGTGCAGGGCTGGCTGGGACGGGCGCGGGGCCGGCTGGGACGGTCACGGGCCGGCTGGGACGCGCAGGGGCCGGCGGGGATGGTCGCGGGCCGGCTGGGACGCGCTGGGGCCGGCTGGGACGGGCGCGGGTCGGCTGGGACGGGCGCGAGGCTGGCTGGGAGGCGCGCGGGCCGGCTGGGACGGGCGCGGGCTGGCTGGGACAGGCGCAGGGGCCGGCTGAGAGGGGCGCAGGGGCCGAGCGGGCAGGGCGCGGAGGTCGCGAGGACGGCCGTGGGGCCGGCTGGGACGGGCGCAGGGGCCGAGGAGGACGAGGGCAGGGGCCCCTAGGGTAGCACGGGGGCCGCTAGGGCAGGCGCTGGGGCCGTCACGAGGGGCCGCGAGGGCGGGCGCTAGGGCGGGCACGAGGGGCCGCTAGGGCGGGCGCTAGGACGGACACGAGGGGCCGCTAGGGCGGGCGCTAGGGCGGGCACGAGGGGCCGCTAGGGCGGGCGCGACGGGGCCGCTAGGGCGGGCGCTAGGGCGGGCACGAGGGGCCGCTAGGGCGGGGCGCGAGGCCGGCTAGGACGGCGCTAGGGCGGGCGCGACGGGGCCGCCAGGACGGGCGCTAGGGCCGAGGAGAGGTGGCGCGCAGGGCGGGCGTGACTAGGGCGCGATTAGAGCGCGGCTAGGGCGGGCACGGCTAGGGCGGGCGCGACTAGGGCAAGGATGTCCTAGAGCGGAAGCGTGGGTGAGCGGGACCTACCTACTGCTGATACCATCTTAGGAACTGAATGAATGATTAGTGAGGGAGAGAGTACAGGAATATGTCTAAGTGTTGTACCCTCTAAGAGATGACCCTATACAGTCTATGCAAAGTATATGAGATACACATGTTTGACAGTAACATCTCAGACTTATCATCCTCAGTGTTAAAGCCCGACCGGCAGGTTGCATATTGGTACTGTTGAAGTAGGTGGGGCGGCATGTTACGATTGGTTGACGAGGAAAAAGATATGAGAAATGTTTTTGCGAAACTTCATATTCGTCCACCTCGTGCTTGCGCGGGAGTTCCCAAGGGCTATGCAACATGGCAGAGCTGTCAGGTTTGAGCCCCGTCATTTGACAGGGGACTCACACCTGCCTTTTTGCCATGTTGCAAGGGGGGTTTTTCGTGCCTGCGTTTTTGCGCCAACAGCCCACATCGTTTTTTTTTTTTTTTTTTGTTAGGGCAAGTGGAGAGGAAACGAGTCTCAACTATTGGGCTTCGGTTTCGCCCTTGTGCAATCAAACACACATTAGTACACTTTCGCTAAACCGCCTGTAAGTCAAAATTTGAACGAGTAATTACCCTTTTAGCACACTTCGTGCTTGTTCACCTCGATACTTGGCAGGGACGCAAACTTGCCAAGTTTGTCGAGGCACAGAGTTGAGGTGTTTGAGTCTCGTCAACCACTGAGGTGGGTGGGTTCGGTTACAGGTTCTCAAGATGCAGCATCTTGAGAAAAGTGAGTTGCAACCTGCTGGTCGGGCTTTAACACGTTTGTCTCCAATGA
Source organism: Closterium sp. NIES-67 (assembly GCA_027943415.1). Taxonomy (NCBI): domain Eukaryota; kingdom Viridiplantae; phylum Streptophyta; class Zygnematophyceae; order Desmidiales; family Closteriaceae; genus Closterium; species Closterium sp. NIES-67. The sequence goes on from BQMB01002322.1 coordinate 107,901, forward strand.
AATTGCACGTCGTCCGGCCAGGATTGCTTGTTGAGGCGCTTCGTTCGGTATAAAAGGCTCGCGTTTGTATCTCCTCAAAGCAATCTGGTTCAGGTCAAAGCCCCCGTTTGAAGCTTCAACTGCGACCAATCAGACAGCCATCTGTTGAAGCCGAGTCGGAATTCCCAAACCGCTCGTCGAGTCGATTCTCCACCCACCAGTCACGCGACTTGATCCTCCCGCAATTCCAGGCGCGGCATAGTTTTTTGTGCAGCCTGCCCGTGACTCCACTCCCCTACCTGCCCCCCCTCCACTCTATTGTGGAAGGAAAGCTCGGTTTCTCTCCGAAACCTACTCAACCGTTTCAAAGCGCCCTCAAATGCACTCAGTGAATCCCTATGACACACTCTTGGAGCAGCTGAGCATGCTTTGCGTGTAACTCATCAGTGCAGGATTTGCCATTGTTCATCCCTCGCCCGCCACACCATGGCCCCCTCTCATCAAGCCCCTATACAACGAGTCGCGAGGGGCAGTCTGAAGCCAGCGACGGCTGCGATCCAGGATCAGTAGTCCTATCAAGGATTTGCGACGCGGTTCGACCAATCGTGACGCCTGCGGCATTCAGTCATATTCGTCTGTACAGTACAGCAGATCCGCGACTCGGCTCTTGTTCTCCTCCTCCGCAAGACCAAGCCTTCCTTCCTACCTTCGCCGCATTCGCAATCAGCTCCTGGACTTCTCTCCTCCGCTTCAATTCCGTGCACCAACGCAGCCTTTTCGTAACTCTCAACTCAGCTCTCGACGCCGATAGCCTGTCGTAAAAGCTTCTAGTGAAAACCGAATGTAAGCTCCTCCCCGTCACTCACCTTACCTCCCGCCATCGGCCGTTCCTTTTTAGAAACAGCAGTACCAGTGTCTGAGCCCTGCCTGAGCCCTGTCGATTATCAGGCAGCGGAAACCCAGTCGTGCGACTGTCTGGTAACAAACCTAGTCCACCGTCGCGGTGACGTTGCATCTCTTCGCGAAGCCTTTCAGCCGCACGTTCCCACTCGTCGCGGCGAGCCTAAAAACCGCTGCCCACTCTCAACGAGGAGATTGCCGCTCGTCACTACTACTACTACTAGTAACCTCGCGCAATGAAGGACAAGTGGGCTGTGCAGATCCCGCGGGGGAAGGTCAAACAGCCCTTCCGAGGCGCAGCTCGCTCCAACCCACTCCACGTCAGCGGCGGCGGCGGCGGCGGAAAGGCATCCGCGAACGACCGCCGGATGTGGGAGGACGAGCGGAAGCGCCTGGTGCGCGTTCCCCGGCGCGCGACATACGGAGACGACGACTATGACGATTCCGACGAGGAGGAGAACGAAGATGAAGAGCTCGGGTACGGCGGCAATGGCCGGGGACGCGGTGGCTATGGCAGAGTTTCGGGCGGCGGCAAGGGCGGAAAGGACGTGGATGATGATGATGACGAGGAGGGGTGCCTGTGGTGCTGCTGCTCGTGCCTCAAGTGGCAGCGCGTGTGCGGCGTGCTGTTCGGCCTGGTCATTCTCGCCGCACTGCTCTACGCGCTGCTCGACGCCAGTGACCTGCTCCCGGTAAGCCAGACGACCCTTCTGAGAGGCGCCTCAATACTCGTAATGGAGGCGCCAGTGACCTGCTCCCGGTAGGTCATAATCGCTGCTCCTGTTTCATCATTACCGCCAGGCTCATCGCAGTACACACGACTACTGCTCACCTGCCTCCTTACCTCCCCGTTCGTTAGTCATTGCTCCTGTTTCACCATAACCGCTAGGCTCATCATCCTGAGCTGTACACAGTACAACCGCTCACCTGCCTCCTTATCTCCCTGCTGCCCTGCTGTCTTCCCCGCCTTTCTCTCCTCTCGTCTATCCCCCCCGCGTGTGTCTCGTTGTAGCGGCAGTGCGGCGACAACTGTCCGCCCCGCATCCACGGCCTCGGCCCGCTGTACCAGCGCGCCATGGACGCGGCGCAGGGGGTGGCGCTTCCGAATAGCGCGGAGAGCGGCGGAGGCGGAGGCGGAAGCGGTGCGGGAGGAGTAGGACCAGGAGCAGCAGCAGATCCTGCTTTGACTCCTGACGCTCAGCAGTATCAGCAGCCACGGTTTCAACCCGACCCGCTGCAGTATCAGCAGCAGCAGCAACAGCAACAGCAGCAGCAGCAGCAGGAAGAGCAGCAACAGCCGCAGCAGCAGCAGCAGCAGGAGGAGGAGGAGGAGGAGCAGCAGCCGCAGCAGCATCAGCAGGACCAACTGGAGGAGCAAATGGATCCGCAGCTGCAGCAGGCGATGCTGCACTACGAGCCGCAAGACAGCCCGCTGCTTGTCCCTCAAACGCAACCGGCGCAGCAGCAGCAGCAGCAGTCAGAACAGCCTCCAGAGCTGCCGCAGGAGCCGCCGCTAAACATGCCGTTCACGCCGCCGCAGAAGCCGCCGCAGGAACCGCCGCAGAACCCGCCGCAAGAGCCATACGATTCCTCCGCGGCCCAGCTCGGTGCGGCGCCCCCGCACGACATGCCCGACTGGTCGGCTGCGGCCGGCCAGGAGGCGGAAGCGCAATCTGAAACACCCATGGGGAATGGGGGCGATGGGGAATATGCGCGGACGGAGCAGCTGCAAGCGGAAGCGCAGCAGGTGCGCGCGGCGGAGGAGCAGCAGCCACCTGCGGCGGAGTGGGCGCGCCAGGCTTCCGCCCAAGGCGGCGCAGGGTCGTGGGGAGCGGACGACGGGGCGGTAGATGCGGCGGCGGAGATGCGCGGAACGGCGGGAGAGGAGGTGGGTGGGAACGCGGGGCAGTCACCAGCGTACAACACTGGCGCGGGGAACGTGGAGGCGGGTGGGGGAGAATTCACTGTGGCACATGGGGGGGACGGGGCGCAGGACCGAGATTATGGACCGGCGCAAATGGGGGCGGAGGGGCAAGTTGCACCTAAGAGCCAAGCGGTGGCGGCAAACGGTGCTGTGGCGCAAGCGGGTGCGGGGGACCGCGCGCGGACAGAGCGCCTAGACGCGCCTGTGGGGAAGACTGCGGAAGCAGCGGGGCAGGCGGAACTCCAGGGGGGGCTGGGAGCGGGAGTCGGGGGAGATGCGCGGGAGGAAGGCAAGGCGGAGACTGCAGGGCCAGAAGCAAGGGCTGAGGTTGCTACAGGCTCTACAGATACTACGAACGCTACAGATGTCGCCACAGTGGTTGCCAAGTCAGCAGCAACGAGTAATGGCTCTGACGCAGCTACGGCTGTCGCCTCCGCCACAGGCGGTGCTACATCCGGTGCTACAGCACAACCGTCTGCCTTCGGACACGTGGCGGGCGGGGTGAGTGCGCTGCAGGCGGAGGAGGAAGCGCGGGCGCGCGTGGGCGAGGAGAAGCAGCAGGGGAAGAAGGGGGAGGGTGCGGAGGGTGCAGCGGGAGGGGAGGGTGATGTGCTTGATGATGCCATGGCTGATGCCTATCGGCCTTGCATTGAGGCCAGCAAGCTAGCAGATATGGGTAAGTAAAAAGCCTCCTTGGTTCATTACCTCAACGTTGGTTCATGAGATTATGATCGATGCCCATGGTCGATGCCCATGGTCGATGCCCATGGTCGATGCCCATGGTCGATGCCCATGGTCGATGCCCATGGTCGATACCCATGGTCGATACCCATGATCGATGCCCATGATCGATGCCCATGGTCGATGCCCATGGTCGATGCTCATGATCGATGCCCATGGTCGATGCCCATGATCGATACCCATGGTCGATGCTCGTTCCTGGCTTCCACGTCCATCGATTCTCTCACCCCGCCACCCTCCGTGTTTCCCTCTCTCTCCCCTCCACTCCCTCCTCTCATCGCTCATGATTGCTTTGTTCTGTTCTGTCCTCTTCTTCCCCGGCCCACTGTCCTTCCCCAGCCGCCCAGACTGCTTGGCCGTATCTCGCCCTCTTAGGTGTGCGTCCCGGCTTCACACGTCAGCAAGAGGCGCTCTTGCGTGGCTTGTGGGCGGCGAAAATGACGGGATCTGTGCTGCTGCTGCCGCCCTTTTTCCTCAGCTTCGATTCGGGCGACATGAAGCAGACGAAGCTGCAGCAGTACCTCGATACAGACAGACTCATTACTCATGTGAGTGGCACATGCTAAATGATCTATTATATTTGCTCTATGCTTGGCTTCTTTTGCCTTGGAAGTCAATCATTCACCACGTGGTGGGACCTTTACAGGAGATAAATGCATCCATGCATTCCTCCCCCCTCCTCTACCTCTGTGCGTGTGTGCATGTTACCTGTGCTCCCGTTGTCCCTCTTGACATGCTGTGCAACAACAATAACAACAATAACAACAACAACGACAACAACAACGACAATGACATTGCTGCTGGAACTCCCTCCCATCTCCTCCCGGGATGCTGTATTCCGACTACCAGATGTACTGCTCTTCCAGTAAGCTCCCATACTTCTCCCCCTCCTCCCCACTGCCTTCCAATCCTTCTCCCCCTCCTCCCCACTGCCTTCCCACCCTTCTCTTGCATCCCCTGACTCTTGTCAATCTGCCAGCACCTCATTCCCGTCTTCCTCCGCTTCTCCCCTCACTTGCCCTCACCATCACCCTCCCCCTCCCCGCCTCCCCACTCCAGAGTCCTGGGCGGTGCCCCAGCTACCTCCGTCCATCCTCTCCTCACTGCCCCCGAACGCCACCGGTGCCAACATGCCTGCGCTGGTTCAAGCGCTGGGACCCAAGGCCCAACGCATCCCACCTAAAGTAGTTGCTGCACTCAGTAGTGCTGACGGTGGTGGGAGCGGTGATGGTGCTGCTGTCATTGCGGCTTGGAGAGAGAAGACGAGTGAGGAGGCCACTGCTGGGAGGGTGAGTGAGGAGAGGGTGGGAGCTGAAAGAATGATAGTTTAGTAGTGCTCATGCCATGGCATTGGCATCCATGCAAAAAGCCTGATGGCTTGTATGTGACCATGGACTCCATATGTGGATGCCGGGCATCCACATATGGAGCACATCCCCTTCACCTCTTGAGATAGCTCAGATTTTGAGACGTCTCCGAACTCCCCTTCCTTCCCTTCCCTTCTCTTCCTCCCCCTCCCTCGCATCCCACCAGCTCAATCTCCTGCTCCTAGATGCTGACACGGACAACATCCCCTTCACCCCTTGTTGAGACAGCTCAAGTTGTGAAATGTCTCAAAACTTCCCCTCCCATCATCCCATCCCACCAGCTCAATCTCCTGCTCCTAGACGCCGACACTGACATCCCCTTCACATCCCGCGAGCAGCAGCGCCTGCGCCGCAACGGGCTGGCGGCCATGCGCCCGTCCGCCTCCATCGCGTCTGTCTCCTCCCTCCTGCTCCACCTCATCCGCAAGACACACGAGGCGCAGTTCGGCGAGCTCGTCGGCTTCTCCTTTGCTGTAGTGCACATCAACCCAGACTCCCTTGAAGATGCCTCTGCCGTCCCTGTCCCTGTTGCTGCTCCCGGACTTCTTGCGAATAACAGCAACAGCACTGGCAGCACCCTCAGCACCAGCAGCAGCACAGACCGCTTCCTGTCGGTGCTGCTATCTGTGCTCAACCCTGCGCACACGCTGCTCTACGTGACCATCGGCGACACGCCCCAGAGCGCCGCTATTCTCGCGCGCCTCAAATCCGCGTCCTTCCACACTACTACCCGTGACGCGCTCCTGCGCTCGGACCGCTCAGCTGCCGGCACCGACGCGCGGCGATTCCTGTCCAACCTCCACCCCGAGCACGAGATGCAAGCAGCGGTGGAGCAGGCCGTGGCCCGGGAAGCTGCGGTGTTCTTTGGCCCGGCGGAGTCGTCGTTCTCGTCGCTGGTGTTTGAGCTCCGGTGCTTCACAACAACGGCAAAGGGGGAGGGGGCGGGGGCGGCGATGCGCGCAACTGTGTTCTATGACGTGGGGCCCACGGCTGTGCCTTGCCGTGCGTGATGATGATGGCATGTGAGGAACGGGAAGAGAATGAGCAATGGTGGCTGTTTGGGATGTAGATTTGGATTGGAGACATCTCGAATCCGTGTGTGATGACATGCGAGGCATGGGAATGGGAAAAGAACGAACAACGGTGGTGGTGTGGTTGGTTAGCCTGGGGTTGTACTATGGAGGAGTAGATGGGAGAGTGATGGGAGGGAGAGGGATGGGAGGAGGGGGAATGGGACTGGGTGATGGGAGAGCCTTTGAGAATGGTTCTTGGGTAGGTGCTATGCTCAATACTCAATGTTTGAACTTGTGCCACCTTATATAGGTCCAGGCCCTAAGATTGGTTTTTGGGCACGCTGATTGATCATCCTAGCCACGCGGACTTAGGCTGATTTGTCAGCCCCCCCCTTTGTCGAAAAGCTGATTTTGTCGGCTTATAATATTTTTTTTGTCTGAAAATTACAGCCTTGATGTGAAAATAAACGCTGAAGCAAGAATGGTGTATAAAATCATCACACACCTCTACATCGGTCTCTACCTCCTCTCCTAAATGCATGGTGTTGGGCTGAGAAAAATGCCCTTAGGATCTTTTTATCAGAATTGAGAAGTGAATTTGGATAGAGTGAGAGTATACACAGATATACCTACGTGTTGTACTCTCTAAGAGGCGACCCTATACAGTCTATACAAACATGACAAATACACATGTTTGACACACCCCCTAGACTGCATAGGGGAATGCCCTAAACAAACAGCTCAGGGCGGCACTACTAGTCCAACCTCTGAGACAAGGGTCTGAGAGACCAGTCAGAAGGAGTACAAACAAGGTAAGAACAAAAGCAGGGCGGCACTACTAGTCCAGCCACTGGGAGAGGACACAAGTCCAGTCTGAGTATACGTATAAAGGACAGTACAAAGTCAAGGTCCTAGCAAGTGAGAGGCTACAGGAACTAGACCAAGCTGTACACAGTGCCGCTGATGATCTTTAGGCGCAAGCGCCTTCGTAAAGATATCAGCCGTGTTGGCACCTGAGGCCAAGTGTACTACGCGAGCCTGACGTCGCTGCTGTAGCTCACGCAGGAGGAAGTACCGCAGCTGAATGTGCTTTGCTCTGCCCTCGAGTCGAGGCTCTTGACACAGGAGGATCATGGCCCTGTTGTCAGCGAACAGGACCGGGGCAGAGCTAGGCCGCTCACCTAAGTCAGTGAGCAAGAAGGTCAGCCAGCGGAGCTCCTGTGCCGCCATGGCACCAGCGTAGATCTCAGCCTCACAGCTGGACTGCGCAACAGACGAGGAGCGGGTAGCTCTCCACGAGACGGCACCTGAGCCAAGGCTGAAGCAGTAGCCCTGGGTAGACCTGAGTGTCTCAGCGTCGTCTGCCCACGAAGCGTCTGTGTGTCCAGTAAGGACCACTGGCCTGCGTCCTCCTAGCACTAACCCCATGCCCGATGTACTAGCAAGATAACGCAGAACCCTCTTAGCGGCAGACCAGTGCTGCGGTCGGTGTCTGCCTGTGGCCACAAAGCGAGCCAGGATGCTGAGAGGGTATGCGAGATCTGGGCGAGTGCAAGTCATCAGGTACATGAGGCAACCCACCAGCTCTGCGTAGGGGCCGCTGGGCTCTACCAACTCCTCAGACACTGGAGCGGAGAGTCTGTGGTCTAAAGGCAGAGGGGTGGGCTGTGCAGAGGAGAACTGAAGGCTGAACCTCTGAAGGACCTGGCGCACCAAGTGTGATTGAGTCAGGGTGATGGTGCGCGCAGCTCTGTCCCTGGAGATCTGCAAGCCCAGGTAACGGCGCAGTTCTCCAAGGTCAGTGCACGTGTGTCTCTTCAGCAGCTCTGCCTTCACGGAGGCCAGTGCGTCCCTGTCTGCGGTGGCAAAGACAAGGTCGTCAACGTAAACAAGGATGTAGAACGGAGTCTGGCCAGCACGAACGAAGAGTGAAGGGTCTGCGGAAGACGGAAAGAACTGCACGTCAGCAAGCGTAGCACGGAGAGTGTCGTGCCACTCACGGGGAGCCTGGCGCAGGCCGTAGACGGGGCGCCGCAGGAGCCACTGGGTCCCAGGAGGGAAGGTGCCAGTGAAGCCCTGAGGGCGGCGCAGGTAGACCTGCTCGTGCAGGCTGCCCTGAAGGAAGGCAGTGGAGAAATCGAGGGAGTGAAGCTCGTAGTCACGCTGAGCAGCTAGGTGTAACAGAACCCGAAGAGTAGTCATCTTCGGGGTCGGAGCGAAGGTCTGGAAGAAGTCCACCCCCTCGCGCTGACTGAAGCCTCTAGCGACATAGCGCGCCTTGAAGACAGGCGGCTCTCCAGGAGGGTGCTTCACCTTGAAGAGCCAGCGGCCATCGACTACGTTCACCCCAGGTGGGGGAACTGCGTCGACGAAGGTGCCGGTGGATCTCCAAGATGCCATCTCCTGCTCCATGGCAGCTATCCACTGCGAGGCCCAGGGTCCCGAAGTCGCCTCAGCGTAAGTGCGAGGGGTCGGGATGTCAAAAGCGTCTGGGTCACCCTCAGGGACTAGCAGCATGGAACAGAGATGGGGAGCAGCCTCGGAGAGGAAAGCAAGCTCGAACTGGCGGTCCTCCAGGACGTCACTGCCAAGGGCAGGAGCACCCCCGACAGACGGAGGACAGGCAGGGTCAGAGACCAGAGCGGAGGCGTAGTCAAGGCGGCGGGTAGAGGCGAAGTCAGCGACAGCAGCGACAAGAGCGTCAAGGCACGAGGTCGGAACAGACGGGTCGGTAACGAGAGAGGCAAGGACCCGAGGGACAAGGGGACGAGCGGCACGAAGGTAGTCAGACAGCGGGGGGGGTGCAACAACAAGGGAGGACGGGGGAGGCGACGGCAGAAGGGGAGGACGAGACGCGTGGGACCGAAGCAACATAGGGTGGGAGCGCAAGACAGGCGAGGCAGGACGAGCACGGGAGGGACGGTGAGACCAGACGTGCGACGGAGGAGTCGGGTCAGGAGACAAAGGAGGGGACACAAGAGGGTAACGAGGGGGTAGACGGGCCGGGGACGAGTCCGGCGGAGGGAAGACAGGGCCGTAGACAGGAAGAGGAGGAGACGGTCGGGGAGGAACCGACACAGGGTCGGGGGACGGAAGGCCGAGAAGGCGAAGGGCTGACACCGGCGGGGACTGCTGCTGCGGCGGTACAACGGCGACACCGGGACCGCAAGCTGCTCCTCGGCTACCACCGGCACTCTCCACACCAGCACCCCCAGAGGGACCACCACCAGGGCTACCGGGACGAGCACCCCCAGAGTCAGCGAGCGGGTGCGGCGGCGGCGGCGGTAACGACGGCTGCAGCGGCGGCAGAGGCGGTGGAGGGGGGGACTGGGGAGGGGACGCCAGGGGAGGGGTGGCCGGCGAGGACTGAACACGAGGGCCACCAGAGTCAGAAGACTCCTCAACCGGGTCCACCGACGGAAGGGGGGTGACGTGGGACACACCAGAGGGGGCGGGACGGGGAGGAGGAGGAGGAGGGGCAGGGACTACCGGGGAAGGAGTGACCAGGAACAGGGGGGGGGTAACCGGGGGACCACGGTGGGGGAAGCGACGGTAGTAGGAGACGGACTCGTCAAAGGTGACGTCACGAGAGTGAAAGAAGCGGTGAGACGGCGGGTGGTAAAAGTGCCAGTCGGACGCGTCAAGGGGAAAACCGAGGAAGACGCAGGGAAGGGTGCGGGCAGTGAGCTTGTCCGTGCAGGAGGCACGGACGTGAGCAAGGCAGCCCCAGACGTGGAACGCAGACACGTCACCAGGAGACCCAGTCCAAAGACGAGTCGGCGAAACCTGCGGCTGCTGAGGGTGCGGCCACAAGTTAAGCTGGTGAGAAGCGTAGCGCACAGCGAACGGCCACAGAAAATGGGGTGCACCGGCATGGATCATGGAGGTGCGAGCCACCTCCATGACCAAACCGATGCGTCGCTCAGCGACCCCATTCTGCTGTGGGGAGTCCGGTAGGGTGAACGTCTGGGTGATGCCCTCTGCACGACAAAAACGACCAAGGACACCTGAGGCAAACTCGCCACCACGGTCGGAGTGAAGACGCAAGACAGGAAGACCGCGGTGGACACGCGCAGAGACAAGCGAAGGGATGAGAGCGCCAGGCACGTCGGCCTTGCGCTCCAGGGGAAAGACTGTGGTGTAACGAGTGAAGTCGTCGACAAGCACAAGGAAGTAGCGCTCTCGACGCGGCCCAGGGACGGGGGCGGGGCCCCAGACGTCCAGGTGCAGGGTCTGCAGTGGCGCGGCGGTAGGGGGAAACGAGGGGGTAGTGGTGGGGTCGGGTCGTCTGGTTGTAAAAGGAGACTTTGAGTAATGCAGCGGAAGTTGAGTAGTTGAACCCTTGTACTAGTATGTGAGAACAAGTGATTGATTAAGAGAACAAGCATACAGCAATATATAGAAAGTAGGGAAGTAAATCAGTTGTAGAATACAGTTGAAGAGCGGTTATCGAGTCGCACAGCGACTCGATTGTCGCTTCGGTTACCATCCTTGCAGTTGCAACGGTCAGTCGCAACCTCCGGTTGCGACCCTTCGAGTCCTTTCGTGTTCTTTGTCCACCCCCTCGTGTAACCTCCGTTGACTCGCGTACCCGTTACGATCTTACTCGAGTGTGGTGTTACACTTCAGAAATGCTCAAGTCCTCGAGATATTTCCAACACATGGGATTGAAACAGGGGAAGGGGGTGTCACAAGACTAGCTTAGCTAGGAAGCCATAAAATGGCATGAGGTTTAGCGAGGAGCTAGGAGGAGCCATGGAAATGGCGAGAGGTCTTAGGTGCTAGGAAAGTTGAGGAGAGAAAAGAGAACTAGGAAAAAAGAGGGATACAAGGAGGGGTGTTGTACCCTCTATAGCAATATTCAGTAACATCTACCAAGCCTACACTTATATAATAACTTATATAATTTAACACACCCCCTAGGCTTGGTAGTAGAAGGACCCGCACACCCCCACACCCGCTAACCTAGCACCCCCATTCCAGCCACAGTGACAGCGATACTAGCTCGGTCGACCCCTCGGCGCGTGAGGCGGCGATTATCAACTTATACATATGTTATATGTATAAGTTATAGGCTAGACTAGGTGTGTGCTTCTAGTGAGTACAACCAAACAGGTATATGTTCTAGGTTTCTCTTCCTAGTAATCATTATCGTATTCTAACATGGTATCGAGTAGGTTAGGTCCACCCGCCCGCTTCCGCCCGCGCCCTAGCCTCTCGCCCCTCCACTACCTACCTAGCCCGTCCTGTCCCCGTCGCGCCCTCCTGGCCCCGTGGCGCCCTCCTGGCCCCCGTCCCCTCCAGGCCCCGTAGTGCCCTCCTGGCCCCCGTCGCGCCCTCCAGGCCCCGTACAGCCCTCCTGGCCCCCGTCGCGCCCTCCAGACCCCGTAGCGCCCTCCTGGCCCCCGTCGCGCCCTCCAGGCCCTGTAGCGCCCTTCTGGCCTTCGTCGCGACCCCCAGGCCCCGTACGGCCCTCCTGGCCCCTGTCGCGCCCTCCCGGCCCCGTAGCGCCCTCCTGGCCCCCGTCGCGCCCTCCAGGCCCCGTACGGCCATTCTGGCCCCCGTCGCGCCCTCCAGGCCTCGTAGCGCCCTCCTGGCCCCCGTCACGCCCTCTCGGCCCCTGTCGCGCCCACTAGGCCCCCGTCGCGCCCGCCTGGCCCCGTCGCGCCTGCCTGGCCCCGCCGCACCCGCCTGGCCCCGTCGCGCCCCCCTGGCCCTGTCGCGACCGCCTGGCCCCGTCGCGCCCGCCTGGCCCTGTCGCGCCCGCCTGGTCCTGTCGCGCCTGCCTGGCCCCGCCGCGCCCGCCTGGCCCCGTCGCGCCCGCCTGGCCCCACCGCGCTCGCCTGGCCCTCTAGCGCCCCGCTGGGCCCCATCGCGCCCGCCCGGCCTGTTGCGCGCGCCGGCCCCTCCTAGCTGGCCCGGCCCCCTTCCTAGTGCCGCCCAGCCCCACCGCGCCCGCCCGGCCTGTTGCGCGCGCTGGCCCCTCCTAGCTGGCCCGGCCCCCTTCCTAGTTCCACCCAGCCCCTCCTAGCGCTGGCCCGGCCCCTTCATAGTGCTGCCCGGCCCTTTCGCGCCCGCCAGGCTCCTAGCGCCCGCCCGGCCCTGCTGCGCCTCTTCGACTTCCAGCGCCAGCCCGGCCCCTCCTACTGCCTGCCCGACCCCTCCTCCTCCCTGCTCGGCCTGCCGTGCCATCTCGGGCCCTGTCTCCTCTGCTCGTCCGCCCTGAGGCGCCTCGCGGCCGCCCTGCTGGAGAGTGCTGCCGCCGTGTCCCCGCGCCGCTGTGTTCCTGTGGAGCTGTGCTACCGTGTCGCTGTGGAGCTGTATCGCTGACCCTGCACAATGGTTGACTTCGTTCTTCGACTGGACGATGAGGGCCACGCGGTTGACTTCGCCGCCTGTTTCTTCGATCTCCGCCGCCACCTTACAGGTCAGCGCTAGGATGGCCACTCTTTTGTTGTCCATGTTGATGGCTTGCTCCCCCGCCCCCCTGCCCCTGCTCCCCTCCCTGCTGATCCCTCCTCTGATGACCGTGAGGCCTTCTCTACTACTGCGCTTGCGTGTGCGGTGTGGGACTCCCGCGATGCAGTAGCTAAGGTTGCCATTAATCACGCCCTCCCGGTGTCTGAGGGCTCGCGTTTTGCTACAGTTGATACGGCCAAAGATTATTTAGACGCCGTTATTGCTCGCTATTCCACACCTGGATCCGCTTCTGCCGGCCGCTTGCTCTTCCCCATGCTGTTCCCAGACCTTGCTGCCTTCCCTACTGTCGCAGACTTTGCCACTCACTTACGTGCCCTAGAGACCCGCTATCGCACTGCCAGCACTGCTGCCTAGCTCACTGCGCCCCCCCCCCCCCCCCCCCTTCTGCATGACGCTCTATTAATCGCCATGCGCCTGCCGGACCACCTAGCTAGTGCTCGCGACCACTTCCTTAGCCAGCACCCAGGTGACCTCACTCTTACCGCCTTTGTCGACACCCTCACCGAGATTGAGACTCGCCAGCGCACTATCGCTCAGTCGAGCGGTGCGCCGGCAGTCTCTATCTTTCACGGCTGTGCCCCCTCCCAGTGCACGTTTACTGACGTTTCGGCTGCGATCGCCTCTGCGACCCCCCTTACCGAGACTGCTGCTACAATCCACCCGCAGCAGCGCTCGCGTCGCGGTGGCTGTGGCCGCCAGGGAGGTCGGAGTGGTGGCGCTGGGGGTGGTGGGAGTGGTGGTGGTGATGGTAGTCCACTTGAGAGGACTACCACCGGTGGGCAGGAGCAGACGCAGTCCCCTCCGCAGCAGGAGCAGCCCCAGCAGCAGCCGCCGTCCCAGCAGCAGCCGCCGCAGCCGTGGGCCCGTCTCCCGCCTGGTTGGCCCGGCACCTCCGGCGGTAGTGGCCGTGGTGGTGGCCCGTGCAGCTCGGCGTCTACCAGCGGCTCTGGTGCTATGACCTGCCACTACCAGCTTCAGACCGGGCCTCGCCGCGGCACTCTGTGCCGTCGCCCGCACCCGACCACCCGCTGTTTCCGCCGCCTCAACAATCTCTTTCGTCGTCGCTTTGGCCCGGCCCCGGACCTCCCCGACTGGCACAGCCTGCTCCGCCAGGGCGTGCCGATCTTTGAGTTAGACATGGATCAGATAGGTGCTGCTTTGCATGCCTTGTATTCTGACACTTCTAGTGTTGCTGGATCTTATTACCCTGTGTACTCTAGTTTAGGTGTTGCACCCTTGTGTAGCTTAGCCTCCCCTGCTGCGTCAGGCGTAGGACTGCCTAGTTTGCCTAGCCTAGTCTCTGCACTGGCTCCGTTCCCGGCCTCCGCCACTGCTTTGCTATCCTTCACTCTCGACACTGGTGCCTCTGCCTGCTTCTTCCGCGACCGTACCACGCTCACGCCACATTCTGCACCTGCTGTTGTCTCTCTCGCTGACCCCTTGGCGGGTCCTGTCGTAGCTCGCAGCTCCACTTCCCTTCCCTGCCCAGTAGTTCCCTCGGGCTCCCTTACAGGCCTCCACGCTCCCTCGTTCTCCAGGAACCTGGTTGGTGTCAGCTGTCTCCAGGACCTCGGCGTCACCACTACATTCCCCGGGCACGAGTGGTTCGCTGTCTGTTCAGAGGCTGTCTCTGGTTCCCCCCTTGCGACGTTCCCCCCGGACCCGGTGTCTGGTCTGTTCACCCTAGACACTGCTTCCCCCCCGGTTGGTGCGTCCTCTTAGGTCACTGCAGCTTGCTCGTGTCGGTCCCTCACTCACCCGTCCCTTCTGTGGCACCACCGCTTAGGTCACCCTGCTCTCCCTCATGTGCGTCACATGTCCCAGCACGGTCTTGTCTTGGGCCTCCCCGCGTCGCTCCCTGCCCTTCCCCCCTCGACTACGCCACCGTGCACGCCCTGCGTCGAGGGTCGGCTCCGCCGTGCTCCTCCCTCCTCCTCGCTGCGCCCTGCTACTTCCCCCCTATAGACCCTGCACCTGGACGTCTGGGGCACTGCCCCCGTCCCCGGACCGCGTGGTGAGCGCTACTTCCTTGTGCTCGTCGACGACTACACGCGCTATACCACGGTGTTTCCCTTGGAGCGGAAGGCCGACGTGCCCGACGTTCTTCTCCCGTGGGTTGTGGCTGCGCGTCTTCATCGCAGTCTCCCCGTGTTGTGTCTCCACTCTGACCGTGGCGGCGAGTTCGCCTCAGGTCGGCTTGGACAGTTCTGTCATGCAGAGGGCATCACCCAGTCGTACACCTTGCCGGACTCGCCACAGCAGAATGGGGTTGCTGAGCGCCGCATCGGCTTGGTCATGGAGGGTGCTCGTACCTCCATGATTCATGCCGATGCCCCCCATTTTCTGTGGCCGTTCGCTGTTCGCTATGGTGCTCACCAGCTTAACCTTTGGCCACGCTCCCGCCAGCCGCAGGTTTTGCCGACCCTCCTTTGGACCGGGTCCCCCGGTGACACGTCTGCATTCCACGTCTGGGGTTGCCTTGCTCACGTTCGTGCCTCTAGCACGGACAAGCCAATTGCCCGCACTGTCCCCTGTGTCTTCCTCGGTTTCCCCCTTGACTCGTCTGACTGGCTTTTCTACCACTCTCGTTACGTCACCTTTGACGAGTTCGTCTCCTTCTACCGCCGCTTCCCTCACCGAGGTCTCCCGATTGCCATGCCCCTGTTCCTTGCTCCCTCTCCCCCGGTAGCCCCTGCTCCTCTCCCGCCTCGTCCTGCCCTGTCTAGTGTCTCTCACGTCACTCCCGTCCCGTCGGTCTAGAGTCTGCTGACTCTGGTGGTATCCCCGGCCCGTCCTTGCCGCGTCCCCCTCCCCCGTTGTCTCCGCCCCCACTCCACCGCAGCCTCCGCCGCCGTCGCCGCCGACGCCGCTGCCGCCGCCGCCGCCGCCGTCGCCGCCGCTGCCGCCGTCGTTCTTGGCCTCTGGGGGTGCTGGCGTTGAGGAGGGTTTTCGTCCTGCGGCCCTTGGGGGTGCCGCTGGTGTTGCAGGGGGATCTCGCTCTGGGGTGTTGGTTCTGGCGGTGCTGCTGTTGAGTGTTCTGCCGGCGGTCGTCCTACCGGTCCGAGGGTTCCGGTCCAGCAGTCGCAGCAGCCGTAGCAGCCGTCGCCGCCGGTCTCCGCTCTCCCCCTGCTCGGCCTTCCCTCCCCTGACCGCTTGCCGATGTCTCCCCCATCACCTCCTGACTTTCCTGTTTTCGGTCCTGCGTTCCCGCCGCCGGACTCGTCTCCGGCCCGTCCTCCTCCTCGTTCCCCTCCTGTGTCCCCAGCGCTGTCTCCTTACCCTACACCTCCGTCCCACGTTTGGTCTCACCGTCCCTCCCGTGCTCGTCCCATCTCTCCTGTCCTGCGCTCCCACCCTATGTTGTTCCGTTCCCACTCGTCTCGTCCTCCCCTCCTCCCGTCCCCTCCTCCCTCGTCGCTTGCTGTTGCACCTCCCTCGTTGTCTGACTACCTCCGCGCCGCTCGTCCCCTTGTTCCTCGGGTTCTTGCCTCTCTTGTTACCGACCCTTCTATTCCTGTCTCGCGCCTACACGCGCTTGTCGCTGCTGTCGCTGACTTTGCCTCTACCCGCCGCCTTGACTACGCCACTGCTCTGGTCTCTGACCCTGCCCGTCCTCCGTCCGTCGGGGGTCGCGCAGTAGGCGTCGCGCGGCGCCACAGGCGTCGCTCGGCCGGCTGCAGCCGGACGACGCCGTCACAGAGTGGCGTCGACGCTGCGGCGGGACGTCGATGCTGCGACGGCAGTACGACGGCCCGGCACCACGGCAGCGCGTCGAGACGGCCGCGGCACGACGCGGCCAGCGGCATCACGACGCCGCCACTGAAGCAAAACGCGGCCGCCATGGCCGCGCGAGCGAACGAGGGTGAGGAGTAGGCGGCGGAAGCGTGAGGAGGCGGTCCAGCAGGGAGGACCTCCTGCTCTGATAGCATGTCACAAGACTAGCTTAGCTAGGAAGCCATAAAATGGCATGAGGTTTAGCTAAGAGCTAGGAGGAGCCATGGAAATGGCGAGAGGTCTTAGGTGCTAGGAAAGTTGAGGAGAGAAAAGAGAACTAGGAAAAAAGAGAGGGATACAAGGAGGGGTGCTGTACCCTCTACAGCAATATTCAGTAACATCTACCAAGCCTACACTGATATAATAACTTCTGTAAGATAACAAAGGGGATCGAAAAGGAAGGGAGAGGGGAATCGAAAGGGGGATCGAAAAGGAGGGGAGGGGGCAATCGGAACAGAGGGGAGGGGGTGTTAGAAAGAGAGAATGAATGGACTAGTGTGAGAAACCTAGAACATGTACCTGTTGGGGTTGTACTCACTAGAAGCACACACCTAGGCTAGCCTATAACTTCTACATACAGCATATGTATAAGTTGACACACCCCCTAGGCTAGATAAGGGGTGGTGCTAAGCAAGAAGCACACATCTCAGGGTGGCACTACTAGTCCAACCACTGAGGTAGGGGTCCGGAGACCAGTCAGCAAGAGTACAAATAAGACTAAAGCAAGCCAGGGCAGCACTACTAGTCCAGCCACTGGAGGTAAGGCGACACACGAGACCAGTCACACAGGTATATATAATAGAGAGTACACAATCAGGGTCCTAACAAGTGAGTAGCTACAGGAACAAGACCAAGCTGTACACAGTGCCGCTGATGATCTTTAGGCGCAAGCGCCTTAGTTAAGATATCAGCTGTGTTGGCACCTGAGGCTAAGTGAACTACGCGGGCATGGCGACGCTGCTGTAGCTCGCGTAGGAGGAAGTACCGCAGCTGGATATGCTTCGCTCTGCCCTCAAGTCGAGGCTCCTCACACAGGAGAATCATGGCCCTGTTGTCAGCGTACAGGACCGGGGCAGAGCTAGACCGCTCACCTAAGTCTGTGAGCAAGAAGGTCAGCCAGCGGAGCTCTTGTGCCGCCATGGCACCGGCGTAGATCTCAGCCTCACAGCTGGACATAGCAACAGATGACGAGCGAGTGGATCTCCAAGAGATAGCACCCGAACAAAGGCTAAAACAGTAGCCCTGCGACGACCTGAGTGTCTTAGAGTCGTCTGCCCAAGAAGCGTCTGTGTGCCCAGTGAGGACCACCGGCCTGCGTCCTCCTAGCACTAACCCCATGCCTGATGTACTTGCTAGATATCGCAAAACCCTCTTAGCGGCCGACCAATGCTGTGGTCGGTGTCTGCCTGTGGCCACAAAGCGAGCCAGGATGCTGAAAGGGTATGCGAGACCTGGGCGAGTGCAAGTCATCAGGTACATGAGGCAACGCACAAGCTCTGCGTAGGGGCCGCTGGGCTCTACTGGCTCCTCAAGAACGGGAGCGGAGTGCCCATGGTCTACAGGTAGAGGTGTGGGCTGTGCGGAGGAGAACTGAAGACCGAACCTCTGAAGGACCTGACTCACCAAGTGTGACTGTGTCATAGTGATGGTGCGTGCTGCTCTGTCCCTAGAGATCTGCAGGCCAAGATAGCGACGCAGCTCTCCAAGGTCAGTGCAGGCTCTTCATCAGCTCGGCCTTCACGGAGGCCAGTGCGTCCCTGTCAGCAGTAACGAAGACCAGATCGTCTACGTAGACAAGGATGTAGAACGGAGTCTGGCCGGAACGCACAAACAGCGAGGGGTCAGCAGAGGACGGAAAGAACTGCAGGTCTGCTAGCGTGGCACGCAGCGTGTCGTGCCACTCGCGGGGAGCCTAGCGCAGGCCGTAGACCGGGCGCCTGAGAAGCCACTGGGTCCCAGGGGGGGAAGGTACCAATGAAGCCCTGTGGTCGGCGCAGGTAGACCTGCTCGTGTAGGCTGCCCTGAAGAAAGGCAGCAGAGAAGTCGAGGGAGTGAAGCTCGTAGTTGCGCTGTGCTGCTACCTGTAGCAGCGCCTGAAGAGTGGTCATCTTCGGGGTCGGGGCGAAGGTCTGGAAGAAGTCAACCCCCTCGCGTTGGCTGAAGCCTCTGGCCACGTAGCGCGCCTTGAAGACAGGTGGCTCTCCAGGGGGGCGCTTCATTTTGAAGAGCCACCGACCATCGACTACGTTCACCCCAAGCGGGGGAACTGCATCGACGTAAGTGCCGGTGGACCTCCAAGATGCCATCTCCTGCTCCATGGCAACTATCCACTGAGAGGCCCAACGTCCCGAGGTGGCCTCAGTGTAAGTGCGAGGGGTCGGGATGTCGAAGGCGTCTGGGTCACCCTCTGGGACTAGGAGCATGGAGCAGAGATGGGGAGCGGCCTCGGAAAGGAAAGCAAGCTCGTACTGCTGGTCTTCTAGAACGTCACTGCCAAGGGCAGGTGCAACCCCGACGGACGGAGGACGGGCAGGGTCAGAGACCAGAGCGGTAGCATAGTCAAGGCGGCGGGTAGAGGCGAAGTCAGCGACAGCCATGACAAGCGGGTCAAGGCGCGAGACAGGAACACTATCCCTGGTACCACCACTACTACAACCAGCTCCACCACCACGCCCTCCCTGGCGGCCACGACCGGCGCGGCGCGAGCGCTGCTGCGGGTGTACCGCAGCTGCAGTCTCGGTCAGAGGGGTCGCAGTGGTGACCGCAGCTAAAACGTCAGTAAACGTGCACTGGGAGGGGGCACAGCCGTGAAAGATAGAGACTGCCGGCGCACTGCTCGACTGAGCGATAGTGCGCTAGCGAGTCTCGATCTCGGTCAGGGCAGTGACAAAGGCTGGCAGGGTGAGATCACTCGGGTGCTGGCTAAGGATGTGGTCGCGTGCACTAGCAAGGCGGTCAGGCAGGCGCATGGCGATAAAGCAGTGGGTCATGCAGAAGGGGGGAGGGAGCGCAGTGAGCTGGGCAGTAGTGCTAGCTGTGCGGTAGCGAGACTCTAGGGCGCGCAGGTGAGTGGCAAGGTCAGCAACCGTAGGGAAGGAAGCAAGGTCTTGGAAAAGCATAGGGAAGATCAGGTGGCCTGCAGTAGCGGAAACAGGCGTGGAATAGCGAGCAACAACAGCTTCTAAGTAAGCCGTGGCTGTATCAACCGTAGCAAAACGCGAACGCTTAGACACAGGGACGGCATGACTGATAGCGACCTGAGCAACTGCATCGCGAGAGTCCCAGACGGCACAGGCAAGTGCAGCAGCAGAGAAAGCCTCACACTCAGCAGAGGTGGGGTCAGCAGGGAGGGGAGCAGGCGCAGGGGGGCGGGGGAGCAAGCCATCAGTATGGAGAACCAAGGAGTGCCCATCCTGGCGCTGACCTCTGAGTTGACGGCGGAGATTGGACAGCCAGGCGGCGAAGTCAACCGCATGGCCCTCAGCGTGCCTGCGGAGTACGAAGTCAGCCATCGTGCAGGGTCAGCGACACAGGGATACAGCGGCACAGCTCCACAGGACACAGCTGCACAGGGACACAGCAGCACAGCTCCAGGGGGACGTCTGCAGGACGCTCCAGCGCTGGCAAGCAGAAGACACGAGGCCGGAGACCCGAGGAACCGTGCCGAGCAGAAGACACGGAGCCGCAGGAGCCGGACAGGCGTATCGGGGCCGGGCAGGCATTGGGTGGGGCCGGGCGGGCGGTGTGGGACGGGCGGGCACTGTGGAGGGGCCGGGCGGGCGGTAGAGGTGGTCGGGCGGGCGTTAGGAGGGGCCGGCTAGGAGCGGGCGCGAATGGCCAGGGGGCCGGCTAGGAGCGAGCGCGAACGGCCAGAGGGTCGGCTAGGGGCGGACGCAACGGCCAGGGGGCCAGCTAGGGGCGGGCGCGACGACCAGGGGGCCGGCTAGGGGCAGGCGCGACGGCCAGGGGGACGGCTAGGGGCGAGCGCGACGGCCAAGGGGCTGGCTAGGGGCGGACGCGACGGCCACGGGGCCGGCTAGGGGCGGACGCGACAGCTAGGGGGCCAGCTAAGGGCGGGCGCGACGGCCAGGGGGCCGGCTATGGGCAGACGCGACGGCCAGGGGGCCGGCTAGGGGTGGACGCGACGGCCAGGGGGCCGGCTAGGGGCGGACGCGACGGCCAGGGGGCCAGCTAAGGGCGTGCGCGACGGCCAGGGGGCCGGCTAGGGGCGGACGCGACGGCCAGGGGGGCCGGCTAGGGGCGGACGCGATGGCGAGGGGGCCGGCTAGGGGCGGACGCGACGGCCAGGGGGCCGGCTAGGGGCGGACGGGACGGCCAGGGGGGAGGGGGCCAGCTAGGGACGGGTCACGAGGGCGGCTAGGGCGTAGGGCGGAAGCGTGGGTGGGCGAGAGGAACCGAACCTACTCATGATACCATGTTAGAAAGAGAGAATGAATGGACTAGTGTGAGAAACCTAGAACATGTACCTGTTGGGGTTGTACTCACTAGAAGCACACACCTAGGCTAGCCTATAACTTCTACATACAGCATATGTATAAGTTGACAGGGGGGACCAAGGCTCAAAATTGGTTTAGGCGCACCCGTAGTAATCAGTGTACCTAAAAAAATTACCCTGTCACTTAGGGTAAAATTTTCGTCACCCTTCGAAAATCCGGGTAAATTTGTAAAATACGATGAGTACTGTACCCTGAATGTATAGGAAACTAAAATTATCACCCTGTCCACTGCACTGTAACTTGATGTAATTTTCTAGCTTTCTTAGTGTGTGTGAGGGACATCATCGGTCCTTCACTAAGATCACGCAGGAAGTCCGAGGCGAGCTGGAGCACATGTGAGGGCGTGGTACGTGGTGTCAAGTGACCCACTGGGGTTACCCTTGAGAAGATCCTCGGGGAAGGGCCACAGGTGCAGGGCCTGGGGGGCTATGGGCGCACTGACCCGCTATTAACAAGCCATTTTAACCAGGGCCTCAAATCGCAGGCTTTTTATCCTGATTCAGGGTAAAATCAGGGCTTTTTTGGGGGGTGACCCTGATGAGACAGGATTTTTTGAAGTCAGAGGCCTGAAATTTCAGGTTTTTTTTTAGAGTGAACTCTGATCGATCAGCGTGCCTAGTGTAGTGTGGTTTGTTTTTCCAGCGTCGTATCGGAGCCGGACCCTGATTCTTCTAATAGCGGATTCCCAACCCCAACTCCCCCACCCCTTGATTTTCGTGAATCCCCCCCCACCCTCCCCGTCAATCACGTCGACTCGAGTGTGACCGACCAGATTCCAGCCCCGCTGGAGAGTATTCGGCCAATTTTCCTCCAGCACATAGTGCTCGGCGGGGTCTCATTGGCTGTTCGAAAGTAGCCAGCCACTGCTGTCTCCAGCAGAGCGTAGCTACAGGTTTGGATTGGCTCATTGCTAAATTACAGCCACAGCAGCCAATAGACTAAGTACAATGTTAGACAGTTGGCCCACCAGCACGGCAGTAGACCACTACCCACCCGCTTCGTGAACCACATCCATGCATGCAGAACTCAGTTGCGAGCCGCGTGCCCTTTACAAACCTCAAGAGACCCCATCATCTTCATGTATCTCTTCAATCAATGCTGTGCTGCCACACCTGCTGTCTTGTTCAAGTCAAGTGCTTCCACCCTCGCCATTCCATTTCTCCTCCACGGTTGTGACTGATTTTCTTACCTTTGCCATCGCGTGATGGCAGCAGCTAGCGACGGTGATCCAAAAGGCGATGACGGTAGTATTCCTTGTGCAGACCTGTGCACGGGGCTCGACTTGCTCCTCTCGACATTGTCTAGCCTCACCCGCATCCCGATTAGAGCCGTTGCTGCGCCTAGAGAACAGGAACCTGCAAGAAAGGAAGTAGCCGACTCAGTTTCCGATGTAGTCGTTCTTCCTTAGCAGAGTCTTGGACCCGGTCCGTCGGCACCAGCTGCCGTCGAGTGCCCTGCTACTGCGACGACTACTCCCAAGCGCCTTGGTCGCTACCGCCAGGCCAAGTTACCGTTCGCGAAGCCGAATTTGGGAAATGTCAAGCCGTTGGCGTCGATACCTGCTGATGACGATGAAGAGCCGTTTGAAGACGAGACACCTTCAACCTCCAGGAAGTCTCTAAGTCCTTCCGAGCTTTACGCTGAGGCTCTTTCCCGTTACAAGTCGAGGTGGCAGGAGCAGTTTCCCTGGCTCGTTTTGTGTAAAAGTAACGATGGGCGCCCTGCCTTTAAGTGTACCATCTGTCTGGAGCATGCAGGGCTCTCTGGAAGGACTGGTCGTCGTGGGCCAGGAATCACAGACGCACAAACATAGGCATTCAACAAGCACGCTGGTACCGGAAAGCACCGCCTCGCGTTCGGGAAGCAAAACGTTCTGCTGCAGGAAGCTACTACCCAGACGCGATCGAATCCTTATAAACCACTAACAACGATATTGTTTATGTTATTTAACGCAGGTACGGATTCGGGGAGTTCACGCAATCCACCGCGACCTGGCTGCACACCACCCAGCTGGAGCACCTCCTGCGAGGCCCGTTCATCGGACTTAGCCTCGATGAGAGCACGGACCATTGCAGAGGAAAGAACATGATAGTCTTCTGCACTTTCATTCGGGACCTCCACGTCATCACCGAGTACCTGGCGCTGCTCAGCGTTGACAAGGCGGACGCCTCTTCTGTGCTCGCTCTGCTGCTCTCCCACCTGCAAGCAATTGGTGTCGATCTCCGCCGCATCTCGGGCATCAGCACAGACGAGGCGGCGGTGATGATGGGCTCGAAAGCCGGCCTAGTGACTCGACTCCAGATGCGTATCCCTCACCTGGTCTCCTGTCACTGCATCGCTCACTGGTAAGTTTTTATTTTGGCATTTGCACAGATGGTGATTCGGGACAATACTAGCTATCACTCATGCTGGTTTGTTTGATTTCTCCCCATGTTTTCTTCCATGTGCAGAGAGGCGCTGGCAGCTAAGGCGGCGGCGGAGGACATGCCGTTCTTCAAGATCATCGATGATGTCATCAAGGAGCTGGCCGAGTTCCTTGGTCGCTCTGGACCGTGGCACCAGCGCTTCCTCGACCTCCAAGACGTCTTCCTCTCGACGTGCTTGGAGCTGCAGGGTATACACCAAGTCAGATGGCTCTCACGCGGTGAGGCCATCCGACGGCTGGTGAAGGTCTTGCCAGCCATCGTCGTCATGCTGTCGGAGTTTGCCGACGAGCGTCTTTACAAGATTGTCACGAGCTACAGGTTTTCGTTTGTGCTCATGTTTCTTGCTGATGTTCTTGAGCAGATGAACATTCTCAACAAGACTTTCCAAACCCGCGAGGTAAGTTTCGTCATATGGTGCTCCTAAACCACTACTGACGAACCATTGTTGTCGTACCTGTATTCTCAAACCCCTTCCCCCATCTGGACATGTCAACGATTCACGCGTCGGTCTCCCGCGTAACGTCCCTCCTCGAAAGCCGCTACGTCGACTGCGGCGATGACTTCAACGGGGGCCCGAACGACCTACTCATGGCCTTCCTCGCCCGTCACGGTCCTGGTGGTACGCGCAGCGTCACTGTTGACGCGTCGACTCCGATGGGCGCCCGAGTCGATTCAACTTCGACCTACATGAGGAGCCATTGGATGGCTACCCGGGTGAGGGCAAGCACGACGATTGTGTCGTGGCGTGCATGGCGCTGGCCGAAGGCATGGTGCAGAGCCTAGACGAGCAGCTGGGGGACTTGAAGCAGCTGGGTGGTTCGATGCTGTTCTGTGCGGACCACTGGCCGAAGGGGTGGGAACGTGCTCCACGGAAGGCCCAATGTCTGGAGTGGTTCGGGATGATGGTTGACCTCTACCATGCAGGGGAAGCCAAAGAAATTCTTCCCGGTATCTCACCTGTCCTTAAGCCCAAGGCTTGCACGATTTGTTGATGTGATCTGCTCTACCCTATTTTACTAATACTCCCCTCGTTCTCCCTCCTACCCTTCCCCTACTGGCAGGCATCAGCAAGCGAGCGGCTGTGCTGGAGATCCCCCATTTCTGCCCCGTTCTTGCCGCCTTGCCAAAGGGTGACAAGGGTTTCTACACCGGCTTGACGACCATGCTGAAGTCTCCAAACTGGGAGGATAGCTTCCCCAATCTCGTCAAGCTGTGGTGCACTACGGCAGTTCTTCCCCTGAGCATAGTGGAATGTGAACGAGGGTTTTCCCGCCAGAATGTGATTAAGAGCTGGCTGCGGGGCAGCATGAAGGACTCACGCCTTGAAGACTCGATGTGTATGAGCCTGCTAGACTACGACCCCGACTGGGATGCCATCATTGATATCTAGAGAGCCTACAAGAAGAGGAAGCCCTACAGCACTGCCCCACAGAGCAGAGCCCAGAAGAGCACGAAGGGGAAAGAGAAGGAGGACGATTCCCTTGTAGACCACAACAGTGTGCAGGCAGAGGAGGATGCTTAAGTAGGTCCTAGTATGCCCATGTTAGATTGCAGTCCCTTGTCTTTAAAAAATATAATAATAATGGGCATGTAGTTGAACAGTGTGCTTTTTGTAGGTAACTCTGTTTTTTCAGCGCAAAATCTTTACAACACCTTGATTGATCACCGTAAGTTTCTTTGCGAGGCCTGAAAAAACAGTGAGGCAAGGGGGGGGAACCCTGAGCGATCAGCGTGCCCCAAAACGAATCTGAGGCCCTGATTTTAACTCGGTGGTTAGTGGCTGAGTTTCTGACATGGTATCCGAGCGTTGGTGACTCGGGTTCAATTCCCAGTGCTAGCGCTGTCGATGCGCTCGTGTCTTCCACCAATCCCAGCGAGGGGGGGTGTCGAG
This sequence comes from Closterium sp. NIES-67, assembly GCA_027943415.1. NCBI lineage: Eukaryota > Viridiplantae > Streptophyta > Zygnematophyceae > Desmidiales > Closteriaceae > Closterium > Closterium sp. NIES-67. Next base: position 132,913 of record BQMB01002322.1, read on the forward strand.
TGACCCGTTGGGGTTACCCTTGAGAAGATCCTCGGGGAAGGGCCACAGGTGCAGGGCCTGGGGGGCTATGGGCGCACTGACCCGCTATTAACAAGCCATTTTAACTCAGTGGTTAGTGGCTGAGTTTCTAACACATGGGTTGCGCTTTGCGTCGAGAGTGCAACACGGGTTGCGCCACTGGCAAAATAGCCCAACTAAATTCAGTCCAACCCATGTTTCACACGCCGTGCAAGGTTCAACGCCCTCGGTAACCAGACGGAATTGCGCAATCTCGATTAGTTGCGCAACCCATGTACCCCATGTCCCTTTACCAAAATGACGCACGTTCTGTAGTCCGAGGCGCGCTGGAGCAGGTGTGAGAGGCATGACTGGCCCTTAGCCAAAATCACACATGTAGTCCGACGCGAGCTGTACTGCTACGTGTAATAGCGCCCGAAGAGTAGTCATCTTCGGGGTTGGGGCGAAGGTCAGAAAGAAGTCAACACCCTCGCGCTGACTGAAGCCTCTAGCAATGTAGCGCGCCTTGAACATCGGCAGTTCTCGAGGAGGGCGCTTCACCTTGAAGAGCCACCGGCCATCGACTACGTTCACCCCAGGTGGGGGAACTGCATCGATGTAGAAGCTGGTGGATCTCCAAGATGCCATCTCCTACTCCATGGCAGCTATCCACTGAGAGGCCCTGAGTCTGGAGCTGGCCTCAGTGTAAGTGTGAGGGGTCAGGATGTGAAAGGCGCCCGGATCCCCCCTAGGGACTAGCAGCATTGAGCAAAGGAGAGGCGCGGCCTTGGACAGGAAAGCAAGCTCGTAGTGCCGGTCCTTCAGGACGTCATTGCCAAGGGCAAGAGCACCCCCGACGGACGGAGGACGGCCGGGTCAGAGATCAGAGCGGTTGCGTAGTTAAGGCGGCCAGTAGAGGCGAAGTCAGCGACGGCAGCGACACGCGCGTCAAGACTCGAGACAGGAACAGACGGGTCGGTAACAAGAGAGGCAAGAACCCGAGGGACAAGAGGACTAGCAGCAGGAAGGAAGTCGGACAGAGGAGGCGAAGCGACAACAAGCGACGACGGAGTTGGCGACGGGAGGAGGGGAGAACGAGACGTGTGGGAACGCAGCAATATAGGGTGAGAACGCTGAACAAGAGAGACAGGACGAACACGGGAGGGACGGTGAGACGAGACGGGAGACGGAGGCGTCGGGTCAGGAGACAGAGGAGGAGACACATGAGGGGAACGAGGGGGGAGACGAGCTGGGGACGAGTCCGATGGAGGAAAGACAGGGCTGTAGACAGGCAGACCCTAAACCCTAAAGCCTAAAACCTGCGGCACCGTCCCCTAGCAGCCCCTCGGCCCCGTCCCGTAGCGGCCCCTCGGCCCCATCAACCAGCGGCCCCGCAGCCCCGTCCCCTAGCGGCCCTGCGACCCCGTCCAGTAGCGGCCCTGCGGCCCCGTCCCGTAGCGACCCCTCGGCCCCGTCGACCAGCGGCCCCGCGGCCCCGTCCCCTAGCGGCCCCGCGGCACCATTCCCTAGCGGCCCCTTGGCCCCGACGACCCGCGGCCATGCGGCCCCGTCCCCGTAGCCGGACCGGTCCCGCCGCCGGCCCGTTCCCCTAGCCGGCCCCGTCCTGCAGCCAGCCCCGCCCCGTCGCCGGCCCCGTCCCGAAGCCGACCCCGTCGCGTAGCCGACCACGCCGAACCGACTCCGCCAGGTAGCTTGCCCCGTAACCTAGCCGACCTTGTCGCCGCGTCGGCCCCGTCGCCCAGCCGGCCTCGCCTTCCAGCCGGCCCGCGCTGACCCCGCACCGCCCTGCACGGCCCTGCATCGCACTGCATTGCACTGTACCGCATTGCACCGCATTGCACCACCTTGCACCGCATTGCACCGCACTGTACCGCACTGCACTGTACTGTTCTGACCTTCTGCCGCCGCATCGACCCTGATGGCGGGCTCGGTACTGTGCTTCGACGTGGAGGGCCAGCAAGTCTAGTTCGACACATGGCTCGTCGACCTCCACCGTCACCTCATTGGTCAACGGTAGGACGGCCACTCCTTGGCCGTCCACCTCAACGGTACGCTCCCCTGCCCTAACCCCACTACTTCCTTGCCCGCTGACCCCTCGTCTGCTGACCGTGAGTCCGCTGCCGCTGCCGCCCTCGCCCGCTCAGTCTGGCTGTCGCATGACGCAGTCGCACAGCTCGCGATCAGTCATGCCCTCCCCCTGTCTGAGCGCCCACGGTTTCGGTCAGTCAGGACTGCGCAGGACTTCCTCGAGGCTGTTGTCGCGCGCTACTCCACCCCACCCGCTGCCTCAGTCGGTCGTCTGATCCTGCCCAAGCTCTTTCCCGATCTCGTGTCTTTCCCCACGGTCGATGACCTGGCCGCCCACCTATGCACGCTAGACGCGACTTGGCGCGCTGCCTGCACTGAGTCCCAGCTTCATGTCTTTCAGCCACCCATCTGCTCTACCCTCTACCTGCTTACCACCCGCCATCCTGACCGCCTTGCTACCGGTTGCGATCACTTCCTTAGTCTCCACCCCGCTGACCTCACCCTCACTGACTTTGTCGACACCCTGTCTGCCATAGAGACCCGCCGGCGCTCTATCGCCCATTCTAGCGGTACTATGCCGGTCACTATCTTTCAGGGTTGTGCCCCTGCTTAGTGCACTTTCTCTGACGGTTGTGCTGCTGTCGTTGAGACAGCGCCTGCTGTGGCAACGGTTGTCGCAGCGCAGTTCCGTCCGGAGAAGGGTCGCCGCCCCAACGATGGGCGCGGCGGCGGTAGTGGAGGAGGTGGTGGAGCCAGGCCGCCCGCTGGTAGTATGGACGAGGGGACTGGGGCTGGTGCTTGCGAGCAGCAGGACCAGCAGCAGCAGTAGGCGCCGCAACACCAGCCGCAGCACGAGCCGCAGCAGCAGCAGCGGCGGGCTGGTGGTCTCCCGCCCGGGTGGCCTGGCGCTGGTGGTGGCGGTGGACGTGGTGGTCGTGCGCGCAGTGTACCGTCGGGTGGTAGTTCGGGTGACGGGCACTGTCAGTACCAGCTCCAGACCGGTCCTCGCCGCAGCTCCGTGTGCGGTAAGATCGGTCACACCCCACCCCCCCCCCCCTCTGTTTTCGTCGCCTAGACGACCTGTTTCGTCTTCGCTTCGGCCCGTCGCCCGACCTCCCCGTTTGGCACAGCTTGCTTCGTCATAGTGTTCAGATCTTTGATATGGACATGGATGAGATTAGCTCTGCTTTGTATGTGCTGTATGTCGATGACTCTAGTGTGACTGGTTTCTACTACCCCTTGTTGCCCAGTGTAGGTGTGCCTAGTCCGGCCTCCCCTGCTGCGTCAGGCGTAGGATGCCCTGCCTAATTCACTCTCGCGACGTCACATTTGACGAGTCCATCTCCTTCTACCATCGCTTCCCCCACCGTGCTCCCCCGGTTACTCCCCCCCTGTTCTTGGTTCCCCCTCCCCCGGTCGCCCCTGCCCCTCCCCTTCTCCGCCCTGCCCCATCTGGTGTGTCTCACATCACCCCCCTGTCGTTGGTTGTCCCGGTCGAGGACTCTGCTGACTCTAGTGGCCGTGTGGCATAGTCCTCACCGCCCGCCCCTCCCTCTGTGTCTCCTCCTCCGTCGTCGCAGCCGCCGCCGCCGCCACAGCCGTCGTCGCAGCCGCAGCAGCAGCAGTTCGTCGACCCTTGGGGTGCTGGTGTGGGGGAGGGTGCTCGTCCTGGTGTTCCTGTCGTGGCTTGTCCCGGCGGGCCTGGGGTTGGTACCGGTGCTAGAGAGGTTCCTAGTTCTGGGCATTTTGGAGTGGAGTGTTCCGGAGTTGGCCGTGGAGCAGCTGGCGGTCCCGGCGTCGCCATCGTGCTGCCGCAGCAGCAGTCGCCGCCGGTGTCAGCCCTTCGCCTGCTCGGCCTTCCGTCCCCTGACCGCGCGTCTGTGCCTCCTCCACCGTCTGCTCCCCTTCATGTCTACAGCCCCCTGTTCCCTCCTCCGGACTCGTCTCCAGCCCGTCTTCCCCCACGTTCTCCTCCTGTGTCTCCTCCTCTGTTTCCTGACCCGCCCCTGAGGGGATGGAATTCTTTCAGACCTTCGCCCCGGCCCCGAAGATGACCACTCTTCGGGCGTTGCTACACGTAACAGCATAGTGTGACTACGAGTTACACTCCCTCGACTTCTCCACTGCTTTTATGCAGGGCAGCCTACACGAGCAGGTCTACCTGCGCCGCCCTCAGGGCTTCACTGGTACCTTCCTTCTTGGGACCCAGTGGCTACTGCGGCGCCCAGTCTACGGCTTGCGACAGGCGCCCCGTGAGTGGCACGACACGCTGCGTGCTACCCTTGCTGTCCTGCAGTTCTTTCCGTCCTCTGCAAACCCCTCGCTCTTCGTTCGTGCTGGCCGGACCCGGTTCTACATCCTTGTTTACGTAGACAGCCTGGTCTTCGTCACTGCAGACAGGGACGCACTGGCCTCCGTGAAGGCAGAGCTGTTGAAGAAACACACCTGCACTGACCTAGGAGAATTGCGCCGCTACCTTGGCCTCCAGGTCTCTAGGGACAGAGCAGCACACACCATCACTCTCACCCAGTCCATTTGGTGCACCAGGTCCTTCAGAGGTTCGGTCTTCAGTTCTCCTCCGCACAGCCCATACCTTTGCCAGTAGATCACAGGCTCTCTGCTCTTGTTTCTGAGGAGTCAGTAGAGCCCAATGGTCCTTACGCAGAGCTGATGGGTTGCCTCATGTACCTGATGACTTGCACTCGTCCAGATCTCGCATACCCTCTTAGCATCCTGGCTTGCTTTGTGGCCACTGGCAGACACCGACCACAGCACTGGTCGGCCGCTAAGAGGGTTTTGTGTTATCTGGCAAGTACATCGGGCATGGGGTTAGTGCTAGGAGGACGCAGGCCAGTGGTCCTTACAGGGCACACAGACGCTTCTTGGGCAGACGACGCTGAGACACTCAGGTCCTCGCAGAGCTACTACTTTAGCCTTGGTTCAGGTGCTGTCTCGTGGAGAGCTACTCGCTCCTCGTCTGTTGCCCAGTCCAGCTGTGAGGCCGAGATCTACGCTGGTGCCATGGCGGCACAGGGGCTGACCTTCTTGCTCATTGACTTAGGTGAGCGTCCTAGCTCTGCTCCGGTCCTGTACGCTGACAACAGGGCCATGATCCTCCTGTGTCAGGAGCCTCGACTTGAGGGCAGAGCGAAGCACATCCAGCTACGGTACTTCCTCCTGCGCGAGCTACAGCAGCGCCGCCAAGCTCGCGTAATACACTTGGCCTCCGGTGCCAACACAGCTGATATCTTTACGAAGACGCTTGCGCCTAAAGATCATCAGCGGCTCTGTGTACAGCTAGGTCTCGTTCTTGTAGCCTCTCACTTGCTAGGTCCTTGATTATGTACAGACCTTTATATATATTTTACCCTGACTGACCTTGTGGCCTCTCCCAGTGGCTGGAGTAGTAGTGCCGCCCTGGTCTTGCTCTTGCCTTGGTTTGTACTTGTTTGACTGGTCTTTAGACCCTTGCCTCAGAGGTTAGACTAGTAGTGCCACCCTGAGCTGCTTGTCTCTCAACAGACACTGCCCCTATCCAGTCTAGGGGGTGTGTCAAACACATTTGCGTGTGATGTTGTAGACCATGTAGGTTTGTGCCTTAGAGAGTATAGCCCCCTAGGTTACAATGCCTTGTACTCTCAAATTCTAGTCATTCTTTCAGTTTGACAGATGTCACCATGCCAAGCCCGAGGGGTAGATACCGGCTGATCTTGAGCATGGGGGTGTAAGGGGTTAGGGGGTGTGTGTGTTGGGTGGACTTGTGACTACCAAGCCTAAGGGGTGTGTTAAATTATATATTGTGTTACCAAACTCTACTGTAATTTGTAGGCTTGGTAGGTTACCGAACTCTACTGTAGAGGGTACAACTCCCTCCTTGTATGCCTCTCTCTTCCTAGTCTCACCCTCTTTTCTCTTGTAACTTTCTCTCCTAGCTCCTAAACCTCTCGCCATTTCATAGCCGCCTACCTTCCTAGCTAACCTAGCTTCATAACACTCTCTTGTTTCTAATCATTATGCTATTCTAACACAGCAAGGCGGGCAATAATGCATGCGGCTCGTCAGGTTGCCACATTTGGGACCACGATTTGAATTTCGTGGCAGAGCTGCGTGGCAGGCAACCAGACCCCCAAATTGCAGACTTTTTACTTAGATTCGGAATTTTTTCAGAGTTTTTTTTTTTTGTGTACTCTGATTGCATATACTTTTTTTTGTACCTTACTCTGATTTTTCAGAGAACCTTTTTGTACCTATGCTGATTTTTCAGACTTTTTTTACTAGTGCACTCTGATGCCTCAACCCTATATGGGGGGTTGACTCTGATTCTGTGTAATACCGAGATTTGGGGGGAGTGTGATTTGCGCTGGTACCCCTGTGGAGGGCGCTGACTGGCCCTTAGCCATAATCAGGGCGTGATGCTTGGTAGGGGGGGGTTTTGTGAGGGCGCTTACTATCCCTTCACGAAATCAAATGTCAAGATTTACTGGGGGCTGTGTGAGGGAGCTGACTGACCCTTCGCGAAAATCGAAGGCCAGCCAATGAGTACAAGGGGGCTGTGTGAGGGAGCTGACTGGCCCTTCACCAAAATCACCTCCCAACCAGTGCTAGGGGCAGTGTGAGGGGCCGATTGGCCCTTCACCAAAAAAGCATTCCTTTCCTCCCCCAATTTCCTCCCGCACGCACATGTCGTTTGTCACGAACCAGTCCACCCCATTGCTGGCACGTGAAATCAGCGTGGGCTGGGGGTCTTGGGCAGGGCTTACGTTTGGTTTTTGGGGCACCCACCAAATCTGGGAATCTGGCCGAAACTACCCGTCTTAATCCGTGTTCAGTACCCTGTTTTGTCAAAATTTACCTGTCAAATCCGGTTTCACTTTCACAGCCAGTTCTGCCAAAAGGACCCGTCAGAATCCGGGTTCAAACCCTGTTTTTGGAAAAGTCACCCGTCGGAATCCAAGTTCAGCGAAAAAGTCACCCGTTATTTCGCCGAAATTCGGAAAACTACCCGTCAAAACACGCCCTGGTCTTGGGTGGTACGATTGTGCGATTTCGCCCGCACACAAATGTAGCTGGAGTACGAAGAAAGCGAAATTGGAGGAGTTGGTAGATGAGCCTGAGTAGAAGACATTCAATGATATGTGATGTGACAACGGCTTTAAAATCAGGGTTTGAAAGCATAGTGACTTTGATTGATCATACAAAAAATCTCTAGTTACTCTGATTTTTTTATTTTATTTTTTAGGGGCAACTCTGATGGCCATACCAAGGGATGGCATGCGAGTCTGACGAATCAGACAACCCCAAAACCAATTTGGGGGCCTGCAGGCAACCCCATTGTATCAGTGTAAGCCTTACTGCATAAAATCCATCATAAGGAAATACCATTTCCTTTCAGGTAGGTGCTATGCTCATATCTCAACGGTAAGCACCTTATATAGGTCCCTTGTTCTTGCTTACACATTTCTGATGGGAAATCTTGCTCTGGACATGCCTTCGATGGTACGGTAAATCTCCCATGTGGGATGTCTCGTTCACAAGGGTTTAATGTATTTCTGGGGACACAGCATCTTCTTGATAGTGCATGTTATTGCCGGTGCTCAATTCAGCTTGCAGTAGTTCACACAAAACTGCCTGGTGCTGCCTGGAGCTGTGTGGTGCTCTCTGGTGCTCCCCGTGCTGCCTGATGCTCCCTGATGCTGCCGGGTGCTGCCTGGTGGCGTGTCACAGTGATCATGATCCAATCGCCAAGTCGCAGCAACAACAGGCCTTGGCAACACCGGAACCACAGAAGTGTTTGGCATTGCTCCTCGGCTGCTCTGCCCCTCTGCTGCCCGCACACAAGGTGGGAAAGACTATGAGGGTAGGAAGGAGGGATAAGGATAGGAGGAAGGATGGAGGTGGGCGGGCCGGGGTCTCTATGGCAGGATGCAGAGTCCTGCAAAGGGCCCTGGCTTCACCTGAGGGTGAACAAACCCCCCCACCATCATATGCTGTGCCACTGCTGCCTCTGCTACTAATGACCCCTGCCCTGCCGCTGCCGCTCCTTCTCCCCCCCGTGCTCCTCCTCCTTCTGGTCCTGCTGTGGTGCCTGCCATTGTTCCTGCTGCTGCTCCTCCCACTGCTCGTCTTGTCGGTGTGATTGCTCTCCCTGGCAACACACCACCCTGCTGCTGTTGGAGTTGGTGTTGGTGTTGATGTTGCTGCTGTTGCTGTTGCTCATTCAAACTGCCACTGCCACTGCCACTGCCGATGCTGCTACCGCAGCTTCCCCCACCTCCACCTGTTTTCGTTGACTCGAGCCATCCAAACTCAGGAGAAGGGGACCGACTGGGGTTGTTTGACACCACAGGCACACACACACTCGCTGCCACCCCTCCCCCTTCTTCCCCTCCTCCTCCTCCTCCTCCTCCTCCTCCTCCTCCTCCTCCTCCTCCTCCTCCTCCTCCTCCTCCTCCTCCTCCTCCTCCTCCTCCTCCTCCTCCTCCTCCTCCCCCCCCGCTATGCAGACCTCCCACACTCACTCTGTTTCCTCCCACCCCGCTCCCCTCGCCTCCTCCTCCACCCACTACACCCCCACTGTTCCCACTACTGCCGGCTCGCGTGACTATAGTTGCAGTCAGCGTCCCTGCCGGTGCTGCTGACGACGACCGTCCAAACAAACCCCCCACAATACCACCACCACCACCACTGCTTCCACCGCCGCCACTGCTGCCAGAATGCCTCCCACCCCCTCCAAGTCCCCCACCAGCACCACTAGAACCGCCAGAACTCGCCCTCAAACCACCACCACTCCCTGCTGCCCCTCCGCTCCCACTCAACCCCAGCGCAGGCGCCTGCGCGGATGGGCTCGGGGGCGTGGGGCGGCGGAAGGCAGCAGCGGAGGAGGAAGCGAGGACGGTGCGCTGCAGGGCGAAGTCGTGGCAGTGGGAGGGCGAGTCCAGCGTGAGCTGCGAGTACCAGCACGGCGTGCGGTCGCTGATGTTGTTCACGATCCACCCGTTGGAGGAGCCCGAGCCGTCGCAGTGATACACCACCTGGCTGCGGTAGAGCGCCGGCTGGGGTGGGGGGGGGAAGGGAGACAAGGAGGGAGCAGAGGGCAGAAAGGGGTTGTCAGAGCTAGTTGATCCAAACAGAGCGGTCGCTGATGTTGTTCACGATCCACCCGTTAGAGAAGCCGGAGCCGTCACAGTGGTACACCACCGGGCTGCGGTAGAGCGCAGGCTGGGGTGGGGAGGACATGGGGGAGAGGAGTAGGGAGGAAGGAAGTGGGGTGCTGTCAGGGCAGTGCGGTCGCTGATGTTGTCCACAATTCACCCGTTGGACCAGCCGGAGTTGTCGCAGTGGTACACCACCTGGCTGCGGTAGAGCGCAGGCTGGGGTGGGTAAAGAGGGGAGGGGAGAACCAAGAAGGGTTCAAGAAGGGATGCTGTGGGGTGCAATACATTGAAATGAGGGGTTTAGAGAGGAAGCTGATGCGGGATAGACGGTGAAACGAGCTGACATCCGAGCAGAAAGTCTAAGGCAAAATCCTAACATGGCAGTTTGAGCAGCAGCAGCAGCAGCAGCAGCAGCACCTTAATCAGGGCCACAAGTGTGGCTGTAGGCGATGACGCAACAGCCAATATCGAGTACGAATCCTCCAGCGCGTTCAGCACAAGGGCGTTATCAGAGGACTGCTTCACAAGCACAAACTTGAGCGACCTGCTCTGCTGGCTCGAGCTCCCCCCCCCTCCACCCCCCCCACCACCACTACCACCACCACCGCCGCTGCTACTACTGCTGCTGCTGCTGCCGCCGCCACTAGTGTGGTGACTAGTCACCACATGTGGTGTAGGTATGCTGCTGCTGCTCCCATAAATATGGCCGTTGCCGCTGCCATGAGACACACTGCCGCCAAACCCCATGCTGCCAAGCATGTTGCTGATGCCGTTGCTGATGCCGCTGCTGATGCCGCTGCTGCTGCCGCTGCTGTTGCCGCTACTGTCGCCATTGCTGCTGCTGGTGGTGTTGCTGCTGCTGTGGTGGGAGGTCAAGCCGCTGAACCCGCCGCTGATCCCACTGCTGATACCGCTGCTGCTGCCACCACTGGTGCCAGTGCCAGAGTCCCTAACGGCGCTCCACACGCCCACCCACCGGCCGTCCCCGTACACCAGACACGTGGGCACACGGTCGTGCTCCTCGAACCCCTGACACGCGATTGCAGCGGGCAGGGGGCGAGCCGGGGGATTGGGGGGAGGGGAGGGGGAGGGGGTTTCTAAGGGAGGGGAGACTGGATAAAGGGAGGGATGTAGAAAGAGAGGAGGAGGGCAATGATGACAGGAGAACTCCAACAGGCGTTTGAATGAGGTTAAAGCGAGGTTCGAGCCTCAAGTGTCTCCTCCCTTACTGGTGTGTCTCTCCTACCCTCACTCTCTCCTCTACCTTCCACTCGTACCACCACCATGCCACCACACACCCTCTGGAAAGTGCGGATGAAATCTGGCAGGCTCGTCGAGCAGACCAGCCCCTGCGACAGGGCCGGCATGGCGCCGCCCTTGCTCATCACCACGAACCACTGCCCCAAGCCCTGCGCGAGCGCGGTCGCTCATGCCGACACTCACGCCGTCACTCACGCCATCACTGACTCACCCTCTGGAAAGTGCGGATGAAATCTGGCAGGCTCGTCGAACAAACCAGCCCTTGAGAGAGGGCCGGCATGGCGCCGCCCTTGCTCATCACCACGAACCACTGCCCCGAGCCCTGCGCGAGCGCGGTGACGCGCAGGCCCTGCTCGGACTGGCGCACGATGTACTTGGATGCCGCGTCGAAGGACGGGAAGAAGTTGCACGTCTGCAGCGAGAACACGTGCGACGCGTACGCCGCGCGCCACACGTTGCAGCCGTACCCCACGGCCACGATTTGACTGGCGGTGGGCGTGGTTGGTTGGGGGGAGAAGAGGGGGGAGGAGGGGCGGAGTAGGAGCGGGGGAAAAGGGGGAGGGGGCGGGGGAAGAGATGAGGAATTAAGAGTGGAGGGTGGCAGGAGAAGGTGGAGCAACGCACGGTGAGAGTAAGTAACGGAGAGAGGGAGGGAGGGAGGGAGCGAGGAGGGGGGAAAGCAGGGAGGAGAGCGGGCGACAAGAGTCGGCAGCAGCAGGGGGAAGGTAAAGGCGGAGGCGGAGGCGGAGGAGGAGGCGGAGGCGGCTCACTGTTGCTGCGGCCACCACCATTCTTGGAACTCGTTCCAGGAGATGAAGGAGGGCGAGATGGCGCCGGACGACAGCGACGCCGTGGACACCACGAGGAACCACTTCCCCGCCAGCCCCTGCGCGATCGTCGTGATGAACCCGCGCGTCGCGCCCTTGTCCCCCATGGCGACGACGCTGCGACTACGCTGCGACGACGCGGCGACGCTGCGACCCTGCGGTCTTGGCCTTGTAAAACCGAGCGCGCGTTTTGAGGCGAAGGAAACGCCGGGGGTTCTACTCTGGTGACCTCATGCTCTGGTGCTGGCTGGCCTTCACAAGGGGAAAAGATAGCCTGTGCCAGATAGAAACCCCCTCACTCTCGTCTTGATCGGTCGGAATCCCTGTTTTCACGCGGCGCCGAGACCCGAACTCCTAGAGAAACTCTAGCCCGCAGTGTCCCCTGTTCGAAACCCTTGTGGCAATCTAGTTCCTGCAGCTACGTCTGCTGCTACGGCTGCAGCTACGGCCGCTGCTACGGCTGCAGCTACGGCTGCTGCTACGGCTGAAGCTACGGCTGCTGCCACGGCTGACGCTACGGCTGCTGCTACGGCTGCTGTCACGGTCGCTGCTGCTCCTGCTGGACGGCGCTTCGGATCGAATTCTAGCCCAACCGAGCGGTATGGTGCCAAGCCGAGGCGCGGCTTCTCATTTGGTAGCCAAGTGTGGGTGACGAAGCGGAAAACGCGTAGGGGGAGGCCCTGTTTTTTGTGTGACAGTGAGTGAAAGCTGAAGGCTTGAAAGGGAGGCCTTCTTGAAGCTTAAAGCGGAGTTCAGTGCGATGCTTCTTGAAGCGTTGACTGTCGTGCAAGGCTTGCAAGGAAGAGCGCGGGAGGGAGGCGGAATTCGTGGTTGTACAGGGAGGTTCAAGAACGAAGTCTCTGCTGGCCGTGTTCTTCCATGTTTGCTCTTGATTTCCCTTAATCTCCCTTCGCTAAGCCCTAGTGGAGACCTGCTCTTCGCGACGTCGCGACGTTGCTTTCGCGATTAGGCTTCTGCAGTTGGCAATTAGCTAGGAAATGTAGGATTCGTGCGAGCGCACAGGCTAGACTTGGCTAATCTGTCTGGTAGGCTGTCCCCTCTCGGCCTGTCAAATCTGGTTTGGTTTGGGTGGGAGACCAAGCAGGAAGGTAGGTTCGAGCATGGATATTGCCGCAGCAGGATTTAGCAGCGGGCTTGTGCCGATGAATTTTCCGAAGGCGATTCCTTCTGTTTGTGTGTTGCTCCCTAAACTTCTGGTTAAAATAGTCTATTCCCTCCTGATGTTCCTACCCTCTGGTTTTCCTCCGGCTGTGATCCCCTGCCCCCCACCCGATCAGTTTCCCACCCTACTTCTCTCCCCCACCAGTAGCTGGAACTGTTCTGATTCTTACACCCAATTTATGATGCGGCTCCCACCACTACTTGTACAGCAGCTGTCCCCACCAAGGGGAAGCGTGAATGGATGTGGGTACTCTCGTTCAGTAGCCATAATATTTTGTGAGGGGAAACACGACCCTCAAACGCACCAACGGTTCAAATGGACACCGACTGCTTTTGGCGGGATCTACGGGTTGCCTCTTTGAGAGAACACTTCACCCAAAACACCTGCACAACTTCATCAGCAACATTACTTCGCGAGATGACAGTGATGGGATAACTTATTCGTCAACAAAACGCTTCTCGCAATCATATCACAGTTACTCCTTCGGGCACACTTTTCTTTCGCACCCGCCGCCGCCATCGCGTCGCATCCAATCCATCTCACCCATCCCACATGTCCAGCAAGCGAAGCGAACTCCGCCATTTCTCTTCCTCGCCATTTTCTATCCTTCCTACAGCACAGCAATTCCGAATCCCAATCCCTTATCTCTCCTCACTTGTGTCCAGCTTGCTTCCACCTACTTTTGTGCCCGACTCGCCTGCACAGAACGCTCCTCTTCCTTGTGGGTTTCAGGCGAGCGATTTTTCGGAGCGACAGCACAACCATCTAGTGAAACCCACAAGCTCAGTGCAAGGCCCATCAAGTTTGCTCGAACTACCGCGTAGCGTCGCATTTCGCGCATCGCCAGTGGTAGCAGCACCAGTCGTCTCTAGTAGAGACGCCCGACTCTCAAGCCGGAACGTGACCACTACCACCGCGGTGTCCCTGCATTCCACACTCGCCCGCCCATCCTCCATGGCGCGCCGAGCATCCGTCCACGTCACCACACTCGCCCTTCCTCCACTCCGGCACTCCCCTTTCTCCACCCCCCCCTCCTCCCCCTCCTCCTCCTCCTCCTCCTCGTCTTCTCATCCCCACCCCTCGCGGGCAGCCTCCCCTGCTTCTTCCGCCGCCCGTTCTGCTCCCACGCGCGCCGGAGCCCCGCGACTCCGTCAGGCCCGCCGCCTAAGATAGCCGGGTGCGAGGTGTTTCCCCGAAGCAACGTGTGGAACATGCGCGTCGACTCGCTGCCCGTGCACGCCATGTCCAAGGCCTACGTCGCGTCCATTGGGCTCGACTCCCACGTGCACGCGGACTTCGGGTCAGGTACGATTCCTCTTCGCAGGGAGGTGAAGGAGAAAGAAAAGGAGAACATGTAATCTGGTAGTTTTCCGGGATGCGTCATCGCGCGTCCTCCCTCATCGTCTACGCTTTTCGCCCCCTTCTCCCCTTGTCTCTCTGCCGCTCACCTGCCGTGGGGGTACATTAGCACTCGAGCCCTCTCGTCCTCCCTCTTCCGTCTGCCTCTCCTCTCCCTCCTACCAACAATGCAGCAGACCTGGCAACGTACCTCCTCTCCCATACCTCCTCTTCTCTGCTCCATACCTCCTCCCCCGCAGCATCAACCCGCACTGAGGAGAAGAATCCAGCCAGACCATGAGACAATGCACCACCGATGGCAATGGTGGCATACCGTACACCTTCCTTCCGTCTCCTCCAACCCCCCCCTCCACCCCCCCCACTCTTCCCGTCCCCTGCTCCTCCGCGCCCTCCTTCCCCCCCCACCCTCTCACACCCTGTGCATGCCACTGCAGGCCTGTGGGAGGGAAACCCCATCGGCATCCCACTCAACCTCGTGGACAGCACCACCCCCACCACCTCCCCGTCCTTCTACTACCCTGATGAGAGCGACCTCGGTCCGTACCCCATACCAGCTTCCCCGTTAGTGGAGGGGGGTTCGGATCACCACTGTCTGCTGCTTGACACGGAGCACTGCCTGCTGTACGAGATCTACGACTACTCCTTGCAGAACTCCCAAGGTCCGAGCTCGCGCTCCTGCTCCTGCTGTGCTGTTGCAGCTGCTGCTGTGCTCCTACTGTGCTGCTGCTCCTGCTGCTGGATTCTCACTCACGAGCTTTCCACTTCTTGTACCTTTCTTCCCCATATCCCTGGAAAAAGGCACTGCTCTTTGAAAGAAAAAGCTTGCAACGCCACCTCTCGCCCTTTCCCCCTTGCAGTGTCAGCTGGCAGTGGCGCCGTGTGGAATCTGACGTCCAACAAGCTCAGGCCCGCTGGATGGACGTCTGCTGATGCTGCTGGCCTGCCGGTGAGAGCGGTGGGCGGGGGGCTCCAATGTTGCACGGCTAGTTCCTAGAATGGCAGTACCTGGCAGGAACGGCGGTACCTGGCAGGAATGGCGGTACCTGGCTGGAATGGGGGTACCTGGATGGAATGGCGGTACCTGACAGGAATGGCAGTACCTGGCAGGAATGGCAGTACCTGGCTGGAATGGCAGTACCTGGCTGGAATGGCGGTACCTGGCTGGAATGGCAGTACCTGGCAGGAATGGCAGTACCTGGCTGGAATGGCAGTACCTGGCTGGAATGGCGGTACCTGGCTGGAATGGCAGTACCTGGCTGGAATGGCGGTACCTGGCTGGAATGGCAGTACCTGGCTGGAATGGCAGTACCTGGCTGGAATGGCGGTACCTGGCTGGAATGGCAGTACCTGGCAGGAATGGCAGTACCTGGCTGGAATGGCAGTACCTGGCTGGAATGGCGGTACCTGGCTGGAATGGCAGTACCTGGCTGGAATGGCGGTACCTGGCTGGAATGGCAGTACCTGGCTGGAATGGCAGTACCTGGATGGAATGGCAGTACCTGTACTGTCCACATGTACTCTTACTATCCCCTTCCTTACTCTTCTCCTGTCGTCCATCCGGTCTGTCGAATCCATCAGGCATCTTCTTTCTTCCCTTCAATGCTTTCTCAAGCCCCACATTCTTCGAGCGCCTCTCCCTCACAAGGAGGTGGAGGCAGGCGCCATTCTTCACTTCACTGGAAAGCCGTCCTTTCAGGTTGCAATCACTTGAAGCACCTCGGTCCCACCCTTCCCCCCTTGGCTTCCTCTGCCTCAGATCCTTCCAGGGCTGGCGCGCTACGAGGAGGTGGAGGCGGGCGCCATCCGCCATGCGCTGCGGTTCACAGCGGCCAGCACTCAGCGCAAGTACGTGTGGCCGGCTCGGCACTACGCCAGCAGCAACACTGACCCCAAGCAGCCGCCCATGGGCATCCGAGTGCGGCTTAAGAAGGTGAGCTTCCTGTGGGTGGGGGTGGCTTCAGCAGGGGAGCAATGGAAGGCTTATGGAAGTTAGAGGAGAGCCATGGAGGAGTTGGCAGGACTGCTCTGCAGTGCCTGTGGGATGGTGCATGGAACGTATTCCGGTGCTTATGTGAGGGGGGACTGCTGCTCCTCCATCACAGCTCAATCCTGCTCATCCCACTGTGTCTCTCTTCTGCCTTCCCTTGTGCTGTGTGGCCACCTGGCAGTCCTTCAACATCACCAAGTTCCCTCCTCAAGCCCGCATAGTCCTGAGAGCGCTGCAGACTTATGGCATGATGCTGGCAGACAACGGCTCGCCGTGGTACATAACTGGTGCTCCCAACGAAGGCTGGGATAATGACGACCTGCATTCGCTCCATGGCATCCTGGGGAAACACTTCGAGGTTGTGGATATGTCCGAAGCTGCCAGGCGTGCCGCCGCTATGAAGGTGTTGAGAGAACCATAACGTGCTGCTGCTCTTTCTTCTCAATAGGTTGTACATATTTGTTGCAAGGACATAAATCATGTACATGCGTTTCTCATATAGACTCATATTATTTTATGCAATCCGATTTTTTTAGATGAGTGAAGTTCACTATGCAGACGATGTTGAAGAATACCGAGGCACAGGGGATATATCATGCAGCACCATTACCTAAAACTCAGCCACACTTCCATATTGGTTGGTTCAGCATAGACCATCGAAGTAGAACAGCATAGCAGAAGACCGAATAACGAAGTGAGGGTCCCCCTGACCTTCGCCGAGGGAGTGGCTTGCATTGCGTGGGCAAGAAGCGAGATGGCCGAAGCAACAAAGGTTAGGCTCGGCATAAGCCCGGGCATTTCGTCGTCACATCCCTTCAAGCTTCGACGCAATTCGAACACGAACACGTGCTCATGCCTCAACCACACACTGACCTTCTGGCTCGGCAGATATTATTTTGCTGTGAGGCCCGCTTCTTGAAACGTCAAAAAAGCAGTGGGGTTAATGACGATTCTCGAAGTTAATGGGGCGAACGGTAACTTCGCGCACGAGATATTGTGGCTCTGGTGGGCAGATGATGTGGTGCTGTCTTGGGCAAATGGTTTTCATTGGCCTGCCCACGCCATGCAATTATTCCTGTGTACATGGGCTCACAGGCCCCTACCTCCTTTCCCGAGGCAGCGTGTGGCTCGGTCATAATCCGAACCTTTTCCTAACCCGTCCATTCACTGCCTCTCGTGTGTCTCTTCAACCCCTTCCCTTCATCTCCAGACCGTTGCACACGGGCGTGGTAACCAGCTTCGCAAGCCAGTTTCGCGCAGCCTAAGCTCGAGGTTCTGTTTTTTCCTGTTTCCTCCTCCACACCTGATGAGTCAAGCCTCCCTCCAGCATCTGTGGTTGGGGCTGGATGTTAGAAAAACATGGTGCTTGTTGTTACTCGCACCGTGCTGTACCCAGCCATACCGTAGCGCTAACCCCCAACACGAACTCTAGAGGAGAACCTCCTCCTGCAGCTTCCAGAGTGCTACGTGTTGTGCATCACACGCCTAGCTTTCTCGCACGACCCTTAGGAGGCACATATGCCTCCTGTTACAGTATCCGTCTCCCTCGTTGGTCTGCTTGCTCGACCCTTATCTGGGATTTGCCAAGCTTGTGGCTGCGCAGACTCTATCGAACGGGCGGCCATTTAGTATGGCTTTGCGAGGGGACGGAATAATAGCTGCTACTTACCCTCAGAACAGTTTCTCACACAGACAACCATTACCCTCGGACTAGGCTGGGGATTTCACTGGCCTAGCAGTAAAAATAGTCGTCGCAGAATCCCCGTACAACCACTGTACAGTCAGCCTGTCTCCATACTTGGCGGCCCGCCATTGCATTCGATTGCGAGAGTTCGTCCCTGAAGCTGGTTTCCCACTTGCTCCCATAAACAGCTCCTTCAAGCAGCACCAGGCGGTGCCTTGTCTTCAGGCGTTCGCGTTGCTTTTTATATGGAATAAAAAACCTTCGTCTGGACGCATATACACATTGCGTCGTCACCTCCTTTCAGGAGTCGCCGTTTAGGGTTCTCTCCAGCATTCTCTCGTTAGGCTCACGTCCGTGTGCCTTCCCAGCTCTGCGCTAGAGCCAGAATCTGCGAGCGTTTTACTTGCTTGTCTTAGGTAAACCACCGAGACCAAAGTGGTCGCGGAATTAACGGGAGCTACAGGTTACCGGATTTTACTGTTGAACGTCCCTAGGAATCTCTAAGTCTGACAGACTGGACGACTTAAAGCCCTCGTCGCGCGCTGCAGTCTCCTCATCTGCAACTGCAGCAGCAGCAGCTATGCCCATGTCTCCGGGGGGTCCTCTTGCCCCCGCCGCCATAGTTCGGCTCCGAGGCGCCGCAGCGACGTTCCAGAAGCTTCCTCTCGGCTTCCTTCCCCCCGGTGGGCCAGGCGCCGCCGTTGTCTCTGCGGCGACCCGCCTCATCGCGCGCTTCGGCAAGCGAGACGCGCCTAAGAAGGCCCGGAAAACCCGGAAAGCGACCAGGAAGGCGCGCGCGTCCGGAGAGGGGGAGGCGGAAGAGGATGCCGAGGAGGAGGCGGAAGAGGCAGAGGAAGAGACGGCCCGTTTCGGTGGTGTTAGCCGTCAGCTCGCCCTTGTGAAAGGTCGAGGGTCCACTATTTCGTTGAGAACCCCCTCTTCTGGAGCAGCAGCAGCAGCGGGTTTAGGGGCGGGAGCGGGAGCGGGAGCAGGAGCAGGATCGGCTATTTCGTCCCTTTTCGTGAATCTCCATCCGCGTTTGCTTCTGGCATGTCGATCCAAGCTGCTGGACATAGGAACGCGCCTCTTCGCGCCCTCCTCCTCGCCCTCGACTCCGCTGTCTATAATCACCCTCCGTTCCGCGCTCCCTACGCCGGCGGGGCCCTCCGGCCCGCGCCCCTTCCGCGGGGCTGCGGGGCTGCGCCCGCACGGGCCTGGCGGAAGCACCCACGCGCATGGCGGAAGCGGAGGCGGTTTTCACCAGCATCCCCGCGGACCCTCCTCCGCTCGGTCCGGCACTCCGCGAGCCTCCGGATCAGGAGGTTTGGAAGCTGGTTTGGACGATGAGAGGTTGGGCAGACCGGGAGGTAGCAGTATTGTGAGGATGGGGGGAGCCATGGCGCATTCTCATGCGCACGGTCCTGCGCAATCCTTCCATCATCACCGTCACCAGAACCACCACCAGCAGCAGCACCAGCAGCAGTACCACCATCACCACCAGCACCATGCTTCTGCGCGCTTGTCGGGGGCTCGCGCTGCCGCGCTAGTCGTTCCGCCGCCCGCAGGCGGGCTTGCTTCCGCCGGTTCCGCGTCCGGCGCAGCAGCGTCCGCGGCTGCTGCGGCCGCCGCCGCTTCCGCCGGGTTCGGTTCTTCCGGAGGCTCCGCGCACGGTCCGTTCCACGGGGGAAGCCGCGCGGGCGGCGGGTTTGGGGGAGCTGGCAGGGTGGGGGATATCGGGGGACGCGCGGGTGCCGCGGGGAGGATTTCCGGCGCGGGTGCAGGTGCAGCTAGTGCAGGCGGTAACTGGTCTAGAGCCGGGGGGGATGGGTTGAGGCGAGGGAAGGGAGGAAGAGGAGGAGGAGGAGGGGGAGGAATGGCAGCAGCGGCAGCATCAGCAGCGGCAGCGGCGTCAGCGACGGCAGGAGTGTGCACGGGGAAAGCAGCAGGGGGAATCCGTGGCGGTACGGCTCTGGCTGCTAGTGCGACCAACGCGGCCGCAGCAGCGGCTGCTGCGGAGGCAGCTGCAGCAGCGGTGGCGGCGTCTGCGAGGAGCTTCGCGGACGAGAGCGTGCCGCTAGCCATTGGCGGTACGTGCACGCGCTCTGGGACCCAGTTTGGCTCGGTTGGGCTCGGTTTGGCTCGTCGCTGGTTTCCAACTTTCTGAGCCTGTCTAGTTCTTATCTGACATCCGTCCAGCCTGCCATCTTCAACACGCCCCGCCTTATCCTGGCTTATCCCCTTGTTACAACTCTCCTGTTCCGTGCTCCCCCTCCCCCCCCCTCTCCCCTCCCCTCCACCTCCCCCCCGCGCCCCACATGAAACCTATTTCCTGCCTCCCCGTGTTCCGCAGCTCTTGGCGGGGACTTTAGCAGGCGGCGGCCAGCGCGCACGGTGTCCAAGTTCCACCACGGGCGAGTGGGCGCGCACTCCGGCAACCACAGCGCTGCTGCTGAAGCCGTTGTGCAAGAGATACTCGCGCTGCCGGACCCCTTCTGCTACAGCACTACTGCCTCCTCCTCCTCCTCCTCCTCCTCCTCCCCCGCTTCGGCCAACCTGAGTAGCAGCAGTGGCGGCAGCAGCGGCGGCAGCAGCTGCGGCAGCAGCACGTGCAGCAGCAGCAGCAGCGGAGGGGACAGCAGCAGCGACAGCAGCAGCAATTGCAGCAGTGAGGACATGCAGGAGTGCGACGTGCTGCTCTCGCAGGTGCTGGACCGCTGGCAGCGGGAGCAGCAGGGGCAGGGGCAGGGGCAGCAGGGCGCGGGAGAGCCGACCCTGGCGAACTGGTCGTATATATTCCGGGAGCTGGGAAACCGAGGGCAGTGGCAGAAGACACTCGCGTGCTTCAACTGGCTGCTCGTGAGTGGCTTGGTTTGAACCTTGATGGCAGTCAGTGACTCTGTGTGAGAGCTGCGTTTGTGTTGCTACGTGTGATTATGCTCGCTCGTGCTCTCTCGTGCTCGCTCGTGCTCACTCATGACTCCTCTCCCCCATCCGCCAACTGTCCCCTTCCTCGCCCTTCCCCCTTCCCCAGGAGAGTCCGCGGGTGAAGCGGGGTGGGAGGGGCGGGGCGGGCGACTGGGCGAAGCTGGTAAGCACCACAATAGCGGTGCTGGGGCGCCACGGCCAGGTGGACGCCGCTCGCCGCGTGTTCGAGCGCGCGCACGCCTTTGGTGTGCCGCCCAACGTCTACGCCTTTTCCGCTCTCATCAGCGCCTATGGTGAGCTTCTTGCTTTGCTAAACGGCCTGAGCTGTTTCTCGAGAATTCTCAACTACCAACCCAACGTCTACGCCTTCTCCGCTCTCATCAGCGCCTATGGTGAGTGAGCTGCCCGCTGGGTGACCTGGCTGTCAAGGCCCCCTGTCTTGCATCGTATGGTCTGATGCCTTGCCTGGCCACCAGTGAGTGAGACTTCTGCTGCTGTTGCTGTCGTGGCTATATCCCCCCCCGTCACTCTCCCCTCCCCCCTCCCGCTCCCTCCTGTCCTCCCCCCCCCCTCCCTCCTGTCATCTCCCCTCCCCCCCCTCCTTCCCCGCGCAGGTCGCAGTGGGCGCAGCACGGACGCGCTGGCGCTGCTGCGCAGCATGGGGGATGCGGGGTGCCGGCCCAACCTGGTGACGTACAACGCCGCCATCGACGCCTGCGCCAAGGCGGGGGGGGCCGCCGGCGCGGGGGAGGTGGAGGTGGCGCGCGCATGGGCGCTGGTGCGCGAGATGAAGGAGCAAGGCATTGCGCCTGACAGGGTCCGTGTGGGCGGCATGGGTGTTTGATGGGTGGGTTTTTGAGTTGACTGAAAAACGGGGGAGGCGGAGGTGGCGCGCGCATGGGCGCTGGTGCGTGAGATGAAGGAGCAAGGCATTGCGCCCGACAGGGTGGGTGTGGGTATGCGGGGGTGTTTTTTTAGTCGACTCAATATTTACATGGGCGCTGGTGCGGGAGATGAAGGAGCAAGGCATTGTGCCCGACAGGGTGGGTGGGTGGGTGGTGGTGTGCAGGGATGGGTGTTTTGCGAGCGGGGTTTTGTGACGGGTGGTGGTACTAGAGAATCAATAGGCTATCAGAGCCTTTTTCTCAGTCTTCTTCCCGTTTTCCAATTCTGTAGCCCCCCTCCCCCCCACTCTTCCCCCTCCCCCGTGCTGTCTCTCTCGTCGTCCCTGCAAACCCCGTCCGCCCACCAGATCACGTACAACTCGCTCATGGCGGTGTGCAGCAGGGCGGGGCAGTGGCAGGAGGCGCTGAGGGTGTTCGAACTCATGGGGCAGGAGGCCAGCGCTGCTGCTGCTGCTGGCACTGCTGGTAGTGCTGATACTGCTGGTGCTACTGCTGCTGCTGCAGCGTCCCGTGGTGGGAGGAAGGACCAGCAGGGGCCGGGCGGCAGGAGGAGGGGGAAGGAGGGCGGCGGTGGCGGAGGAGGCGGCGGAGAGGAGGAGGGGGGAGTGGCGTTGGTGCGTGACATATTCACGTTCAACACGCTCATAGACGCGCTGTGCAAGGCGTCGCAGATGGACGCAGCTGCCGCCGCCTTCGCCTCCATGACCCAGTCAGACGTCACGCCCAACGTGGTGTGTTCACTGCTGCAGTGCAGTGCCAAGAGTAGTGCAATGCGGTCTAGAGCAGTGCAGTGCTTCCCTCTTCCCCTCCCACACACCCTCCCCCCCTTCCCCTTCTTCGCCTTCCTGTGATTCTCTTCGTCCCTCTCTGTTGCTGTGGCATTCGGCTGTCTCCACCCTTCTTTCTCCCCCGTCCTTCATGCCTGCCTGCCTGCCTGCCTACCTGTGTGCGTGCGTGCGTGCGTGTGACATGTGAGCGTGCAGGTGACCTTCAGCACGATGATAGACGGGTACCGCAAGGTGAACGACCTGTCGAGCGCCATCAACATGTTCCACACCATGCAGCACGCCGGGGTCCGCCCTGACAGGTCCGTCCCTCCCTCCTCGCCTGGCCTTTCTCCTCTCCCCCTCCACGCTTTTGGGTATTCGCTGGTCACCATTCACTTGCACCACACGCCATGCCATGCCATACCGTACTATGCTGTGTACGCCATTCACCCCCGCACTCCGCCCCCCCAAACGCCATTCGCTATGCTGCGCTCTCTCCCAACCCCTTCTCCACTCCTCGTCTCCCCCCCCCCTCCCACACCCCTTCCAGGGTGACGTACAACACCCTCCTGGACATCTACGGCAAGGCAGGCCGCCTCCCCGAGGCCATAGCCGTAGCCCGAGAGATGGAGGCCGCGGGGTGGCGCCTGGACGTGGTGGCGCACAACGCACTGCTGGACGCGTACGGCAAGGCGGGGCGGTGCGACGAGGTGCTGCGCCTCTTCCACGCCATGAAGCGCCAGGGCCTGCAGCCCAACGTGCTCACGCTGTCCGCCGTGGTGACGGCGCTGTCGCGCGCGGGCCGGCACCAGGAGGCGGCGGCGCTGTTCCAGCAGTACCGGGACATGGGGCTGCAGGTGGGTGGGGTGTGGGGTGTCGTGCTGTTTAGCTATTTGACGCTTTTTCTTTCTCATTGGGCTCAGGAGTCTCCCCCTCATTCTCCCCTTGGGCGACTTCGGGGTGCAGGTGGGTGTGGTGCGGTGGTGCACAGCGCGATACCAGCTATTTGAGGCCCTTTTTTTATAATTGGGCTCTAGGGGCTTCCCCTCGTTCTCCCGGTGTGCTGTGCTGTGCGCCATGTGCATGCACCCCCCAAGGTGGATGTGGTGGTGTACAGTGGGATCATTGACGCGCATGTGAAGCAGGGCAAGGTGGAGGAGGCGGCTCGAATCGATGCCCCTATCACTCGGATTTTGAGGCGCCTCAAATCTAAGACTTCTATCTGCCTCTGTCCGACATGTGCATTGCCCCCCCCCAGGTGGATGTGGTGGTGTACAGTGCGATCATCGACGCGCATGGGAAGCAGGGCAAGGTGGAGGATGCGATGAGTGTGTTCCGGCAGATGCTGCACGACGGCGTGCAGCCCAACGTGGTGACGTACAACTCGCTCATCGACGCTCTCGGCCGCTCCACCCAGGTATGGGTGTGGGTATCTTGAGGTGCCTCAGAATGACAGTGCAGCCCAATGTGGTGACTTACAAGTTACAACTCGCTCGTTGATGCTTTTGGCCACTCCACGCAGGTATGCAGTAGGGTTATATGGGGCGTCTATTTTTGAGGCGCCTCAAAAATATGCAGTAGGGTTATATGGGGCGTTGGCAGCAAGATCTTGAAGTGTCTGGGATAAAAAAATGCTGCATAACTTGATTGCACACATTCGAGTGTGCATGCGTGCACACACCCTGGTCCACTCTCGCCCGTTCACACCCTCGCACCGGCACGCGTGCACACTGACGCTTGCCTACCCCATGTCCGCATGCTGTTACTTTTGAGTCGGCTCAAAGGTCACCACACTGACGCTTGCTTACCCCATGTCCGCGTGCTGTGCTTCTTCAACCAGGTGACAACATCAGGAAAGAGAAGTGAGGCCCGGCGCAAGCGTGGCGAGCGCGGGGAGGTAGGGGAGGAGGTGGGCTTGGCGGGGGCGGAGGAGGAGGGGGAGGAGGAGCGGAGGGAGGTGCGGTTGGAGGCTGCCCTGCGCATGTTCCGAGAGATGAAGGCAGCGGGCGTGCGGCCCAACGTCGTCACCTTCTCTGCCATGCTCTCCACCTGCAGGTGCATGCGTGCGATTGTGCGTGCGTGCGTGAGTGCGTGCGTGGGTTGGTGGGTGGGTGGGTGGGTGGGGTGGGTGCTTGGGTGGGTGTGGGTGTGCCGGTGTATGTGTGTATGATATTTCTCTCCCTATGCTCCATCCATCCTGCTGTATTGTGCAATCTTGCCTTCCTACCTCCTTCCCACTCCCTCCCTTACTTCCTTCCCACACCTCCCCCCACTGGGAGAAATATCTTGTTGTCTCTCCGCCAATCCCTTGTCCCTGCTCTCTCTTCTCCTCCCCCCCTCACCCCCTCACCCCCTCACTGCCTCAACTTCGCCTCATCCCCCCCTCTCTCTCTCGCCCCGCTCACTCCCCTCGTGTACGACTGTCTTGCTGTACCCCTCTCCAACTGTCTCCCTCCCTCACCGCTCTCGCAGCCGTCTCTCCAACTGGCGCGACGCTGCCCTTCTCCTTCGCGAAATGGGCTCCACGTTTGAAGCCCCCTCCGTCCCTGCCACTACTGCTGCTGTTGCTGCTGCTGCTACTCCTGCCACTGCCACCCTTACCACTGCTGCTGCCACGAGCAGCAGTGACACGAGTGCAGGGGTGTATGTGCTCGCAGAGTCCATGCTGCATGGGTGTGTGCACGCAGATGGGGACAGCGAGGACGAGCGAGAGGAGGAGAGAGTGCAGCCGATGGACGAGGCAGGTGATAGCAAGACTCAGAGCAGCAGCAGCAGCGGGAGTAGCAGCGGGGGTAGCAAGGGGAGTAGCATGAGGAGCGGTGATGGTGAGCTGGTGCAACGAGTGAGGGTGCTGTCGCGTGGCGAGGTGGGTCAGCTGTTCGCAGCGGTGGCAGCGCTGGACTCCTCCACCTCCATCGCATTCTTCAACGCTCTCAACGACCTGCTCTGGCGATTCAACCAGGTACCGCGTGGACTTAGGGTGGGAGAGGTTGAGAATCCATGTTTGAGGCGCCTCAAGAATAGACTCCTCCACCTCCATTGCATTCTTCAACGCGCTTAACGACCTGCTCTGGCGATTCAACCAGGTACCGTGTTGTTGAATAGGGTGGGAGAGTTTGGAAATCCTTTTTCGAGGCGCCTGAAATTAGACTCCTCCACCTCCACCTCCACCTCCACCTCCATTGCATTCCTCATTGCATTCCTCATTGCATTCCTCATTACGTTCATTGCGATTCAACGAGGTAACAGGAGCAGTGGGAGCAAAAGCTGTGCTTTTTATTTGTGAATGTTGAATTTGACTCCACACAAGTAGCGGACCCATTGCCTTAACACTGACCTTCCTGTGCTTCCTTGACATCCCTCGTCATCACTGTCGAAACAGAGGGCGCAGGCAGTGCGGGTGACACGGGGGGCGCGGCGCTTGGGGGTGTACGAGGGGGCGGTGTGGGGTAAGGTTGAGGCGCAGGAGTGGGTGCTGGACCTGCACCTCATGTCCGTGGGAGCCGCCATGGCCATGCTGCACCTCTGGCTGCTGGACCTGCAGCGCCTCGTGCTCCAATTCAACCACGTTGGGAGCACTGGGAGCACCGGGAGCACCGGGAGCAGCAGTAACCCCCTACCACGCCTTCTCAAGTGAGTACACAGGAGTGAGCCTACAAGCTGGGCTGGTTCAAGGATGGCAGCACTAGTAGCTTGCCATGGCCATGCTGCACCTCTGGCTGCTGGACCTTCATTTATTCTCTTCATTCATCGTAACAGCCCCTTTGAATTATCCTTCGCGTTTCCTTCGACACTTTGCAACAGAACCCCTTTTCTTTCTGCTTTGCTTCTTCTGTCTCCCTTGAATCCGCCCCCCTGCCTCACCCCACCCATTTCTCCTCTCTCGCCCCTCTTTCCCCCCAAACCACCCCCCCCCCCCCCGTTCCCCCCCCCTTCCCCCTCCCCTCCCCCCCACTCTTCCCCCAGTGTGTTGACGGGTGGGGCGTCACAGCAAGGTGGTGGGCACGAGTGTGATCAAGACGCAGGTGGAGTGGAGGCGTGCCTCGTCCCTAACGTCTAATTCCCTGCCCTCTCACTGTCTCTTTCCTGTCCTCCCCCCCCCCCTGCCCCTTATGCTTTCCCCCAGTGTGCTAACTGGGTGGGGGCGCCACAGCAAGGTGGTGGGCACGAGTGTGATCAAGACACAGGTGGAGGCGTGTCTCCTCGCCCTCGCCTCCCCCTTCCGCTCCTCTGCGTCCAACGGCGGCCGCCTCAGCGCCTCCGGCCCGGCTGTGTCGCGCTGGCTGCTAGCGCTGGCAGAGAGAGGCACCAGCAACCCGCTGCTGTTGCAGGATGAGCGAGGGCTACGAGGGGCCTGGGCGTGAGGGGGTGCAGTGCAGCCACGGCTTGGTGTTACCTGTCCAGTCCAGCTTGCGGCCAATGTTTACCTTTCCCCTGAGGGACGGGGGTGTTTTTTGTGTGTAGTGGCTGTGAGGCTGTGAGCTGAGCAATGGGCTGCAGGCTTGAGTTGCTTTGCTATGAGCTCCAGCTTTGCAACCGCAGCAGCAGCAGTAGCAGCAGCCGGAGCAGTAGCAGCAGCTTTCCCCATTGTTGCAGCTTCCACTACTGCAGCTGCTGCTGCGAGCTGCCCCAATTTTCGTGTCCCGCCCTCTTGCCTCATCTATTCTTGCAACTTCAAGCTGGGCGCCCAACACATACTATTTGGGCTTCAGCTTTCCCCCCTTTCTTTTTGTGCATGTTTTTTCGTTTTCCTGTTTATAAATGGAGCACTTATCATATCACCATACAAGCCACTTGGTACATATTTGGAGACATTTGACTAGGCAGTACACTCAGAGGAGTGCTTGTTTTCCGGTTAGGTCGTAACATCGCTTGCTGCGAAGCATGACTAGTTGGAGGGCAGCTCAGAGGCAAACATGGTGGTCGCAATTTCACAGCCCACCCGCACATGGGGCCACATACAGTACCACTGTTTGATGAGAAGTCTATCAAGCACCTGAAGAGCCACCTCAACCAATACAGTGCGCTACGAGGCGGCTGGGTTGCGTGAGGAGAAGCGTGCCTTGACGGAGGGGAGCTCAGAGGCGAACATGGCATTGACGGCCCACCCGCACATGGGCCCGAACACCTGCTCGAATGCTTGGGTGAGCTGCACGCGCACTCGGGCGGTCAGGGTCTTGCCCTTGATGCTGCTGGCGTAGTGTCTCTGAGCGAGCTGGCACGGGGAGAGGGGAGGGAGGTGTGGTGAGAGGGCAGTGCGGGTGGTGAGATGTGTGAGCGGGCACTGGCACCACAAGTCGGAATACCACCGCTCCCTCATGTGCAGCCCACCGTGCTGGTGGCCGCCCCACCTGCCAGCCCACACCATGATCTCACCACACAGTCTTCCACTCCACCACACAGCCATGCGCCGCTCCACATACCCATGCACCGCACCACACAGCCATGCACCGCTCCACATACCCATGGACCGCACCACACAGCCATGCACCGCACCACACAGCCATGCACCGCACCTTTTGTCCACAATCCCAATCTACCACCCATCTCCCCACCTGCCACTTACCCCTGCACATGCCACCCTCAAACCCCACCTGCCACACGTGTGTGTCGACGGGCACGGCAGCGTGCTGGTCCAGCGACAGCAGCGCCACGCACGCCGCCACCTTGGGCCCCACGCCTGGCAGCTCGCACAGCTGCCGCTCCGCCTCCTGCCAGCCCTGCTGCCGCATCGCCTGCAGCCAGTCACTGCCAGTGATGCCGCTGGTGGCTTGCACTGAGTGTGGTGGGGGGAGGGGAGGAGTGGAAGCGTAACGGGGATGAGCAGACCGCTCTACTGCCTGGCAGCTCGCACAGCTGCCGCCCCACCTCCTGCCAGCCCTGCTGCCGCATATCCTGCAGCCAGCTGTCACCGGTAACGCCGCCTGTGGCCTGCACTGAGTGTGGGGGGGGAGGGGGGTATGACGGGAGTGGCGAATAGGGGGGGTAAGGTAAGCAGTGGCAGTGCAACGGGGATGAGCGAGCCACTCCAACTCCTGCCACCGCTGCTGCCGCATGGCCTGTATCCTCTCGCGGCCACTAATGCCGTTTGTGCTGAGCACTGTTTGTGGTGGGGTAAATAGGAGAATAAGGGGAGTTGATCCCATACAGGAAGAAGAGGGGGGGGGGGGGCGGGTGGGGATATACTGACAGGTAAAGAGATGGGTGGAGATAACAAACAACAGGGAGGGAGAAATCCAAAAGAATAAGCACATATCCTTTCTGAAGGGCACTGAAACAGAAAGACCAAACAGCGTACTCTGGCGAAGCTGAGATGCAGTCTGTCTGCACGATGATGGCCACGTGGTACCCGGACCAATCAGCTCTCAAGTAGTACTTACCTTCCTCGCCTTCCTAAAGCTCCTCCCCCTCCTCACTTTGGTGAAGCTGAGATGCAGTCTGCACGATGAAGGCAGCCCGGTAGCCGAACCCATTGGCCCTCAAATATTCCTCCGTTAGTCCGGTGAGGCGCAAAAGCGAGGGGAAGGCGTGAAAGGGCTGGCCGTTAATGTGGGCTACAAGGGGTCCCTGCTGGGATAGCACCTCCACCATGGCTGCAGGGAAGAGAGAAGGGGAGAGGGTGGGTACAAGAGGAAGGGATGGTTGTCTGTTCTGTGTAGCCCACGAGGGGGGCCTGCTGGGACAGCATATCCACCATGGCTGCAGGGAGGAGAGAAGGGGAGAGGGTGGGGAGAAGAGGTAGAGGGTCGGGTTTGCTTCTGGAGGAGCCTTAACAAGGGATAGATCATAGTTGGCTGTGTGGGCTATGAGGGGGCCATGCTGCTGGGAATCTGGGATAGCACCGTCACCATGGCAGTAGGTGAGCAAGAAGGAGAGGGTAGGGGAGTAATGTAGAGGATGGGAGGCGGAGAAGCAAAAAAGAAAGGGAGGGTTGGCAGGTGCAGAACATGTGGGTGATGACGAGCAAGGGGACACGGGCAGGGGGGGCGGTGGAGCGAAGGGAGAGAGGCAGGATTTGATGGAGGGAGGGAAGGGAGGAGGGCGAGAGAGGGATTTGGGGATACCGACATGATATTCTGGAGATGTGGTTGTTGGAGGAACAGATGAACTGAAAGAGACACTCCACTGGATCCTGCATGCATCGTAGCAGCCAGGCGTGGAGAGAGTAGAGGGCAGGGATGGCTACTAGACACAGTCGAGGCCAAGCAGGAACGATCCATTCAGGGAAGAGGGCGAGAGGGCGAGAGGGCGAGAGGGCGAGAGGGCGAGAGGGCGAGAGCAATGACCTGTCGGAGGATTCGGTAGCCCGTGATCATGGGGAGGAGGGATGCAAAGTGCGCGTCACACTCTGCAAACTCGCGGTACCTGCAGTGGCATCGGCAATCATAAGGGATGCTCGCATACCCATTGATATACAGCAAGGCATTCCAAAGCTTAAAAGAGTTTGCGCAGCACCCAAACTCTCAAAGCACTTCTTTCATTCCAAGGCTTAATAAAGCTCGCACAATCGCAAAGCTCCTCAAACTCTACACGTTCCACAGCACCCACCCACACGTGTGATGCGACGCACACCCATGACCTCGGATCGACAAGAGGGAGCAACAGCAAAGACACGCAACAACTGCAACAGCAGCAGCAGCAGCAGCAGAAGGCGTTGCGTTGGGGCAAGACGGTAATGAGAAGAGAACGAAGGAGCGACAGAGCTTATCCAGAACTGCCTCTGTTGATTCTTTGCATTGTTAAAACGAACAGCACCCCCCATGTTGCTTGCAGGGTCATGAGGAAACAGCCAGCAGTTGCCGGCCAGAGAGGCAGACTCACAGGTCGAGTGTGTTCACGTGGAGGTTCAACAGATCTTCCACGGCAGCCATCACTGCTGCCTCTGCTGCTCCAGAACCCCCCTCCCCACTTGCATGAGCAGCAGCAGTAGCAGTAGCAGCAGCAGCAGCAGCAGCAGCAGGGGCAGCAGCAGCATCGGTGCCATTGTCAGGCATTGTTCTCAGAACGGCTGTTTCCCGCTCTTCCTCTGCTCGCCCCTCTGCCTGGCACTCGCCTTGTTCCTGCTCCCTCACCCGCCCTTGTGCCGTGGACAACGCACCGGCAGCATCCATCACCGCCGCATCACCACGACACCCGTCCCCTTCACCCTCATCCTCTCGCTCCTCTTTCGCCGTCATGGCAGGAGGATGGACGCACACCGAGACAGGGCCCAGGGGCACTGACTAAAGGGGGGGGGGAGAGAGAAGCATGGTAAGGAACAAGGCAGGGGAACGGACAAGAGATGCAGAGAGGGAGGAGGACGTGGTTGGAAGTTGGAAGTTGAAGGAAAGGAAAGGGGGATTGATGGTTCAATGGGTGAGCGAGGAGCCGTTCTCTGCCTGCATGTGTGAACCAAACACAGTTTGAAAACCATGTTCAAAGCAGCCACTGCGGAGGGAAGATGTCAGGAATCCGCCTGGGCCGTGGGCCGTGGGCCGTGGCCTAGCAACAGCAGCACACGGAGCACGTAATGCTCCATCCACGACCTATGGATGTACCTGCCGCAGGGTGACCAGGCGATTGGCCACGACACCTGAAAACTCCCCTGGGCCTGTTTCCACCCACCTGCAAAAAGCCATGGTGTGGGACGCAGATGAATGGGTGGCGTCATGCGAAGCAAGAGAGGCAAGGGCTTGAGCCACCATGAGTCATCATGAATGGGTGGCGGCATAGTGTGTGTATGTCCCAAGAGAGCCAGCAACGTGGAAGGAAAGCGCAATTCCCCGGTCAAGCAACTCTCTTCACGCTCTCTCCACCAACCAGCCTCCCTGCATCTCTATCGGCCCCCAGCCCTCCTCCCACCCACCCCTTCCCCCCCCCACCCTGCCTTCCTTCCCCCGCCCTCCCCACTTTCCCCCCTATGCGCCCATCACGCGCACCTGAACGTCTGTCCGGTGGCGAAGGTGAGGTGCAGGTCCAGCTCGCCCTGCTCCACTCCCTCCCCCACCCTCCCCTCTCCCCCTAACCCCTATGCGCCCATCACGCGCACCTGAACGTCTGTCCGGTGGCGAAGGTGAGGTGCAGGTCTAGCTCGCCCTCCCCCACTCCCAGCTGCCGCCACCGCCACTTGCGACGATCCGATTCCGTTTCTGCACAACCCCCAGCAGCAGCAGCGGCAGCAGCAGGTGCAGCAGCAGCAGCAGGTACAGCAGCAGGAGCAGGTGCAGCAGCAGCAGCAGTTGCAGCAGCAGCAGCAGGTGCAGCAGCAGCAGCAGGTGCAGCAGCAGCAGCAGGTGCAGCAGCAGCAGCAGGTACAGCAGCAGCAGCAGGTGCATGTACTAGTTCTTCTGACGCAGGTGGCGCTGCACTTTGCTTCCCTTTACCTCTTCCACCGTCGCCTGGCACCCCTCCATCCCCGTCCACACCTCCCCCTCCTCGCCGCTTCTTCACCTGCCTGTAGTGCCGGGTCAGATCCCCCTCACCTCCACTGCTCTCATTACCTCCACTGCCTCTGCTTCTGCCTCTTCCTCTTCCCCTGGTTCTCTGAACATTGCTACTGTTCATAGCCACGTCAGCACCGGCAATGCCGTCCGTGGAAGCATCGGCAAGGCTCAAGGTTGCGTTATCACCAGCATGAGGAAAGGCCGAAGCAGGAGCAGTGACAGCAGCAGCAGCAGCAGCGGCAGCAGCAGGTGGAAGTGGAGGAGAAACATAAAGAGAAATGTCAATCTGGCGCTGATCCGCATCTCCTCCCTCCTCTCCTTTGACTGAATTACTAGATTCTCCTGATAAAACCAACAATCGGCTCCCCTGTTCATCCAACGCCTCCCTCTTCGCACCCTTCACCTTCACCTCCGCCCCCAATATCTCCTCATTCCCCGTGCTCCCCACATTCCCACCGTTTTCCCCCGTCGCCCCATTCCGCCCTCCCCGCTTTCCTCTGTGGCGCACGGATTGCCATACGGGCAGGGGGAAGGGGGGCATGTAGTGGGGGGAATGAGGCGGAAAGGCGGACACGCAGGCCGGG
Organism: Closterium sp. NIES-67; assembly: GCA_027943415.1. Classification (NCBI taxonomy): domain Eukaryota; kingdom Viridiplantae; phylum Streptophyta; class Zygnematophyceae; order Desmidiales; family Closteriaceae; genus Closterium; species Closterium sp. NIES-67. The sequence continues at coordinate 165,016 of BQMB01002322.1, forward strand.
GGAGGAGGAGGGAAGGGGAAGACAAAGCAGGATGAGGGGAATGGCGCAGGATGGGCGCTAGGACGGACCAAGGGCGGCACGCGGAGGCTCCAGGAGACGATAGGGCGTGACGGGACGAACGATGAAGGGAAAGCTCGGGACAGAGTAGAGTCGGGAGTGAGGGAGCTCCCGAAGGAGGGGGTTGGGGGAATGTTGAGACCACGGTACGGTGGAGCCGTTCGGAAAGCGGCGCTGGAAGCCGGCCGCGAGGCAGAATGGCCGCTCGCGAGAGCAGTTCGTGACGGCGCGACACGCGTGTTCGCCAACGTGGTAACCAGCAGCGAGCGTCGTGATCGGAATGCGGAGAATGGTACTGGGGGGGTCGCCGTTGGAAACGAAGCACACGACGGCCGTGGCTCTGGGCCGAATGGAGAGACGAAACGAGGTAGACGGATAGAGCGAGGGCGAGTGGGCGATGGGATCACGGAGAGCGCAGCCATAAACCAAGTTTGCAAGTTCCAAGCAAATGATAGCCGCCTGAGGCTTTCGTTGCTGTGCTCTACAGATCTGACTCTTGAGCGGTGGCGCGAGTGAGCAAAACACAACATGGTTGCGCCATGAGGTTATTTCGACATGCTTTGAAGTCCCATTCGAAAGCACACTCCTTACACGATGACCCTAAACATAGCAAAATACAAGCTCAAAAGCACAACGATGCATTTTCACGGATCAATGGATGTGCTTGAATGAATGCCTTTTTTATTAATGAATTACCATATGTACACCATTTGCGTCTTATAATCCTTCCTGCTCCCTATAGTTTGTGTTATGTGCCAATAACCAGATACACCCTTTAAGTGTGTGTTATCCTCCACTCTGTTCCCTTGGCCTTCACTACAACGCTACTGAACGCCACTAACGAGATACACCCCTTACCCTCGCCACGGGAGACCCCGTCAGCGACAGCAACACTATCCGCAAGGGGATTGCGTCGGGACCACCATAGCCCTCACACTATCCCTCGAACCACCTCATCTCGCTTTAGGGAACTGTCAAAATGATGTTTGATGGGGCACTCGTTGGGCAGCACAACGCGCTTCGTGCATGCGTTGGCACGAGATGATTCGTTGATTGTTTTCTTTCTTCCTTACAAGCTTTCCAACTCAACCCAACCCAACTCAACCCAACCTAAGAGCCGTGAACAAACTCGCATCAGCATATCGACGCGGCGCGCAGCCAGCCAATCTCACCTGGCCCTCGTCGCCCTCCACCGCGTCAGCACTCTCACTCCCTGCTCCTCCCACCAGCCCGCTCCGTCCACTTCATCCAATCCCCCTCTTGCTCGTACTGTACCTTGTCCTCGATAATCTCTCCACTCCACCGACCGCACTCTCGGCGTCTCCAAGGGCAACTCTGCGCGGCCCACCTTGGATGGGCGACGGAGAGGGCCGAGCTAGTTCCTAGGGTACTCCGGGTGTCTGCTCTCAGTCCCGCAAAAGAGGACAGAATCTAGGTGGGGGGAGCGCCAAGCCAATCGGTAGGCTTGCGATCCGTGAACGGCAGAACCTCGGAAAGTGCGCTGTGCACGAATACCCCTCGGGTGTCATGCCTTAGTATTTGAGAAGGCAGCAAATTGGGCAAGAGGAGGAGCTAAGCTGCGAATCTTTCTGCCATCCTTCCCAGCGCTGCTGCTGTATACACAGCCGTCGTTTCGTTGCGTCTGCAAACACAAGGATATTTTCCTATGGGGAACGCGGATATCAGCTCCGAGACTTCCAGCAACGCTGGGAAGCCTTGCGACTACAGTCGGCCCCTTGGAAACACGGAGGAGGTACGCGTCTTGTTCGTTATCGCTACCCCGGCCTGCTCCCATGTCGTTGCGCAGAGATTCTGCAGCGTAGCCACCTCGTGTTTTCAGTCGGAAAGAGGTATCTCCGACGTCCTACTTTGCTCTCTCCTCCTCGGAAATCGTGGATTGGTGAACTGTGCAGAACTGGCTCCGTGCGGTGAATGGAGGCACGGGGAACACGGTTGTGGGTGTCCTCGTCAGTTTGGAGGTGAAGCGCGAGGCTCTGCAGAACGCGGTAAACAGCGTTCAAAAGAAGCATCCCAGGCTGCGCTCGCAGCTCGTCTTCGTCGACGGTCGCCCGCACTTCCAGGTGCGCTGCTGCTCGCTTGGCACCAAGGAACGACCTGTTCATCCCATGCTGATCAGGCTGAGAGATCTGCTTCAACGACTTATGGTCGTCCCGCCTTTTCCGGTTCTTAATACGAACATACTTAAGTACTCTGAGACGACCGTGCTGACTCTAATGCGTGCCCTGCCTTTCCTTCGTCACAGACAACTGCCAGTGGCGTTGTGGAGGTCGAAGTGATCGAGAATATCCCCGATTCTATCGCGGCGTCTTCTGACTGTAACGGGGAAGGCTCTGAGGAGTTTTTGGACGACTCCTTTGAGATCGGACGGCGGTGCTCGATGGACAATGGAGGCAAGATAGCTGCTGTTGAAGAGGAGGGGATGGAACGCAGCGAATCGGGCCGCAATGGGTACAAGATGAGTCTGTGTCAGGACCACTGGCTGAGGATCGTTGAATCCGCCATGAACGAGCCGTGGAAGTGTGACGAGTCGTCTGTGGGGGGGGAAGCTGCGAGCCTCCTGTGCTTCAGGCTGTACAGGTAAAGCTCAGCCATGGCGTTGCTTATTAAGTATTTCTTAAGCAGATCGGGCTGCTCAGACGATTGGGTTTTTGCTTATCCTTTATATGGTTTCTGGTATCTTCTCACAGGCTTCACGAGGGTCGTTCGTTGATTCTTTTCCGTGCACACACGTCTGTGTGTGACCGCAAGTCTGCTGGCATCGTTGTGGAAGATCTCCTCTCCTTCCTTGATGATGAAGTCAACGGCAATGGAAGCCGTTCTGATCTTGGCAGCACAAATGGGTGCTCCGTGAATGAGCTCGGTCTGAAGGCCACAGATCAAGCCGGGGAGAGCCAGAGCGCAGATCTGCCAGTGCAGCAGTCTCTGAAGGCTGTGGAGGATTGCATCCCTCCGGAACTTTCCAAGAAGCCATTCTGGGCTCACGGCCTTGATGTTGTTGGTAAGCCCGTGAACCTCTTTTTTGGCAAACAACACATGCCTTACTTTCCGCATATGTATGTCGTGATTTGCTTTCCGTTATTCAAGATCGCTTACTTTATTCCTGTTGTACAAACAGGCTATGGGTTGAATTCTAGGCGGTACGCATGGCTGCCATTCCATGATTCGTCATCAGAGCGACAGTCTGCTCTGATCCGCTCTGGACTCAGCAGATCTGACACTGAACGGCTTAAGCAGGTGAAACCTCAGTAGGTGCAGCACCCTTAGCAATCCGGATAGTGTCATTTTCTCGTTGATATATGATTCCATGCCTGTGCTGACTGTTTCCCGCTTACATGCCATGCAGGCATGTGAGAAGCACAACATCACTGTGTTTGCAGCAGTGGCGGGTGCAGCACTGAAAGCTGTGGCTAGTGTGAAGGAGCTGGGCCGTAAGGGGGAGCACTTTGCTGTCACCACGTTTCTGGACTGTCGTTCCCTGCTCCCCCATGAGATCACCTTGGACACTGTTGGTACGATGCTCTTCAGTTCTGTCCTAGGTGTCTGTTAAGTCGTATTTTCTCCTCTCCCTCGTGCACATGCGGTGTTTTGCCTGTGCTGGTATTTTTGCATCCATTATGTCAAAGCGCAATAATTCCGCTACATGAGAGGCGATTTCCTTTACCGTTATGGCTTCATGCCCTTCCCTTACTTCACACTGACTCGTGTGCTTAACTTGCAGGGTTCTATCATTCGGCCATGATGCATACGCATCAAGTGAGTGAGACTGCTGGATTCTGGAACCTTGCAAAGCGCTGTCACGAGTCGTCTCTGCATGCCATCAAGAACAGGAAGCACTACACTGACATGGGTGACCTCAACATGCTCATGGCTCAGGTGAGGACAGAATGAAGGACTGCACATGGTGTAGTGACGGTGTGTTGATGGGTGCGTGTGTCTGTATTTTTTAGTGTGGGTGTGTGTATAGAGGATGACAAAAGGATGCTATTTGTTGTCCAATGTCGTACATCAATTCAACCACTAACCGTGTGATGCATTTTTTTCTGCAGGCCATTTTTCATCCCCAGCTCACCCCAGCGAGCTCTCTGCGAACCTCCACTGTCTGCTCCTTCTGGGATGCGCTGCATGAGAAGATGCAGGTGAGTTAAGAGTGACAGTTTTTATTTGCATGGAAGTTGAGATTAATGCAGTTCTTGTGCTCCAAAATATACATCGCAGCAGATGTGTTCTCACTGTCAAACTTTGTCCTTGGTGTTGCATTACTTCCTTGCAGAGATTCGTGGACAGGTTGGGCGTGGAGGACTATGTTGGCTGCTCCTCTGTTCATGGCGTTGGACCGTGTTTTGCCATCTTTGATTCATTTCGTGAAGATGGGCTCCACCTCTCAAATGTCTATCCCACGCCCCTTTTTTCACACACAATGATGCGCCAAGTCGTTACAAGGATGATGGAGTTTCTGCAAGAAGCGTGCGATGGAGCTGAGTAGATGAATGTGCCTTTGCATGATATTTCTCATAGATGTTCATTGTACAGGTAGCTTGGTCTTCACATCTTGTAATGGTTAAGGAATATATTTTTTGGTGATGGAATACGATTGTTGAATACATGTTCTTATGAACGATGATAACGCACTGCATAACTGGTGATTGGTGACACCGATATCCTCTTCCGAAACGAGTTTTACCGAGTCCCAGGCAAAACCTCCCTTGAACCCTGCTCCGGGTTGCACTGCACCTCGCCAAAACCCGCCTCCCCGTCTGCTCAGATCTGAATGCTTGCCTGCATCCCGCCTACATCTCTCCTTCTCGCCATCTGCACTAACCATCTAACCTAACCCTTGCCTAGTTCCCAGTCTCAGCATTGGCTGGCTCCTCCTCCCTACATCGGATCGGTGTTTTTTCCTCTTCATAACCAGCTGGCAGGCACCTTTCCTATTAGCCCTTAACCTTTCTCCGCCTCTGCCCCGTCCCTCTGATATTTCTTTCCGTCCGTTCCTCGTTCCCCCGCGCCTCGGTGTTTCTCACCTGCCATTTCTATCCTGTTCCCATACTGTACGGTCTCTAGGGCCACGCAAAGGCGAGAGGGCGAAAAGGAGTGAGTGAGTGAGTGAGTGAGACTGAGTGAGATAGGAGTCAGAAGGCAGTGCGAGAGGAGCCATGACAGGGTCTACTGAGGCAGAGCCGCAGAAGGAGACGACTACCCCCCAGGACACTAACGTGGAAGCCACCGCCACCCCCATGGATGCAACTGCCACTGCTAACGACGCTAACCCTCCCGCTCCAGACGCTCCCGCCGCTCCCGCCGCTGCTGCTGCCGCTGCTGCCACAGGAGAGGATAAATCCGCGCCAAAGGATGCTGCCCCTGCTGCTGTAGAGGATAAGCCGGCCTCGGATGCTGCGCCTGCTGCGGCGGCGGCTGGTGCTGTTGCTGGCGCGGAGAGCAAGGAGGGAGAGGGCGGCGCGGACAAGGGGGACGGCGGCGAGGGGGAAGAGAAGAAGGGCAAGGCGTTCACCCCCGCCATTCGCGCAGAGATCCTCCGCCAGGTGCGTGCGCGCGCTCGGGCGTTCTTGCGCTATTGCGCGCATACGCGCCACGCGTCTCCATGTCCTCTCTTTAACACTACTCATTGAGGGTTATTGCGCATACATCCCCAAAACTTCACGCATTGTACATCGCCTCTTGTTCCGGTATCGTCGCCCATAGTCCGCCATGCCTTACCCCCCGAAGACTCCTGATCCCTAAAACCCTTACTGCTTTCCTGGTCTCTTTATCTCCCTGGTTATTTCCAACATTATTAAACCCTTATTTGCTGCTGTAGTTGTGCCGTTATTTATATTCGTTAACCCCGTTCGTAGATCCTGATCGTTGATCCTGATCGCTTGTGTTCGCCGACCCGGGCGATCGTCGTCGCAGGTGGAGTACTACCTGAGCGACAGCAACCTGCCGCGCGACCGGTTCATGCAGGAGAAACTCCAGGAGGGCAACGGATGTGAGTAAAGCGAGGGGTTCTGGATGCTTCTGTGCACGGGAGGAGAGGAGACGGGAGGGAGCACGTTGTGACCCGTGACCCGTGACCCGTGACCCGTGCCTGTGCCATTAGTTCTGTGCAAATTTTAGGTGCCTCATTCATATTTTTGAGGCGGCTAAAAAAAAGATACCTCTGCAGCCTTCTCGCATCGCATGCTGTGTTGGTTGGTTGGTTGTTGCGATCGCTCAACAATCCGTTGTTTCGTTTCGTTCCTCGCTTGAAGAGCCGACGATCGCAGCAGCCTCGTCCCTGCATTCCCCCTCTTTCCTTCCATTCGCGAAGCGCTGATTGACCAACCTATTGTAAAACCCCGTCACCCCCTCCTCCTCCCTCCTCCCCCCCCCCCCCCCCCCCCCTCTCTTTCCCCGATTCGCTTTCTCGCCCCTCCCCGTCTCCGCCAGTCGTGCCCCTGGCGCTGCTGTGCACGTTCTCGCGCATGCGCAAGCACCTGGGCGTGCTGCCCGACGCGCCCGTGCCCGCGCACCTGGTGCGCGCCACGTACGAAGTGCTGCAGGACTCCACCTTCCTCAAGTTCTCCGACGACGGTGCGTGGCGGGGGGGGAGGGGGGGGGAGAAGAACGCGGGTGGGGGGTGGAGAGAACGTGGTGGGGGGGACAGGGGGGGAGGGGAGGGGGGGGGAAAGGAGGGCGAGCACCTGGTGTGCGCCACGTACGAGGTGCTGCAGGAATCCACCTTCCTCAAATTCTCCGCCGACGGTGGGTGGGGGGACGAAGGTGGGTGCGCGGAGGGAGGGGAGGGGGAGATCGGGGGGGGAGAAGGGGGGGGGGGGGGGGGGGATGAGGGAAGCGGGTTGCGGAGAGGGGGGAGTGGTGTGGGGGACAGCGGGTGCAGGGATGTTTGAGGGAGGGCTATAGGACGTGTGGCGGTGGAGTGGAGGGACGTTGTACTATAACCTGCCCGGAAAATTCAGCGCATTTCAACCTCCCTCCACTCCCTCCGTCCCTCACACCCTCTCCCCACCCGCCCTCCTCCTGACTTACTCCTTCCCCTGCATCTTCTTCCCCCCACCCCAACCCCATCCGCGCATCAGGCAAGCTGGTGGGGCGCGAGGGCGAGGTGGCGATGGGCGCGGAGCGCATAAAGGAGATCAACGCGCGGTCGCTGTACGCCGCGCCGTTCCAGTGGAATTCCACTCTCGACGACATCCGCGGCTTCTTTGGCACGCTCGGGCCGGTACGTGCCGTGCCCATGTGCCCTGCCATGCCACACCTCACCACGTTTCCTCATCGCCGTTTCCTCAACACTGATCGTCGCCCGCCCTCCAGCCCCCAGCCACCCCCCTGCTCTCCTTTCACTCTCCCCCTCCTTCCCTCCATTCCCCTTGGTTCTCCTCTCCTCTCCTCTCCTCTCCTCTCCACTCCACTCCTCTCTCGCGCGCCAGGTGAAGAGTGTGTGCATGCGGCGGCACCCGGCGTCCAAGGCGTTCAAGGGGTCGGTGTACGTGGAGTTCGACTCGGAGGACGACATGCGCAAGGTCGCCGCCATGGCGGACGTCACCTTCAACGGCGCCAAGCTGCACCTGCAGGCCAAGTGAGTAGCACGGATGGAGAGAGTGGGGGGAGGGGGGGGAGTGGGGGGAGTGGATGGGAGAGTGGTGAGAAGGGTGCCCATGGAGAATGCTGCAAGCCTGCCTGGCTGACTGACTGACTGACTGACTGACTGACTGACTGACTGACTGACTTACTGACTGACTGACTGACTGGGACGACTTTTGTGTCCGCTGTCTAGCATTGCAGAAAATGTGTGCTTTCTGATAGCGCCTCTGTATCTCTTGCTCAGTTCACCTGATCTCAGCTGTTGAAACGCGCCTGTGCCCGTGCCCGTGCCCGTGCCCGTGCCCGTGCCCGTGCCCGTGCCCGTGCCCGTGCCCGTGCCCGTGCCCGTGCCCGTGCCCGTGCCCGTGCCCGTGCCCGTGCCCGTGCCCGTGCCCGTGCCCGTGCCCGTGCCCGTGCCCGTGCCCGTGCCCGTGCCCGTGCCCGTGCCCGTGCCCGTGCCCGTGCCCGTGCCCGTGCCCGTGCCCGTGCCCGTGCCCGTGCCCATGCCCGTGCCCATGCCCATGCCCATGCCCATGCCCATGCCCATGCCCATGCCCATGCCCATGCCCATGCCCATGCCCATGCCCATGCGCACCTATGTGTCCTCCTATGTGTCGCCTGGCAGGAACGAGTGGCTGCAGCAGGCGAGGGAGGACTGGCAGAAGCGCGTGGCGGAGCAGGGAGACGACGCCGGGTGAGCAGAGCAGATCTGCTGCCCCTTCCCCTCCGCCGCACCCCCTTGCGTCTTCCTCACCTCACGCTTCTTTGCTCCCTCTTTGTGCCAGCCCCTGTTGTCTGCGGCATATCGTTCACTTCCCCTGAAGCCACCAGCCTTTCGCTCCATTGCTCGTCTCATCTCCTTTCAGCTCTAACTCTGTGTCAGTCCTCTATCCTCTGTATTAAGCCGTCTCCTCCTCTCTCCTCTCCCCGCTACCTATGTACCAATCTGAACCGTGATGAACCGCCTAGCACCTCTCTTCGTCCTGATCTCCGTAGGTGATTTTGTAGTCGACTCAAAAAATCACTCCAGCGCCTCGCTTCGTCCTCATCTCCGTTCACCTCCCAGCGTCCCACCATGTCTCGCGATCCCTTTTCCACACGTCGCCCATCCCTTGCGTTCCCACCCCTTCCCTTCTGCCCAATCCTTCTTGCAATCACGCACTTCAGCAGCCTGCCCCAATCTGCATCCTTGTCCGCATGCCGCTCCTCCCCCTCCTCCCCCTCCGCCCCCTCCGCCCCCTCCTCCCCCTCCTCTCCCCCCACCCTTGGTGCTTTGTTGATTGCTCAGGAGGTGTGATGCCGACGAGTCTATTTTTGAGGCGCCTCAAAAATAGACTCTCCCCCCACCCTTGTTGCTTTGTTGATGCCTTCGTTGTTCAGGAGGTGCGATGCCGACGATGGGGATGAAGTGAGGCCGCCTGCCAAGGCCAGGAAGATGGAGGAGGGGAGGGAGGGAGGGGCAGAGGAGGGAGGGGGGGCGGAGGAGGAGGAGGAGGAAGAGGAGGATGAGGACGCATATCCCAAGGGGCTTATCCTGGGGTATAGTCTGTTGGTTCCTGGGGATGGTGCTGGGGAGAAGGGTAAAGAGGAGAAGGCGGAGGGGGAGAAGGGAGGGGTTAGCAATGGGGAGGTGAAGGAAGGGGAGGAGAAGAAGGAAGGGGAGGAGAAGAAGGAAGGGGAGGAGAAGAAGGAAGGGGAGGAGAAGAAGGAAGAGGAGGAGAAGAAGGAAGAGGAGGAGAAGAAGGAAGGGGAGGAGAAGAAGGAAGGGGAGGAGAAGAAGGAAGAGGAGGAGAAGAATGACACGGATAAAGAGATGGTGGATGCAGCAGAAGTGGAGAAGAATGCGGAAGAGAAACAGAAGAAACCGGAGGAGGAAGGGAAGGAAGCAGAGAAGGGGGAGGAAGAGGAGGGCGTGGAAGGGGCAGCAGAGGGGAAAGGGGACGAGAAGAAGGGAGAGGAGGGAAAGAAGGAGGAGGGGGAGAAGGAGAAGGAGGAGGAAGAAGAGAAGGCGGGCGGTGAGGCGTTGGGCAAGAGGAAGCGGGAGGAGCGCGTTGTGGCGGAAGGGGTGACCCGGGAGGAGTGCCGCTTCGTGTTTGAAAAGTTTGGCATTGTCAAGGTGGGTTCTAGGTGCCGTTCTTGGAAACAAACGCCTGAGGTTGTGGTAATGCTGCCTGGCAGACCAGCTAGCTGCATGGCCTGTAACCTGCTCCTTCCTTTCCCCATATTAGGAACTGCCATGGTTTCCTCCCTTGCACTAATCCTCACTCCCTTGGCCTTCGTCTGACTTGCTCCAAGTCTCACTTCCTCCTGCATCCCCCGTTTGCTCTATCCGCAGGTCATGGAGTACAAGGCGGGCGACATGACTGGGTAAATTCGGTGGTGACTCTCGAGTCTCGAGTCGACTCTGACTCACAAGTCTCGCTACCTCCCTCCCTCCTTTCCCCACCTGCTCGCCTCACCCCGGCTCCCGGCAGTTCGTGGAGTACAAGGCGGGCGACCTGAGCGGGTTCATTCGGTTTGAGTCGCCGGAGGGGCCCATCAAGGTCAGCAACAAGGCCAAGTCTGCGCCGGCTGCGCTCACCATCAAGGGCTACCCCGTCACTGTGCACATCCTCCAAGGTGGGGATACTGATACTGTGCTGCGGCTGCTGCTGCTGCTGCTGCTGCCACTGGTTTCCGTGTTTGACTTGTGGCTTTTGGGACGTCTTAATACGCGCCTGTGGCGCTCACCATCAAAGGGGGGGAAGGGGTGGGGGGGGGGGGGGGTTACTCTGTCATGGTTCCGAATCCTGGAACGTGTGGGATTAGTGTCACAGTGCTGCTGCTAATGCCTCTGAAATGAGTGCAAGACTAATTGCTTGACTGGAAAGCATGCTCTGGGCAAATGCAGGCGTGGTGGTGGTGGTTCCGTAGCTTATGTGCGAACAGCACAGTTCCAGCTTGTTGCCTGATCGGGAGAGAGCTCAATTCCCTCGCTCGTGTGCATGTGACTGACTTGTGCCTCGCTCGTGGTTGCATTGCAGGGGAGGAGGAGGCGGAGTACTGGAGCAAGCTGAGGGACGGGCAGAAGAAGCGCAAGGACGCAGGAGGCAGAGGCGGTGGCGGCTTCCGGTGAGACCTCTAGTCGTTATACTTCGTCAACAGTGCCTTTCCTTGGCTTCTGACCCTCTCTCCCCTCCCGCCTCTTCCCCTGCCTCCTAGATCCTTCCCTTGGGATCCGTCCCAACCTCTCCCCCCCCCCCCGGTAATGCCACCTCAATCTGCCTTCCTCAATATTTCCTTTCTATCCTCTTCGCGAATGTTGGGCTTACCTTGTGCACGTCCCACAGGGGTGGCAGGGGGTGGAGGGGAGGCAGGGGTGGGCGAGGAGGGCGGGGGCGAGGTGGAGGCCGGTGGGGAGGGAGGAGAGACGGGCGAGGAGGAGGCAGAGGGGGTGGTGGGAGAGGAGGAGGAGGCGGCGGGAGGGGGGGTAGCCACCAGAGGTTTGACGAATAAACGACTGAAGATGGATAGTCGCTGGTATTGGAGGAGGGTCGCATGGCATGGCATGGTCGAAAAAATGACCAGTTTTGACAGTGTAATGTTTCTGATGATGGGCCTGGTGAAATGAGAGGCAGTACCGGTAGTTAAAGGGTGGGATGCAGTGAGGTGGGAAGGGTAGGCAGTGCTTTGGAAGGCTGTTCAACATGCAAGAATCTGAACTTCTGTGGCTGTTTTAGAGTTGCTTAAAGCAGAGCAGACACATCATTGGCAGCAGATTTTATGTTTTGAGTCAGCTTCTCTGGTGCAGCGAGAAGCTAGCATAGTGAAGGAGTGTCAACTTATATCTATATGTTATAGGCCAGATAGGTGCGTGCTCATAGAGAACACTGTTAGGTTATCGAAAGAATCAATTGACTAACTAGAAGTGTTGAAGGGTGCAAGAGCAGGGCTGTACCTTCTAAGAACTGACCTAGGCTATATGCAAATATAAACTTTCTAAACTAAAATTATGTTTGTTGACACACCCCCTAGCCTAGATAGATAGTGACAGTTCATAACAAGGAAACGTACACAAGGGCAACACTAGTCTGACCTCTGGTGAGGGTAACAAGACAACTCAGGGCAGCACTACTAGTCTGACCATTGAGACAAGAGGCCACAAGGCTAGTCAGCAAGTGTAGCAAGGCAAGCAGGTACAAAACGGCTCAAGATACAAGGAGTGGTGGTGCTACAGAGGCTAGACCAAGCAGAGTACAGAACCGCTGATGGTCCCGAGGCGCAAACGCCTTGGTGAAGATATCAGCGGTGTTTGCCTCTGAGGCCAACTGTACCATACGAACCTGACCGCGCTGCTTCAACTCACGCAGCAGGAAATACCGCACCTAGATGTGCTTCGCCCTGCCCTCAAGTCAAGCCTCCTGACACAAGAGGATTATGACCTTGTTGTCAGCAAACAGGACCAGGGCAGAGCTAGGCTGCTCACCTAAGTCTGTGAGCAAGAACTCTCAAAGTTAGAATAGTCAACTAGGGAGCATACAGGGGTATATAGCTAATGGGTTGTACTCTCTATGGCATGACCCTATGTAGTCTACTAAACATACACACATATGTTTGACACACCCCCTAGACTAGATAGGGGAAGTGTAGGGGAGAGACAAGCAGCTCAAGGCAGCACTACTAGTCCAACCTCTGAGACAGAAGTCTAAAGACCAGTCAAAAGAGTACAAACAAGGCAAGATCAAGACCAGGGCGGCATTACTAATCCAGCCACTGGGAGAAAGCCACAAGGCCAATCAGGATAATATATAAAGAGTTATGCACAATCAACGTCCTAGCAAATGAGGTGCTACAGGCACGAGACTGAGCTGTACGCAGTGCCGCAGATGATCTTTAGGCGCAAGCACCATCGTAAAGATATCAGCTGTGTTGGCACCGGAGGCCAAGTGTACTATGCAGGCCTGGCGACGCTGCAGTAGCTCGCGCAGGAGGAAGTACCGCAGCTGGATGCGCTTCGCTCTGCCCTCGATTCTGGGCTCCTGACACATGAGGATCATGGCCCTGTTGTCAGCGTACAGGACCGGGGCAGAGCTAGGCTGCTCACCTAAGTTTGTGAGCAAGAAAGTCAGCCAGCGGAGCTCCTGTGCCGCCATGGCACCGGCGTAGATCTCAGCCTCACAGCTAGACTGGGCAACAAGCAACGAGCGGGTGGACCTCCACGAGACAGCACCTCCACCAAGGCTAAAGCAGTAGCCCTGGGAGGACCTGAGAGTATCGGCATCGTCCGCCCAAGAAGCGTCTGTGTGCCCGGTAAGGACCACTGGCCTGCGTCCTCCTAGCACTAGCCCCATGTAGAACCCTCTTAGCTGCATACCAGTGCTGTGCTCGGTGTCTGCCGGAGGCCACAAAGCGGGCCAGGATGCTGAGAGGGTATGCAAAATCTGGACGAGTGCAAGTTATTAGGTACATGAGGCAACCCACGAGCTTTGCGTAAGGACCACTAGGCTCTACAGCTTCCTCCGGGACTGGAGCAGAGAGTCTGTGGTCTATTGGCAGTGGGGTGGGTTGTGCAGAAGAGAACTGAAAGCCGAACCTCTGAAGGACCTGGTGCACCAAGTGTGACTATGTGAGAGTGATGGTGCGCGCGACTTTGTCCCTGGAGATCTGCAAGCTAAGGTAGCGGCGCAGCTCTCCTAGGTCAGTGCAGGTGTGTCTCCTCAGCCGCTCGGCCTTCACGCAGGCCAGCGCGTCTCTGTCTGTAGTAGCAAAGACCTGATCGTCTACGTAAACAAGGATGTAGAACGGAGTCTGGCCGAAACGGACGAAAAGCGAGCGGTCTGCAGAGGACGGGAAGAACTGTAGGTCAGCAAGTGTAGCACGCAACGTGTCGTGCCACTTACAGGGCGCCCGGCACAGGCCATAGACAGGGCGCCGGAGGAGCCACTCGGTACCATGGGAAAAGGTATCAGAGAAGCCCTAGGGGCGGCGCAGGTAGACCTGGCCAGAGAGTGGCCATCCTGCCGCTGACCAGTGAGATGATGGCTAAGGTCGACGAGCCACGCGTCGAACTCAACCGGCTGACCCTCCGCGCCAAAGTGCAGCACCGAGTCCGTCATTATGGCTGCTGCAGCCGGGAACAGGCGGTGAAGGGCGGGACGGAGTGACGAGGAGCAGTGGAGAGCAGTGCTGTACGGTGCAGTGTGGTGGAACATGGTGCAGTGCAGCGCCGAGCGATGCAGTGCGGTGCCGCACGGTGCAGAGCGGTGCAGTGGGGTGGGACGCGGTGCAATGCGGTGCAGTGCGGTGGGGCGTGGTGCAGTGCGGTGCTGCACGGTGCTGAGCGGTGCAGCATGGTAGGGCGCAGTGCATGATGGTGGAGAGGGCCGGTTTAGCGAGCGCGGACCGGGAAACACGACCAAGGGTGGAGGAGGGGGCGGATGAGCAGCTGGGCGACAAGGCCACGAGGCGGCTGGGCGACGAGGCCGCGGGGCAGCTAGGCGACGGGGCGGGTAGGCGACAGAGCAGCGAGGCGACAGGGTGGCTAGGCGACGAGGCGGCTAGGCGACTGGCCGACGGGGCGGCTAGGCGACGGGGCCGCGGGGCGGCTAGGCGACGGGGCCACCGGGCGGCTAGGCGACTAGGCGACAGGGCCACGGGGACGTTAGGCGCCGGGTGACGAGACGACGGGGCCACCGGGCGGCTGGGCGACTAGGCGACAGGGCCACGGGGACGTTAGGCGCCGGGTGACGAGACGACGGGGCCACAAGCGGCGAGGCGCTAGGTGACGGAGCCACGGGGCCACGGGCGGCTAGGCGCTAGGTGACGGGGCCGCGGGGCCACGGGCGGCTAGGCGCTAGGTGACGGGGCCGCGGGGCCAGCGGGGCGGCTAGGTGCTAGGGAACGGGGCCGCGGGGCCAGCAGGCGCTAGGAGACGGGGCCAACGGGCCAGCTAGGCGACAGGGCAGTGGGGCCAGCAGGGCTAATGGACCTAAGGCGGAAGCGCGGGTGGGGGAAGGGGGGGACCTAACCTACTCATGATACCATCTCAAAGTTAGAATAGTTAACTAGAATGGGAGCATACATGGGTATATAGCTAGTGGGTTATACTCTCTATGGCATGACCCTATGTAGTCTACTAAACATACACACATATGTGCTAGACTGAGCTACACACGACGACCTGGTGGACCTCCACGAGACTGCACCAGCACCAAGACTAAAACAGTAGCCCTGAGACGACCTCAGTGTCTCCAACTCGTCAGCCCACGACGTGTTTGTGTGTCCAGTAAGCACCAATGGCTCCCGTCCTCCTAGCACAAGCCCCAGTCCTTATGTACTCGCCAGATACCGCAGTACCCTCTTGGCAGCCGACCAGTGGACTGGTCGGTGCCTGCCTGTTGCAACAAAGCGAGCCAGGAGACTGAGAGGGTATGCTAGATCTGGTCAAGTGTAGGTCATGAGCTATATGAGGCACCTCACAAGCTCTGCGTATGGACCACTAGCCTCGACCGGCTCAGTCGGAACAGGAGTAGGGAGCTTGTGATCCATAGGCAGAGGAGTGGGCTGTGCTGAGGAGAACTGGAGACTGAACCTCTGGAGGATCTGCTGCACCATATGGGACTAGGAGAGTGTGATCGTGCGAGCGGCATGGTCACGAGACATCTCCAAGCACAGATAACGCCTTTGCTACCCCAAGTCTGTACAGGTGTGTCTCCTAAGTAACTTGGCCTTCACTGAGGCCAGTACGACTTTGTCAGGAGTAGCAAAGATAAGATCGTCTGCGTACACTAGGATGAAGAACGGTGTCTGACCCGTGCGAACAAAGAGAGAGGGGTCAGCAGAGGACGGAAAGCACTACAGCTCAACAAAAGTGGTGCGAACCGTGTCGTGCCACTCACGAGGTGCCTGACGAAGGCCGTAGACAGGGTGATGCAGGCTCCATTGAGTCCCACGTGGGAAGGACCCAGAGAAGACTAGTGGGCACCGGAGACTAGATCTTCTCATGCAGACTACCTTGCAGGAAGGATGTGGAGAAGTCGAGTGAGTGAAGCTCGTAGTCACGTTGTGCATGTATGTGGAGAAGGACCCGAAAACTAGTCATCTTCGGGGTGCAGACCGGTGAGGGAGCCGGAGGGGATAGCTGGACAAGGGAGAGTGGTGGTGCTACGTGTGACAGCTGTGGTGGAGGAATCTGTTAGTGCGACACGGACAAGCGCAGGAAGCGGGGTGAGAGCAGTGCTGTCTCTAAAGAAGCAACGAGATGTGCCCGACTCAAGGATAAAGGAGTGGGCCGCCTCAGGAGGGGCAGGGGAGGAGCCTAGGGGATACGAAGTAGAGGCTCCTAGACTAGATACAGTGGTGGGACCTAGACCCCTAGGCCCCAACGCCCCCGGTCCTCCACAGAAACCACACTGGCCCCAAGACAGTGACCGCCCTGAGGCCGCACCTCTAGAACCTCCACTTTGCCCAGCACCCCCAAGACCCCACTGTGGCTGTTCCCGCTGTCGCCGCTGCTGCTGCTGCTGCGGCTGCTGCACTGGCTAGAGAGCCCGAAAGCAAATGTCAAGGTCGTGGAGCCAAAAACCGAGGAGATAACTAATGTGATCCTTTAGGAGCGTGCAGTCTAGGTGCGGGCTTACGAGCTGTAGACGGTGAGCAAGAAATCGAAGAGCAGAGGAAAGTGCCCCGCAGTCTGGCCGAGGGACGGACCCGAACGAGGCCATCATGCTGAGAGGAGAGGAACTCTAGAAACGAGTAGGAGACTAGTGGAAGGCACTATGTGATACAGGAGCGCTAGCGGAGGGAGTAGCAGTGGCAGATGTGGCTTGAGCAGTGGCAGCGAGCAGGAAGCAAGAAGCTGCAAATAGGAGTAGAAAGCAAACGAGGAGAAAGTACGCGCGAGAGGAGCTACTAGGAGCAGCGCGCCGTGACTAACTCCAAAACTCTCCACTCCAGCACCCCCAGAACAAGAACCCTCTCCAGCACCGGTTCCACCCTCGAGACCGCCGGGACAAGCCACGATAGGAACCCCAGGACTAGCACCCTCAGAACCAGCACCCCCAGAAGGAGAACCCTCTCCGGCACCGGTGCCACCCCCAGGACCGCCGGAACAAGCCACGACAGGAACCCCAGGACTAGCACCCTCCTCAACGCCCGCACCCCCAGAGTCCACGGACGGCTGCTGCTGCGGCGTTGACGGTGGCGGCATCGACGACGGCTGCGGCTACTGTTGCGGCGGCGGCGGCGGCGGTGGCTGCTGCGACGATGGAGGAGGAGACACCGGGGGAGCCACATGTGGCGAGGACTGCGCCGCAGGGCCACCAGAGTTAGCCGGCTCTTCGAGCTGGAAAACCGACGGGAGGGGATGTTGAGAATAGTCCTGATCCTGTGAAGGTTGCAGAAGTCTGTGGAAGTGGCATATCAAGGAAGTCTGCGGACACGAGCCCTGCAGAAAGGCCCATCGACGAAGAGCAGATTTGTCGACAAGGCGAGGCTCTGGGGGAAGTGGCAGAGGAGCAGTTTTCGTTGGTGGCAGAAAAGCGGTTCTGTCGGAGTGGCAGAACAGGAGCGCTTTTTCTGCAGACGGCTTCTACACACTTCTGTACTTATGTAGAAGCGGTCTTGGCAGAAACGAGAGTGTACAAGACCCTCTGCCGATTTGGCACCAGGGGCCATTCGCAGAAGGGTTGTCCTCTGCAGAAGTATCGCGCAGAAGACATTTCTGCGGGCGACCCTTTCGGCAGAAGCGACTCTGCAGAAATGCGTTCCAACAGGACTTCGGGCAGAGTGGCGCAAGGACCTGCTCGCACAGAAATTGCGTTCTGCCAAAGTTCGGCAGAAATACTAGGGGTTTGCCTTGTGTACCATACTTTGTAATCTTGATTCTAGTGTATTTGTGTGCCCAAGTTTTTTCAAAGCTACTCAGTCAATCACACAATTCTGAAGGCAATTTTCTCCTTAGAGAACGACAGAGCTAGAGAGCTCTATCTGCGTCAGGCACTTTCGCAGAAGCTCCCGTTATAGCAGTCAACTCTGCAGGGGAGTGACGTAAGACACACCAGACGGAGCAGGACGGGGAGGGAGGGGAGCAGGGGCTACCGGGGGAGTGGGAACCAGAAACAGGGGCGGGGAAACCGGGAGACCTCAGTGGGGAAAGCAGTGGTAAAAGGAAACAGACTCGTTGAAAGTGACGTCACGGGAGTGAAAGAAGCGGTGAGATGGCGGATGGTAAAATTGCCTGTCAGACGAGTCAAGGGGGAAACCGAGGAAGTCACAGGGGACAGTGCGGGCAGTGAGCTTGTCCGTGCCAGAGGCACGAACGTGAGCAAGGCAGCCCCAGGTGTGGAACGCGGACATGTCACCAGGGAACCCGGTCCAAAGAAGGGTCGGCAAAACCTGCGGCCGTTGGGAGTGCGGCCACAGGTTCAGCTGGTGAGCGGCGTAGCAAATAGCGAACGGCCACAGAAAATGGGGTGCACCGGCATGGATCATGGAGGTACGAGCCACCTCCATGACCAAGCCGATGCGTTGCTCAGCGACCCCATTATGCTGCGGGGAGTCCGGTAGGGTGTACGATTGGGTGATGCCCTCCACACGACAGAATTGTCCAAGCCGACCAGAGGCGAACTCGCCGCCGCGGTCGGAGTGGAGACACAGCACTGGAAGACCGCGGTGGAGGCGCGCAACTACAACCCACGGGATAAGAATGTCTGGCACATCGGCCTTCCGCTCCAAGGGGAAAACCGTGGTGTCGCGCGTGTAGTCGTCGACGAGCACAAGAGAGTAGCGCTCGCGACGAGGTCCAGGGACGAGGGCCGAGCCCCAGACGTCCAGGTGCAGGGTCTGAAGTGGTGCGGTGGTAGGGCGAAGCGAGGAGGAGTGAGGAGCACGACGCAGTCGAGCCTCAACGCAGGGATTGCACGACGATGCAGGCGAGGGAGGGAGGGTAGGGAGCGACGCAGGGAGACCTAGGACGAGACGGTGCAGAGACATGTGACGCAGACGCGGGAGTGCATGGTGACCTAGGCAGTGGTGCCACAGAAATGACAGGTGAGTGAGCGACTGACACGAGCAAGCCGCAGCGATCTGGGTAGACGCAGGACCCGGGGAGGATGTACCCACCGAGGAGGAAGCAGTGTCCAACGTAAACAGGTCAGACACCTGGTCTCGGGGGAACGTCCCAAGGGGGGCACCTGAGGCGGCCTCGGTACAGACAGCGTACCGCTTGTGACCAGGGAACGTAGTGGTGACGCCAAGGTCCTGAAGACAGCCGACACCAACTAGGTTCCTGTAGGACGAAGTGATGTGCAGGCCTGTAAGAGAACCCGAGGGAACCGCTGGACAGGGAAGGGTAGTGTAGCTTCGGGCCACGACAGGACCAGAGGAGGGGTCAGCAAGCGCGACAGCGGCAGGCGCGGCAAGCGGCGAGAGCGCAGTGTGGTCGCGGAAGAAGCACGCAGACGCGCCAGAGCCAAGCGTTCAGGAGAGAGAAGTGGAAGTTGCGGTCGGCGGAGGAGCAAGCATGGAGCCAAGACTAAACAAGGCAGAAGGTCCTACGTCTGATGCAACAGGTAAGTCTGGACTACACACAGGAGGCACACCTAAACTAGGCAGTACTGGGTAATAAGGTCCAGACACATTAGAAGCATCAGCATAGAGGGAATGTAGAGTAGCACAAATCTGATCCATGTCTAACTCAAAGACAGACACACCGTGCCACAGAAGACTGGGCCAGTCAGGAAGGTCCGGCGCCAGGCCGAAGCGGCGATGAAAGAGGTCGTCGAGGCGGTGGAAGCAGCGGGCGGTAGGGTGCGGGCGACCACACATAGTGCCGCGGAGGGGGCCGGTCTGGAGCTGATACTGGCAACCCGTAGTGCCGGAGCTGCCTCCCGACGCCGAGCTGCGTGCGCCGCCAACACGGCCACCACCACCAGAGGTACCGGGCCACCCCGGCGGGAGGCAGCCCCACGACTGCTAGTGCTGCTAGTGTGGCTGCGACTTCTGCTGCTGCGGCTACTGCTGCTACTGCTGAGGCTGCTGCTGCTCCAAGGCACCATCCCCGGTCCCCTCGTCGGAACCACTGTCCCCGCCCCCACCTCCACCACCCCCACCACCCCTATCTCCACCACGCCCCCCCTTGGGGCGGTGGCCCTAACGTGGGCGTGACTGTGCGGAGACCGCAACGGCGGTCTCAACGGCAGGTGTTGTCTCTGCGACAGCGACAGACACGTCAGTGTAAGTGCACAGGGAGGGCGCACAGCCGTGGAAGATAGGGATAGCTGCAGTACCGCTCGACTGATCGATAGGGCGCTGGCGAGTCTCTTTCTCATACAGGGCGGTAACAAATGCGTTAAGGGTGAGGTCACCTGGGTGCTGACTAAAGAAGTGGTCATGGACAATGGCTAAGCGGCCCGGAAGGCGCATAGCAATGAGGTACAGGGTAGCACAGAACGGCGGGAGGAAGGCAGTGAGCTGGGCGGCAGTGCTAGCGGCGCGGTAGCTAGCCCCTAGTGCACGGAGGCTAGTGGCTAGGTCAGCTACAGTGGGGAAAGTGGCAAGATCAGGGAACAGCATAGGGAGTATCAGGCGGCCAGCAGAGGCAGAGGCGGGCGTGGAGGAGCGTGCAACTATGGCCTCTAAGAAGTCATGGGCGTTCGCTACAGCAGTGAAGCGCGAACGCTTAGACAGGGAAGAGAATGACTAATGGCGAGCTGCGCTACGGCATCGCGGGAATCCCAGACAGCGCGAGCAAGCGCAGCAGCAGAAAAGGCCTCACGCTGAACAGTCGTAGGGTCATTAGGGAGGGGATTTGGCATAGGGGGGCGGGGAAGCAAGCCATCAACATGCACAGCCAGGGAGTGCCCATCCTGGCGCTGACCTGTGAGGTGACGGCGGAGATCGACAAGCCAGGCAGCAAAGTCGATCGTGTGCCCCTCCGCGTCCAGGCGAAGTACAGAGTCCGCCATCATGCGACCTCAGCGATACAGCTCCACGGCAGCACAGCGGCACAGCGACACAGCGGCACAGCTACACATCGGAACTGCGACGCTACTACACAACGACACAACGGCGCAACGGCAGAACTCCCCGACAGGAAGACCGAGCGGAAGGCCGAGCGGGGCTCACAGGGCCGGCAGAGCGCGAAGAAGGCCGGGAGGCGTGATGGACCGGCAAGGCGCTAAGGGCCGGGTGGGCGCAGGAGGGACCAGCTGGGCGCGAGGGCCGGGCGGGGCGCGAGGGGCCGGCAGGGCGCGTAAGGGACCCGCGGGGCATGAGGGGCCGACGGGGTGCTAAGGGACCAGCGAGCGCGCGAGGGATCGGCGGGGCGCTAAGGGCCGGCGGGGCGCTAGGGCTAGGCAGGGCGCAGGAGGGACCAATGGGGAGCGAGGGCTGGGCGGGGCGCGAGGGGCGCTAAGGGACCAACGGGCGCACGAGGGGTCGACGGGGCACTAAGAGTCGGCGGGGCGCTAGGGCCAGGCGGGGCGCGTAAGGGACCAGCGGGGCGAGGGACTAGCGGGGCGCGCTAACGTGGCTGGCGGGGCGCTGAGGACTAGCGGGGCGCGCTAAGGCCAGCGGGGCACGCTAAGGGAACGGCGGGGTGCTAGGCTAGGGCGAGGGCGGAAGCGGCTGAGCACCTAACCTACTACGATATCATTTCGGAGTAGCTGAATAACTAGAATGATGAGGTACAAGGGAATATAACCGTAGGTATTGTACTCTCTATGTATCAGAAATTGGAGACGAGAATGATCACTAGTGAGAGAGTACAGAAAGATATACCTAAGAATTGTACCCTCTAAGAGGTGACCCTATACAGTCTATACAAACATAACGATTACACATGTTTGACACACCCCCTAGACTGCATAGGGGAATGTCCTAAACAAGCAGCTCAGGGCGGCACTACTAGTCCAACCTCTGAGACAAGGGTCTGAGAGACCAGTCAGAAGGAGTACAGACAAGGCAAGAACAAGAGCAGGGCGGCACTACTAGTCCAGCCACTGGAAGAGGACACAAGTCCATTCCGAGTATACGTATAAAGGACAGTACAAAGTCAAGGTCCTAGCAAGTGAGAGGCTACAGGAACTAGACCAAGCTGTACACAGTGCCGCTGATGATCTTTAGGCGCAAGCGCCTTCGTAAAGATATCAGCCGTGTTGGCACCTGAGGCCAAGTGTACTACGCGAGCCTGACGTCGCTGCTGTAGCTCACGCAGGAGGAAGTACCGCACCTGAATGTGCTTTGCTCTGCCCTCGAGTCGAGGCTCCTGACACAGGAGGATCATGGCCCTGTTGTCAGCGAACAGGACCGGGGCAGAGCTAGGCCGCTCACCTAAGTCAGTGAGCAAGAAGGTCAGCCAGCGGAGCTCCTGTGCTGCCATGGCACCAGCGTAGATCTCAGCCTCACAGCTGGACTGAGCAACAGACGAGGAGCGGGTAGCTCTCCACGAGACGGCACCTCAGCCAAGGCTGAAGCAGTAGCCCTGGGTAGACCTGAGTGTCTCAGCGTCGTCTGCCCACGAAGCGTCTGTGTGTCCAGTAAGGACCACTGGCCTGCGTCCTCCTAGCACTAACCCCATGCCCGATGTACTAGCAAGATAACGCAGAACCCTCTTAGCGGCAGACCAGTGCTGCGGTCGGTGTCTGCCTGTGGCCACAAAGCGAGCCAGGATGCTGAGAGGGTATGCGAGATCTGGGCGAGTGCAAGTCATCAGGTACATAAGGCAACCCACCAGCTCTGCGTAGGGGCCGCTGGGCTCTACCAACTCCTCAGACACTGGAGCGGAGAGTCTGTGGTCTACAGGCAGAGGGGTGGGCTGTGCAGAGGAGAACTGAAGGCTGAACCTCTGAAGGACCTGGCGCACCAAGTGTGACTGAGTCAGGGTGATGGTGCGCGCAGCTCTGTCCCTGGAGATCTGCAAGCCAAGGTAATGGCGCAGTTCTCCAAGGTCAGTGCACGTGTGTCTCTTCAGCAGCTCTGCCTTCACGAAGGCCAGTGCGTCCCTGTCTGCTGTGGCAAAGACCAGGTCGTCGACGTAAACAAGGATGTAGAACGGAGTCTGGCCAGCACGAACGAAGAGTGAAGGGTCTGCGGAAGACGGAAAGAACTGCAGGTCAGCAAGCGTAGCACGGAGAGTGTCGTGCCACTCACGGGGAGCCTGGCGCAGGCCGTAGACGGGGCGTCGCAGGAGCCACTGGGTCCCAGGAGGGAAGGTGCCAGTAAAGCCCTGAGGACGACGCAAGTAGACCTGCTCGTGTAGGCTGCCCTGAAGGAAGGCAGTGGAGAAGTCGAGGGAGTGGAGCTCGTAGTCACGCTGAGCAGCTAGGTGTAACAGAACCCGAAGAGTAGTCATCTTCGGGGTCGGAGCGAAGGTCTGGAAGAAGTCCACCCCCTCGCGCTGACTGAAGCCTCTAGCCACATAGCGCGCCTTGAAGACCGGCGGCTCTCCAGGAGGGCGCTTCACCTTGAAGAGCCAGCGGCCATCAACTACGTTCACCCAGGTGGGGGAACTGCGTCGACGAAGGTGCCGGTGGATCTCCAAGATGCCATCTCCTGCTCCATGGCAGCTATCCACTGCGAGGCCCAGGGTCCCGAAGTCGCCTCAGCGTAAGTGCGAGGGGTCGGGATGTCGAAAGCGTCTGGGTCACCCTCAGGGACTAGCAGCATGGAATAGAGATGGGGAGCAGCCTCGGAGAGGAAAGCAAGCTCGAACTGGCGGTCCTCCAGGACGTCACTGCCAAGGGCAGAAGCACCCACGACAGACGGAGGACAGGCAGGGTCAGAGACCAGAGCGGTGGCGTAGTCAAGGCGGCGGGTAGAGGCGAAGTCAGCGACAGCAGCGACAAGAGCGTCAAGGCACGAGGCCGGAACAGACGGGTCGGTAACGAGAGGGGCAAGGACCCGAGGAACAAGGGGACGAGCGGCACGAAGGTAGTCAGACAGCGGGGGGGGTGCAACAACAAGGGAGGACGGAGGAGGCGACGGCAGAAGGGGAGGACGAGACGCGTGGGAACGAAGCAACATAGGGTGGGAGCGCAAAACAGGCGAGGCATGACGAGCACGGGAGGGACTGTGAGACCAGACGTGCGACGGAGGAGTCGGGTCAGGAGACAGAGGAGGGGACACAGGAGGGGAACGAGGGGGGAGACGGGCAGGGGACGAGTCCGGCGGAGGGAAGACAAGGCCGTAGACAGGAAGAGGAGGAGACGGTCGGGGAGGAACCGACGCAGGGTCGGGGGACGGAAGGCTGAGCAGGCGAAGGGCTGACACCGGCGGGGACTGCTGCTGCGGCGGCACAACGGCGACACCTGGACCGCAAGCTGCGCCTCGGCTACCACCGGCACTCTCCACACCAGCACCCCCAGAGGGACCACCCCCAGGGCTACCGGGACGAGCACCCCCAGAGTCAGCGAACGGGTGCTGCGACGGCGGCGGCGGCGGCGGTGGAGGGGGGGACTGGGGAGAGGACGCCAGGGGAGGGGCGGCCGGCGAGGACTGAACCGAAGGGCCACCAGAGTCAGAAGACTCCTCAACCGGGTCCACCGACGGAAGCGGGGTGACGTGGGACACACCAGAGGGGGCGGGACGGGGAGGAGGAGGAGGAGGGGCAGGGACGACCGGGGAAGGAGTGACCAGGAACAGGGGGGGGGTAACCGGGGGACCACGGTGGGGGAAGCGACGGTAGAAGGAGACAGACTCGTCAAAGGTGACGTCACGAGAGTGAAAGATGCGGTGAGACGGCGGGTGGTAAAAGTGCAGTCGGACGCGTCAAGGGGAAAACCGAGGAAGACGCAGGGAAGGGTGCGGGCAGTGAGCTTGTCCGTACCGGAGGCACGGACATGAGCAAGGCAGCCCCAGACGTGGAACGCAGACGCGTCACCAGGAGACCCAGTCCAAAGACGGGTCGGTGAAACCTGCGGCTGCTGAGCGTGCGGCCACAAGTTAAGCTGGTGAGAAGCGTAGCGCACAGCGAACGGCCACAGAAAATGGGGTGCACCGGCATGGATCATGGAGGTGCGAGCCACCTCCATGACCAAACCGATGCGTCGCTCAGCGACCCCATTCTGCTGTGGGGAGTCCGGTAGGGTGAACGTCTGGGTGATGCCCTCCGCACGACAAAAGCGACCAAGGACACCTGAGGCAAACTCGCCACCACGGTCGGAGTGAAGACGCAAGACAGGGAGACCGCGGTGGACACGCGCAGAGACAAGCCAGGGGATGAGAGCTCCAGGCACGTCGGCCTTGCGCTCCAGGGGAAAGACTGTGGTGTAACGAGTGAAGTCGTCGACAAGCACAAGGAAGTAGCGCTCTCGACGCGGCCCAGGGACGGGGGCGGGGCCCCAGACGTCCAGGTGCAGGGTCAGCAGCGGCGCGGCGGTAGGGGGAAACGAGGAGGAGTGAGGGGCACGGCGAAGCCGACCCTCGACACAAGGCGTGCAAGGTGGGGCTGGGGAGGAGGGAAACGCGGGGAGGGAACCTGGGAGACCAAGGACAAGACCGTGCTGGGACATGTGACGCAGACGCGGGAGTGCAGGGTGACCTAGGTGGTGGTGCCAAAGGAGGGTCGGGTGAGTGAGGGACCGACAGGAGCAGGCAGCAGCAACCTGGGTGAGCGCTCCAGCCGGGGGGGTCACTGTGTCCAGAGTGAACAGGCCGGACACCGGGTCCCAGGGGAACGTGGACAGGGGGGCACCAGTGGCGGCCTCGGTACAGACAGCATACCGCTCGTGACCAGGGAACGTAGTGGTGACGCCAAGGTCCTGGAGGCAGCCGACACCAACTAGGTTCCTGGAGAACGAGGGGATATGCAGACCTGTGAGAGTGCCTGAAGGAACCGCCGGACAGGGAAGGGTGGTGGAACTGCGGGCGACTACCGGACCGCCGGAGGGGTCAGCAAGAGAAACGGCAGCTGGAACAGGAAGCGGCGTCAGAGTGGTGGAGTCGCGGAAGAAACACCGAGAAGCGCCAGAGTCCAAGGTGAAGGAAAGCGAAGCAGAGGCGTCTGGCGACGGAACGACGGCGGAAGCACCAAGACTACACAAAGCAGGGGATCCTACGCCTGACGCAGCAGGGGAGGCTAAGCTAGGCACACCTACACTAGGCAACAGTGAGTAATAGGCGGGAAGCACACTAGAGTCATCAGCATACATCACATGCAGAGCAGAAACAATGGCATCCATGTCCATATCAAAAATCTGAATCTTACGACTAAGCAAACTGTGCCAGTCCGGGAGGTCTGGCGACGGGCCGAAGCGCTGACGAAAGAGGTCGTCCAGGCGACAAAAACAGCAGGGAGTGGAGTGACCGATCTTACCGCAGACGAAGCCACGGCGAGGACCGGTCTGGATCTGGTACTGACAACGCCCGCCGCCAGAGCCACCACTCGGCACACCACCACGCGCCCGACCAACGCCTGCGCCGGGCCACCCGGGCGGGAGGACACTCGTCTGCCGCGGCTGCGACGGCTGCTGCGGCTGCGACGGCTGCTGCGGCTGCTGCGAAGGCTGCGACTGCGGCGGCTGCTGCGGCTGCTGCAACTGCAGGGGCGGCGGCTCAGCTGGACTGGGCAGGGTCCCCTCGTCCGCTCCAGCACCAGACGACCCGACACCACCACTACCCCCTCCCGCACCCCCGCTGCTGCCGCCGCCGCCGCCCAGCCTTGGGGCGGCGGCCCTTCCCTGAACGAAACTGCGCTGCAGCAGCAGTCTCAGCCACTGCGGCAAAGCCGTCGGAGAAGGTACACTGGGCGGGGGCACAACCCTGAAAGATAGGGACCGGCACGACACCGCTCGCTTGTGCGATGGAGCGGTGACGGGTCTCTATCACAGTCAGGGTGTCTACAAAGTCAGTGAGGGTGAGGTCTGCGGGGTGAATGCTAAGGAAGCGGTCGCGGGCGACAGCAAGGCGGTCAGGGAGGCGGGTGGCAAGCAGGTAGAGGGTAGAGGTAATGGGCGGCTGGTGGGCTCTAAGCTGTGCATCAGTGCAGGCTGCACGCCAGGTCTCATCTATCGAGCGCAGGTGGGCAGCGAGGTCAGAGACAGTAGGGAAAGATGCAAGGTCAGGAAAGAGCATCGGGAGGATCAGGCGACCCACCGAGGCAGCCGGAGGGGTGGAATAGCGCTGGATGACAGCATCTAAGTATGCCTGAGCAGTAGTGATAGATCGAAAGCGAGGGCGCTCGGACGGGGGAAGGGCGTTGCTCATGGCAAGCTGGGCGACAGCATCGCGAGAAAGCCAGACAGAGCGCGCACGGGCAGTGGCAGCAGTGGACTCGCGCTCAGTGGGTGTGGAGTCAGCGGGCAGAATAGCAGGGGGGTCTCGGCAGGGGAGCGTACCGTCAAGGTGTGCAGAAAGCGGTTCACCATCCTGCCGCTGGCCAATGAGTTGGCGACGGAGGTCGGCAAGCCACGCCTCGAACTCCAGGGGCTGGCCTTCAGCGTCGAAGCGAAGCTCCGCCGCCATCAGGAACAATGCAGTGCGGTGCAGGGCAGTGCAGCAAGGTGGAGTGCGGTGCCGTGCGGTACAGTGCGACGCAGTGCGGTGCAGTGCCGTGTAGGGCGGTGCAGTGCAGTGCCAGGCAGGACAGGGTGGTGCGGGGCAGTGCAGTGCGGGGCAGTACGGTGCAGGGCAGTGCAGGGCAGTGCGGGGCAGGGCAGTGCAGGGCAGTGAGGGGGGGGGGGGGGGGGGGGGGGGGGGGGACCGGGGCCGGGCAGGACGAGAGCAGGGGCCGGGCCGGGCAACGGGGCACGGCCGGGCGGGTGCGACGGGGCCGGGCGGTGCGACGGGGCCGGGCTGGTGCGACGGGGCCGGGCTGGTGCGACGGGGCCGGGCGGGCGCGACGGGGCCGGGCTGGTGCGACGGGGCCGGGCGGGTGCGTCGTGGCCGGGCTGGTGCGACGGGGCCGGGCGGGTGCGACGGGGCCGGGCGGGCGCGACGGGGCCGGGCTGGTGCGACGGGGCCGGGCGGGTGCGTCGGGGCCGGGCTGGTGCGACGGGGCCGGGCCGGTGCGACGGGGCCGGGCGAGCAGGACGGTGGCCCAGGAGGGGCGCACCGGAGCTGGGCGGGCGCGACAGGGCCGGACGGGTGCGACGGGGCCGGGCGGCTGCGACGGGGCCGGGCAGGGGGCGACGGGGCCGGGCGGGTGCGACGGGGCCGGGCGGGCGTGACGGGGCCGGGCTGGTGCGACGGGGCTGGGCGGGGGCGACGGGGCCTGAGGGCGTGACGGGGCCCAGGAGGGGCTCGACGCGGCCCAGGAGGGGCGCTACGGGGCCCAGGAGGGGCACGACGAGGCCCAGGAGGGGCGCTACGGGGACTAGGAGGGGCGCGACGGGGCCCAGGAGGGGCGCTACGGAGCCCAGGAGGGGCGCGACGAGGCCTGGGAGGGGCGCGACGGGGCCCAGGAGGGGCGCTACTGGGCCTGGGAGGGGCGTGACGGGGCCCAGGAGGGGCGCTACGGGGCCCAGGGGGGGGCGCGACGGGGCCTGGGAGGGGCGCGACGGGGCCCAGGAAGGGCGCGACGGGGCCCAGGAGGGGCGCTACGGGGCCCAGGAAGGGGCGCGACGGGGCTAGGGGGGTCGCGACGGGGCTAGGGGCACGACGGGGCTAGGATGGGGGGCGAGCGGAAGCGGTAGGTGGGGGGGGGATCCTACCTACGCGTGATACCATATCAGAAATTGGAGAAGAGAATGATCACTAGTGAGAGAGTACAGAAAGATATACCTAAGAATTGTACCCTCTAAGAGATGACCCTATACAGTCTATACAAACATAACGATTACACATGTTTGACACTATGAGCATGCACTTATCTAGCCTATAACATATACAAAATATATGTTGACAGTCCCCCCATACAATGCGGAGGTGACAAGATCCACTTCAACAGTTGCGCTGAGCGATCAGAGTTCACTCACAAAAGAATCCTGAAATTTCAAGGGTTTGTTCTAAAACTACCCTGTCTCATCAAGGACACCCCCGAGAGAAGCCCTTATGTAATCCCAAAAAAAAGCCGTCTCATCTGTCTTAGGAGGGTCTCACTGGTCTACTAGGTTTAATTTTTACTCAGGTTTGTACAGGAGTGCATGATACCTTGCCAATCTACATATTCTCATTGTCATTTAAAACCACAGGCTAGAATAGCATGTTCAAATTATATTTTATATAATTGTTAGGCTTGGTAGGTTACCGAACCTTACTGTAGAGGGTACTAACCCCTCCTTGTACTCTCTCTCTTCCTAATCTATTTCTCTTTTCTCTCGACACTCTCGCCTACTCTCCTAGCTAAACCCTTGGCCGCCATTTCATGGCGGCCTCCTCTTTTCTTCCTAGTTCAGATTTCAACATGGTATCAGAGCGGGATGCCCTTCCTGGGCCTGCTCCAATCCGTGCTTTCCGTTGCGTTCTCGAGCGTTCGTCGCTCCTGCCGTGTCCCCGTGGCGGCCATGTCGCATGGCTGCCACGTCGAGCAGCCGTGCTGGGCTTGCCGCCCTGACGTGGCGGCTCCGCCGTTCTACCTCCCCGTCGCGCCCCTCCTGGGCCCTGCCGTGCCTCCTAGCCCAGTCGCGCCCCTCCTGGGCCCTGCCGTGCCTCCTAGCCCAGTCGCGCCCCTCCTGGGCCCCGTCCCGCCTCCTCCTCCCGCCAGTAAGCGCCGCGCCTATGGCGCCGCGCTGAAGTCCTGCATAACAAAATTTAGAAGTTAATGATAGATAGAGAGTACACACAGATATACCTAAGTGTTGTACTCTCTAAGAGACGACCCTATACAGTCTATACAAACATGACAAATACACATGTTTGACACACCCCCTGGACTGCATAGGGGAATGCCCTAAACAAACAGCTCAGGGCGGCACTACTAGTCCAACCTCTCAGACAAGGGTCTGAGAGACCAGTCAGAAGGAGTACAAACAAGGCAAGAACAAGAGCAGGGTGGCACTACTAGTCCAGCCACTGAGAGAGGACACAAGTCCAGTCTGAGTATACGTATAAAGGACAGTACAAAGTCAAGGTCCTAGCAAGTGAGAGGCTACAGGAACTAGACCAAGCTGTACACAGTGCCGCTGATGATCTTTAGGCGCAAGCGCCTTCGTAAAGATATCAGCCGTATTGGCACCTGAGGCCAAGTGTACTACGCGAGCCTGACGTCGCTGCTGTAGCTCACGCAGGAGGAAGTACCGCAGCTGAATGTGCTTTGCTCTGCCCTCGAGTCGAGGCTCCTGACACAGGAGGATCATGGCCCTGTTGTCAGCGAACAGGACTGGGGCAGAGCTAGGCCGCTCACCTAAGTCGGTGAGCAAGAAGGTCAGCCAGCGGAGCTCCTGTGCCGCCATGGCACCAGCGTAGATCTCAGCCTCACAGCTGGACTGCGCAACAGACGAGGAGCGGGTAGCTCTCCACGAGACGGCACCTGAGCCAAGGCTGAAGCAGTAGCCCTGGGTAGACCTGAGTGTCTCAGCGTCGTCTGCCCACGAAGCGTCTGTGTGTCCAGTAAGGACCACTGGCCTGCGTCCTCCTAGCACTAACCCCATGCCCGATGTACTAGCAAGATAACGCAGAACCCTCTTAGCGGCAGACCAGTGCTGCGGTCGGTGCCTGCCTGTGGCCACAAAACGAGCCAGGATGCTGAGAGGGTATGCGAGATCTGGGCGAGTGCAAGTCATCAGGTACATGAGGCAACCCACCAGCTCTGCGTAGGGGCCGCTGGGCTCTACCAACTCCTCAGACACTGGAGCGGAGAGTCTGTGGTCTACAGGCAGAGGGGTGGGCTGTGCAGAGGAGAACTGAAGGCTGAACCTCTGAAGGACCTGGCGCACCAAGTGTGACTGAGTCAGGGTGATGGTGCGCGCAGCTCTGTCCCTGGAGATTGCAAGCCAAGGTAACGGCGCAGTTCTCCAAGGTCAGTGCACGTGTGTCTCTTCAGCAGCTCTGCCTTCACGGAGGCCAGTGCGTCCCTGTCAGCTGTGGCAAAGACCAGGTCGTCGACGTAAACAAGGATGTAGAACGGAGTCTGGCCAGCACGAACGAAGAGTGAAGGGTCTGCGGAAGACGGAAAGAACTGCAGGTCAGCAAGCGTAGCACGGAGAGTGTCGTGCCACTCACGGGGAGCCTGGCGCAGGCCGTAGACGGGGCGCCGCAGGAGCCACTGGGTCCCAGGAGGGAAGGTGCCAGTGAAAGCCCTGAGGGCGCCGCAGGTAGACCTGCTCGTGTAGGCTGCCCTGAAGGAAGGCAGTGGAGAAGTCTAGGGAGTGAAGCTCGTAGTCACGCTGAGCAGCTATGTGTAACAGAACCCGAAGAGTAGTCATCTTCGGGGTCGGAGCGAAGGTCTGGAAGAAGTCCACCCCTCGCGCTGACTGAAGCCTCTAGCCACATAGCGCGCCTTAAAGACAGGCGGCTCTCCAGGAGGGCGCTTCACCTTGAAGAGCCAGCGGCCATCGACTACGTTCACCCCAGGTGGGGGAACTGCGTCGACGAAGGTGCCGGTGGATCTCCAAGATGCCATCTCCTGCTCCATGGCAGCTATCCACTGCGAGGCCCAGGGTCCCGAAGTCGCCTCAGCGTAAGTGCGAGGGTCGGGATGTCGAAAGCGTCTGGGTCACCCTCAGGGACTAGCAGCATGGAACAGAGATGGGGAGCAGCCTCGGAGAGGAAAGCAAGCTCGAACTGGCGGTCCTCCAGGACGTCACTGCCAAGGGCAGGAGCACCCCCGACAGACGGAGGACAGGCAGGGTCAGAGACCAGAGCGGAGGCGTAGTCAAGGCGGCGGGTAGAGGCGAAGTCAGCGACAGCAGCGACAAGAGCGTCAAGGCACGAGGTCGGAACAGACGGGTCGGTAACGAGAGAGGCAAGGACCCGAGGAACAAGGGACGAGCGGCACGAAGGTAGTCAGACAGCGGGGGGGGTGCAACAACAAGAGAGGACGGAGGAGGCGACGGCAGAAGGGGAGGGACGAGACGCGTGGGAACGAAGCAACATAGGGTGGGAGCGCAAGACAGGCGAGGCGGGACGAGCGCGGGAGGGACGGTGAGACCAGACGTGCGACAGAGGAGTCGGGTCAGGAGACAGAGGAGGGGGACACAGGAGGGGAACGAGGGGGGAGACGGGCCGGGACGAGTCCGACGAGGGAAGACAGGGCCGTAGACAGGAAGAGGAGGAGATGGCCGGGGAGGAACCGACGCAGGGTCGGGGACGGAGCCGAGCAGGCGAAGGGCTGACACCGGCGGGGACTGGTGTTGCGGCGGCACAACGGCGACACCGGGACCGCAAGCTGCTCCGCGGCTACCACCGGCACTCTCCACACCAGCACCCCCAGAGGACCACCCCCAGAGCTACCGGGACGAGCACCCCCAGAGTCAGCGAACGGGTGCTGCGACGGCGGCGGCGGCGGCGGCGGCAGCGACAACGACGGCTGCAGTGGCGGCAGAGGCGGTGGAGGGGGGACTGGGGAGGGGACGCTGGGGGAGGGGCGGCCGGCGAGGACTGAACAGGAGGGCCAAAGGTATCTGAGCCAAAGGTCTTGGGTTCAACTCCCAGTGCCAGCGCTGCAGAGGCGCTCGTGTCTTCCACCTATCCTTGCGGGGGGGGGGGTGTTGAGTGACCCGCTGGGGTTGCCCTTGAGATCCTCGGGGAAGGGCTACAGGTGCAGAGCCTTGGGGGCTATGGGCGCACTTACCCGCTATTCAACAAGCCCTTTTAACCCAGTGGTTAGTGACTGGGTTTCTGACAGTATGGTACCTCTCACATATGCTCGCGAGGTTTGCAAGTGGACGTGTCCCACACGGCCACAGCAGAGGACAGGGCAATCTATTCTGGCAGAGGTGTTAGCGCATGTGGGAATCCTTGTGGTTTTACTGTTAGGCGTGCGTGGCTGGCAGCATGTTTGTAAATGTGCTCGGAGTGTAGCGGAAAACATCTGAAGTTGCTTGCTCAGCAAAAAGCCTTTTGTGGGTTGTGGGAAAATTTTTAGGGTAGTTCTGGCAGGTGGCTGCCTCACAACAGACCATACACAAAAGAGCACGTGAGCTAGTATAGGCTGGAGCTCACGAGCTCCCCACAGCCAGTCGTGGCTCGAGGGTGTTCTCGGAGTCCAATCCGACCCTAACCCGTTGGCTATAAAGAATGGAATAATTGCAGTGAGTTACGCTGGCACTCTTCCAGAGCAGGCGGGGTTGTCATGCAGCACCTTCATCTGCACATCGGGCTTGCAGAGGCCGGCGCAGGTGGGCATGTCCCACACCGCCACAGCAGTGGGCGTGCAGTTATTCTGGCAGAGCGGCCAGCTCATTTCATGAGACACGTCGAATGCCAGCATCCATGCTCCTACAGTCACATCCTCGTTGAGGAACATGCGCAGCCTGCGATGGGACAAAAGAGAGCGCAGAAAGGAGCAGTTTAGAGGCACCTCAATAGTGCAGTCAGTGTCACATGCAAGGTCTAACCTGCCCTTGGAAATAGGGTTGAGAGACTATTAACCACATATTAGGCTGCATGCATGCCCCCCCCTCTACAACTCACCTGCCCTTGGGAGGTCCACTACCATGGCACCACAAGCTCACCTGCCCTTGGGAGGTCCACTACCATGGCACCACAAGCTCACCTGCCCTTGGGAGGTCCACTACCATGGCACCACAAGCTCACCTGCCCTTGGGAGGTCCACTACCATGGCACCACAAGCTCACCTGCCCTTGGGAGGTCCACTACCATGGCACCACAAGCTCACCTGCCCTTGGGGATGGCGTGGGAAATATTCACCACGCCCTAAGAAAGCGAGTATCTGGGCCATAGGCATGCGCTCAATACAAGGCATGTTCGCTCACTTCCTTATCAGACCAGCCCACACCACCAGGCTCACCTGCCCTTGGGGATGGCGTTGAGAATGTTGACGATGTCGTAAGACAGCGAGTATACGGGGCCGTAGGCGTGCCCGCCTGCACTACAACACACCCCCATTGGGAGGTCCATACCATAGCACCACGGGCTCACATGCCCTTGGTTGGGAATGGCGCCGAGAATGTTGACGACGTCGTAAGACAGCGAGTATATGGGGCCGTAGGCATGCCCGCCCGCACTTCAACACACCCGCCTTGGGAGGTCCATACCATAGCACCACAGGCTCACCTGCCCTTGGGAATGGCGTTGAGAATGTTGACGACGTCGTAAGACAGCGAGTATATGGGGCCGTATGCATGCAAGAAGTACTCCGATCCCAGCAGCCATGACTTGGGCTCAAACCTGTGCAGACGACAGGGGGCGGGAGGCATGGGGAAGGAGGAGGGGAGAGGGAAAGGGAAACAAAAACGCCGCTGAAAATAAGGTGAAGTACTCGGACACCAGCAGCCACGACTTAGGCTCGAACCTGAGAAAAACGAGAAAAAAACAATTAGAGAAAAAACCACAGGCCAGGAAAAGGGGCCAGAGATAGTCTATTTTTGAGGCGCCTAAAAAAAGGGGCCAGAGATAAGCTGCGTGGTCTGAGGGAGAGTGCAGATCAGGACGAACTGTACTAGCAGACAGCAGCAGCGACCTTCCTGCAGACAGCAGCAGCGGCCTTCCTGCAGACAGCAGCAGAGGCCTTCCTGCTGACAGCAGCAGCGGCCTTCCTGCTCGAATGCACTCATGGGATAGTGTGAGAGTGTGGTATCAGTAGGAAGGCCCGACTGCATCGACTGAGATAGCCACCGAAAAGAACGTCCACTTTATGGGCTGTGTCACGGCAGCTTACCACTTTAATTTCGGGTTAGTGAACACAGCTCCTTTCTTCAAGCATCCAAGGTAGGTTCGGGGTGACTTTCTTGTCCTGGAAATGAGGGAGGAGAGGCGATCTGCATGGTGGTTGGGAGAGTCGTGTCATAAGAGATATTCAGTGTGATTAGAACTTAGAAGATATGTATTTACCCATATGTAATCATGTATATATTAGAAGAGATCGTGAACATCATCATCTTGAATAACAGCCACGAGCGCACGCGAGCGCAAGCACACCCTGCATTCAGCTTCGTACCAGGTAGACGTCATAGTGTGCCTACCTAGTTTCAGCTAAATGTCATACTGTGCCTACCTGGTTTCAGCTTAATATCATACTGTGCCAACCTGGTTTCAGCTTCATGTCATACTGTGCCTACCTGGTTTCAGCCTAATGTCATACTGTGCCAACTTGTTTTCAGCTTGATGTCAAACTGTGGCTACCTGGTTTCAGCTTAATGTCATACTGTGCCTACCTGGTTTCAGCCTAATGTCATACTGTGCCTACCTGGTTTCAGCCGAATGTCATACTGTGCCTACCTGGTTTCAGCTTAATGACATACTGTGGCTACCTGGTATCAGCTTAATGTCATACTGTGCCTACCTGGTATCAGCTTCATGTCATACTGTGCCTACCTGGTCTGAGGTAGATGTCATCGTCTGCCTTGACATAAAACTCCGCTTCATACAGCTTGAAGAGAGTGGTGAAGTAGATAAGCCTGGGCACGGAGAAAGGTGATAGTGAATGAGAGGCAGGGTGTCAAATAGTCCAAGCGAAGGAGAGGGATGAAGGGTATAGTGGAACAAGGGTGATACAGGAGGCCAACATGGGAAAAAAGGACATTAAAGCACGGAGCAGGTTATGTCTTGTTATTGAGAAACAAGTTCTTGAATGCACAGTTAACCCCCCCCTATAGGGGCACTTTTTACCAATGCAAGTGCTGATTTTGATAACTCAGAGAGCGGCAGAAAGAGCCTTACGTCTAGTGGTTGGGATTCAAATAAGCTCTATCCACAACAATCCACAACAAGTCCCGTTCGGAGGCGCCTAAAAACTATACCTGCTTGCTGCTTTGAACGATTGCCTAGTTAGTTGTTGGATACCATTGAAGAAAGATCACCTCAAAAAGCACCTTACGTCTTTTGAGTCAACTAAAAAAAGTCAACTATACCTGCTTGCTGCTTTGAACGCCTGTCTTGTTGTTGGATACCATTGAAGAAAGATCACCTCGAAAAGCACCTTACGTCTTGTGGTTGAGATTCAAATAAGCTTCATCCACGTCTATCCGCAGGAAGTCCCCGTACGTGCTGTTCTCCGCCTGCAATAACTCCTCATCCACGGCGCTCCTCGTGTGCCCGATGATGAACCGAAACACCAGCCCTGTCGCCGCTTCCAGGCTGTGAGGTGGAGAGGAGCAGACACACAGCACTGGACATCACATCACGTGAAGGCACATGAGCGTGCAGGAAGTCCCCATACGTGCTGCTCTCGCCCTGCAGCGATTCTCGTCCACGGATCTCCTGGTGTGCTCCATGATGAACCGAAACATCAGCCGTGTCGCCGCCTCCAAGCTGTGAGGCATTACGAAGAGGAAAGGAGAGGAGCAGACACAGAGCACAGCACAGCAGCACAGCAAATCACGACGCATGAGCGTGGATGAAGTCCCCATAGGTGCCGTTCCCTGCCTGTAGCAGGTCCTCATCCCCTGCGCTCCTCGTGTTTTGACTCAGCTCCATGCGCTCCTCAAAACTAGTCCCCATGCGTGCCGTTCTCTGCCTGTAGCAGGTCGTCATCCACTGCGCTCCTCGTGCGCCCCATGATGACCCGAAACACCAGCCCTGTCGCTACTTCCTAACTGTGAGAAGACTCAAGAAGAGGAAAGGAGAGGAGCGGAGATCGCACAGCACAGCATTTCAAAAGTATCCCCTGCTTCGCCAGGCTCGCTCACTACCTCACGAAAAAATTGGTGCGTTTCAAAAGTAACCGAATCTCGCGACCCACCGCTTGAGATCCTACGTCCATCACCCTCCTGGTATGCCCTGGTACCCCCTGGTATGCCCTGAAACTTCCTGGTATGCCCTGGCATCCCCTGGTATGCCCTGGTATGCCCTGGTATGCCCTGGTACCCCCTGGTAGGCTGCTGGCGCTCGTGATCCCCTGGACTGGAGTGGCTGGGAACCGCATCTGAGACATTTTTGAGAGTTCTCAAGAATGACTCCGAAATCAACAATAATGAGTGCTACCGCTCGTATCACCTCCGAATTCTCAAGTGCGTATCAGTATTCCAGTCAACCACCACTGGATGGAAAAACCCAGTGAGTGCATGTGACCCTCGGGGGTGGCTGGAAGCCACGTCTCGCGAAGCAGCCAGAGGTGACCTTTTTTAGAACCCGGTAAAACGAGACCTACGGCGTCAGCTCTGAGTCGACGTACAATTCACCTACAAATCACCTACAATTCACCTACAAATCACCTACAATTCACCTACAAATCACCTACAATTCACCTACAAATCACCTACAATTCACCTACAATTCACCTACAATTCACCTACAATTCACACACAATTCACCTACAATTCACCTCGCTCCACGCCTCAACTATGTGACCCACAGCGACCTCTCAGTCATCTTCCCGTGCGACTGGCAACCATGCATAAGTTGACCTTTGAGTCGTCTCTACCGGTGCGACCGGCAACCATGCATAAGTTGACTTTTGAGTCGTCTCTTCCGGTGCGACTAGGAACCATGCATAAGCAACCTCGCCCCTACCTATGCGACTCATAGACCCGCCGCTTGTGAGCCTCCGGCGTGGCCGGAAGCCATAGAAGAGCCACATCGCGTGTACCCGTGTCCGTAGAGACCCACACCCACCGCTCGTGGTCCTGGGACGTGGCGGGGAACCACGTCCCTTGAAGCAGCCAGAGGTGCGAGCCGACTCCCACATAAGCCACCTCGGGACTACCGACATGACTCGCTAGCACCCACCGCTCGTGGTCTTGGGGCGTGGCGGGGAACCACGTCTCGCGAAGCAGCCCCCGCCTCTTGCGGCTGCCGAAACCGGTCTGCACCCCGACGAACCCAAGCACGCGCTTCCGACCCGGATATTTCAACCGATCTATACTCCTCTCGTCCAACCCTTGGGGTATTCCGGTGGCGGTGCGAGGGTGTTGTTCACTGGAACGGGTTTTAACTCTGATTTAGACCAAGGGGGAGAGGAGCAGCTATATCTAAGAACGACGATCTCTGTAAGGAAGAAGAGCGAGATTGCTGGGAGTAGGACGAGCCAGCGACGAAGGCCGGCGAATCTGCTGTGGGGGTACAGCAGAGGGACCAGGAAACGCGCCACGACGCTAGCACCCGCGGCGCGACAGACGTTTGACCTTTAGATCCCATGTCTAGTCTAACGCCTACGAACGAATTCGGTGAGCAGCATGTAACGGGATCTTTTTTTCTGGGAGGAAATCGAGGGAGTCAATTCCTGAGCCGCCATGGATGCATTGTAGCGCGGATTTGAGTGTTCATCTGGTTGCGGAAACATGAGGTTCTTCCATAGCAGATACATTTTTAAAGGGGGAATGTCTGCATGCATGATTAGACCCCATTTCTATCCTTCGATTGTGTTTTCATATGATTGTGGTGCGTGTTGAAGTATACTCGACAGAGTTACCACTTAAGCATTCTTGATAATAGTGCGTATAGTATATGCCATGTGCTTCGTATAATTGATTCGTGGTTTACTCCAATAGTGTGTATCTGCCATGTGCTTGCAGTGGAATTTGCCATCATCGCTGGGCAGTGTTTGTCACAACCGCTAACGAGTGTGCTAAAAGGGCTTATTAAAGCCCGCGATTAAAATAGCATTCAAGACAAGCTTTTAATTTCCACTTGAAAGGGATGCCATCCAACTTTGTAGCTTGTGGAACTCACACATAGATTCAGATTTAGGATGAAACCAGAAAGTGGCGAAACGACTTGCGTGCCAAAAAGCTGACCGGAAACGTGCATGCGACCTACGCTGCGACCGTAAAAGTCGCACAACATTTGGGATGGCGGGAAAACAAAACAGTCGCACGCAGCTTGCTCAACCCAGCTCAATCTACGAGTAGAGCAACCCATAGCACACACAATCGTGTCGCCCTAGAGCAAGAGAACCTTACGCAACTGGAACGCACTGTGGGTGCACCTCCAGGGCAGGGACGTCATCAGCGACCAAAGCGGCGGTAAGACAATAGACAGACGCGCATAGGCGGGCACGTATGTAGCCATGTTGTGACCAAGGTAGGGAGACGCGCAATGGCAGGGAGACGGGCAAATGCAGGGAGACGCGCTAAGGCAGGGAGACTCGCTAAGGCAGGGAGACGCGCTAAGGCAGGGAGACGCGCTAAGGCAGGGAGACGCGCTAAGACAGGGAGACGCGCTAAGGCAAGGAGACGTGCTAAGGCCGGGAGACGCGCTAAGGCAGGGAGACGCGGTAAGGCAGGGATACGCGCTAGGGCAGGGAGACGCGCTAAGGCAGGGAGACGCGCCAAGGCAGGGAGACGCGCTATGGCAGGGAGGCCCACAAAGGCAGGGAGATGCGCTATGGCAGGGAGACGCGCTAAGGCAGGGATACGCGCTAAGGCAGGGAGACGCGCCAATGCAGGAAGACACGCTATGGCAGGGAGACGTGCTAGGCAGGGAAACGCGCTAACGTTTGCGCGACGCGCACAGGCAGGGAGACGCGCAACGACAGGGAGACACGCTAAGCGTGGGGGTGAACAATGAAGCAGCGCCTACGATTCCCCACGTGTACCTCTGTAATGAGCATGCTTCTCCATTCCCATGCGACTACGCTCCCGCTTCAGGCACCCCTACCCGCCAAAGCCCCTCCCAACCCCACCATCTCCCCTAACAGCCGGGCCATCACCAAGAATGCGGACGTGCCGCAACATACTCATGTCTCCGTTCCCAACCCAGGGACTGGACCACGTCTCTGCAGTCCGCGGGATCCCATTATCTCACAGACCACCCCCCCCGCCCCTCTGCCCCCCCTCCCCCCCCCATCTCGCCCTTCTCAGCCCTCTTGAAAGCCGAGATGACCTCATACAGCCCCGCACCCATCCTCCCCTCCTCGCGCCAACCCCCAACAACCCCCCCCCCCCCCCATCCATGCCATGCCCTGCCCTGCCCTGTCCAGTCCTGTCCCCCCCGCCCTGCCCTGTCTTGCCCTGTCTTGCCCTGTCCTGCCCTGCCCTGCCCTGTCTTGCCCTGTCCTGCCCTGTACTGTCTTGTCCTGTCCTGCCCTGTCCTGTCCTGTCCTGTCCTGTCTTGTCCTGTCCTGTCCTGTCCTGTCCTGTCCTGTCCTGTCCTGTCCTGTCTGTCCTGTCCTGTCCTGTCCTGTCCTGTCCTGTCCTGTCTGTCCTGTCCTGTCCTGTCCTGTCCTGTCCTGCCCTGTCCTATCCTGTCCTGTCCTGCCTTGTCCTGTCCTGTCCTGTCCTGTCCTGTCCTGTATTGTCCTGTCCTGTCCTGTCCTGCCATGTCCTATCCTGCCCTGCCCTTGTATGTCCTGTCCTGTCCTGTCGCTCCCTTGTCCCGTCAGCAGCCTGAGGAGCAACCAGCTGAAGAGGTGTGAGTTGCAACTAGTTGAGTTGTTCCCTTTTCTGGTATCTGTCCCCCCCCAGCAGTCTGAGGAGCAACCAACTGAAGGGGTGTGTGTGCTGCAATCAGTTCAGTTGTTCCCTTTTCTCGTCTCTGTCCTCTCCCTCGGCAGCCATGAGGAGCAACCAGCTGAAGGGGTGTGTGCTGCTGGCTGCAGTCCATCCCGTGCTGCTTTCAGCCATTTTATCCCTCTCCTGCCCCCCCGTGCCACATGTCTCGGTCATCGTGTCCGTCAAAGGACAAGACTGCCACCGATGCGTTATTCTGCATCCAGGTGCTGGACCCTGCCGGCATTTGCACGCATGTTTCCTAAACAGTACACTGTCCTCGAGCAGTGAAGTGCTGAATGGCTTTGGGCTCAGGGGCGAGAGTGAGGAGGCGCATGCCTTGCGCACGGTTGAGAATGTGATTCGGGTGTGTGCTGCGAAGGTGCACCGCAGAGTCGCCGGATGGTATTCCGTTGCAGCTTAGGCACCATCGCTTCCGCTGCTACTTGGACTACTCCGGGCTGCTGGGGGATCACATGTATGCAAGAGTGCGGCTGCCCTGGCTGATACATATTACGTTTGGCTCACTATACATGGAAGAGGGGAAGGATTGTACGAGAATTGTAAGGCGGAGGAGGGGCAGAATTTGTAGAATACTGGGAGGTACCACCAGAGATTGACTTTGAGATGCAATCATTCGATTAGGCAACGCTCTGTGAACGCTATCGGTATGTAACTGCATATCGTATTCCAGGATTCAGGGGCATATCCCTAGGTTGCAGGTGTGTTTGTGGAAAAAATGCAAGCACCAAGTTGCAAGCACTAATGGCAATTACACAAGGACTGCTGAATGCCATGCACCAAAGAACAGTAGGCGAGAGGAGAGATCTGCCTTCATAGCCCTCATAAATCTCAAGTGTCACTCTTCGCTTCGCCGTCGCG
The DNA here is from genome assembly GCA_027943415.1 of Closterium sp. NIES-67. Classification (NCBI taxonomy): domain Eukaryota; kingdom Viridiplantae; phylum Streptophyta; class Zygnematophyceae; order Desmidiales; family Closteriaceae; genus Closterium; species Closterium sp. NIES-67. The sequence goes on from BQMB01002322.1 coordinate 205,959, forward strand.
TCAGGGGCGACATGACAGGACGGGCACTCTATGTGCCGACCTGCAAGCAAGGCCCCGCTAGTCGCAAAACCAGAGGACTGCACTTTTCAGGGGAGCATCGTTCCTGAGCAAGGCCATGGCGTGTAGTGTTATCTACCGGACTGATAGCATTTTTATTGGAATACACCGAGCTGATAAGGGAATACAAGGAAAATGGAGATGGCGCAGGAATGGCCACAAGCATAGCCTCAACTGCAATGGGTAAGTGTCACAGGATCGAATGTGTCGAGGAAAGGTTGCACTATCGATCAGTACAAGGCGCTTTTATACTTCCAGAGTACATCAGGTAACCAGGTTTATCTTATCCTAAGGGAATAGACCCTTCTAGAAGATAGAATCACCCTGCGTATAGCCACGCGAGGCTATTGGCTTTAAGGGATTACGCAGGATTACGCTAGATAGCGCTAGAACATTCCATGCCTGGTCGGTGATATAATTATAATAAGGAAGAAACCAAAGGATAATGGAAAATGGGAATATGAGGCAAAAGGATGAGATAAAAAGAGAATGAAATGAAGATGAAATAGGAAAAGGCCAAGTGGTGTAACGGGTCGTACTCTCACACTTCCCCCCCTCAAAGCTGGGTGGTAGAAGTAACACCCTGCTTGACAAGGTAGTCATGCAGAGGACGACGGGCGTTACCCATGTCGGACTCAGGACCCAGCTGTCCTCAGAAGGATCATAACCCTTCCAACGGATGAGAAGCTCCACGGTGCCATTCCGACGACGGCGGTGTGCAAGCACGGACTCGACCTCGTACTCGGGTTCATTCTGGACGAGGACGGGCGGCGGCGGCGGCGGTTGGCGTCCGACGAAGATCGTGTTAGGATCCGATAGGGCTTCAGAAGTTGGACATGGAAGGCGTTGTGAATCTTCCAGGTAGCTGGCAGGCGTAAGCGGAAGGTAACAGGAGTGACCTGTGCTTCAACGAGAAAAGGCCCGCAGAAGCGAGGTCGAAGTTTAGATGGGAGATGGCTGATGTCCAGGTTGCGGGTGTCAAGAAGCACCTGGTCTCCCACCGTGATGGTGTGGTCGTTGCGATGGCGATCGGCCTGGCGCTTCTGTTGCTGTTGAATGTCAAGGAGGCGCTTATGGGTCCGATCCCAAAGTTGATGCATGGTTGTGATGAAATCATGTGCGGTTGGACTGTAGCTGATGCTGTCGGTTTTTGTGGTGTGAGTGGGTGGCGTCCGTAGCAGAGGAAGAACGGCGTCTGTCCAGTAGCGGCATGTGTAGCATTGTTGTAAGCAAACTCGAGTACGGGCAGGTGCAAGTCCCATTTGGAGATGTCGTCCTTGCAGGCTGCTCGGAGGAGTTGCTCAACAATTTGGTTGAGGCGCTCGGTCTGTCCGTCTGTCTGCGGATGGTATGCGGATGACATGGCGAGTTTGGTGCCGAGCAGAGACATAAGTTCCTTCCAGAACTTGCTAGTGAACTTGGGGTCTCGGTCGGAGATGAGTGTAGTTGGGATGCCATGCTGTGAGATGATGTGACGAACGAAGAGCTGTGCTGTCTCCTCGGTGCGTGCCGTCGTGTGTGTCGGGATGAAGTGTCCCATTTTGGAGAACTTGTCAATGACGACAAGGATGGCGTCATGACCGCTGGAGGTAGGTGGTAACCCGGTGATGAAGTCCAGGCTAACCACTTGCCATGGTTGTTCTGGGACAGGAAGAGGCTGCAGTAGTCCCGCCTTTTTCTGCTTGCTGCTCTTCATCCGCTGACATGTATCACACGAGGTGACGAATTTCTGGACGTCGTCTGCCATATGGGGCCAGTAGTAGTGTTTGGCGATACCGGTGAGCGTCTTGTTGCTACCGAAGTGTCCGGCGTAGAGGACGTCGTGGTATTCTTCGAGTAGTAACTGGCGCAAAGGAGGGTAATTGGGTACCCAGATTTTTGTTGATCCTTTCCGGTACGCGATGTCACTGTCCCACTGTAGCAGATGTCGCTTTTCTGCCAAGGGAATTTCGGGGTCGATGGCGTACCCGTGTGTGAAGAGTCCCTTGAGTAGTGGATTCATCCCTTCGACCTGAATCGCGGCAACGTGTGCAGGCCGGCTGAGAGCGTCTGCTTTGTTCTTGTGGCCGGGCTTGTACACGATGTCGTAGTGGAAGTGTGTCTCGAGGAAGTCGATCCACCGGACCTGCCGCCTGGAAAGGTTGGGTTGTGTCTTCAAATATTTCAGGCTGCAGTGGTCGGTGTAGACGGTTGTTCTTCGTCCTTCGAGATAGCATCTCCACGCTTTGAAGGCGATGATGATAGCAAGAGCCTCTTTGTCGTGTATCGGGTAGTTGAGTTCTGCCCCGTGCAGTTTCTTGCTGAGGTAGGCAATTGGTTGCAGTCCATTCCCTGGTCTTGCATCAAGACTGCTCCCACGCCTGATCACTGGCGTCTGCTTCATGACGTAGTCACGTTCGGGATCTGGCAAGATGAGCACCGGTGCGGACGTTAGTGCTTGTTTCAGCTGCTCCACGGCTTCCTGGTGCTTCGTCTCCCATTTGTAGGGCGTGTTCTTCTTCAGCAGATTCGTGAGTGGTGCCGCGAGTTTCGCATACTGTGGCACGAACCTGTTGTAGTAATTAGCGAAGCCTAGGAACTGCTGCAACTCCTTCACGTTCTCGGGTGTCTTCCACGTACGTACGGCTTCGATTTTCTTGGGGTCGACGTGAACTCCTTGAGCGCTCACCATGTGTCCTAGAAATTGGACCTTTTCCAGGGCGAATTCGCTCTTGGACAGTTTGACGTAGAATCGTTTCGTCGAAGAATTTCGAAGACGCGTCGCAGGTGTTCGACGTGCTGCTTCATGTCGCGCGAGTAGATGAGTATGTCGTCCAGGTACACCACCACGCATTCGTCCAGAAGTGGTCGTAGAATGTGGTTCATTTCGGCTTGGAACGTTGCCGCGCGTTGGTGAGTCCGAACGGCATGACCAAATACTCGTACGATCCGTACCGAGTTCGGAAAGCAGTTTTGTGGATAGAGTTGTCCGCCATCCGTATCTGCCAGTATCCGGACCGCAGATCCAGTTTGGAAAATACCGTAGCTCCCCGAAGCTGGTCAAGCAGGTCATCGATTCGCGGTATCGGATATTTATTCTTGATGGTCTGCTTGTTAAGAGCTCGGTAGTCGATGCACATGCGCAGGCTTCCGTCCGGTTTCGGTGTGAAGAGTACTGGGGCACCGTACGGCGAAGTGGATGGTCGGATGAGTCCTTTGGCTAGGAGATACTCGATCTGTTTTTCATGTCGGTCAGCTCCGTAGGGCTGAGCCGGTATGGTGCTCGGAAGGTCGGCTTCGAACCCGGTTCCTCCACGATCTCGTGTTGATGCGTTCGGTATGGCGGTAGCTCGTTCGGA